>JBCEWB010000005.1:969009-1003468 GCA_039654565.1 Peronia peronii
TTAAGAAATTAAGAAGCCAGTGAAAATTGTGACACTTTTACACTCGGAGGACCGGTCCACTCCAAGTTTACCGCAGAATCTAGCGTCTTTCTCTTTTGGAACACCGCCAATGCGCCCCCCCCCCCCCCCACCCCTCCTTCTGCCCCAGCCACATACACAAGTCTAGAGAATTGGAGTAAAGAAGTATGGATAGGCATTTACGAGTAGATTTGATGGGGGAAATAGTGATAGTATGCTATACCATCAGCAGTTATTGTTGGGGTCAGGTTCTGCAATACTCTATACAGATTCTTTTTTCGAAGTCCCTGGGTAAGCGGGGGACTCGTATTACTCTTACATGACCGAGAACACACTTCTTTCAAACTTACTCCATTTCATAAATTTAAAAGACCCCGAACAGCTTCTGTCTTACAGCACCTTATCTATCAGGCCTTGATCCTTGGAATGATGACTTATCTTTCGTAGATTTCAAACCTAGGCCAGTAATGCCAGAGTTATACAACTTCTCTTGCCTGATGGCCCTTGAACATTCAGAATTTTGACGTAATGCTGGTCACTTCAAATTACTCGGACTTTTAGTGTAATAGAAAGATCACTGCACGTGAGGCCAAACGTCTTTATTTCTCTCTAGCTCTTCCTAACTCAGTTAAATTACGTGTTTATGGTGTAAATAAAAGGTGCGAAGCGCTTCCAGTCATTGATTGCTGTTAAGTTACTGCTTTTTTTTTTCTTAAAAAGCAAGTATCTACATTTAGAAAAAGAAAAAAAAGAAGAAGAAGAACTAGTTACAGTCTGGGCGCCCTCTGTCTGGAACATCATCAGCAAAGGGATAACATTTCCGTTGGAAAAAAAAAAAAAAGAAACAGTAATTATAATTATTCTCCACAATAAGTATTGTTTTCTTTCTGTAATGACAATGTACTCAGAGCATGTTACAGAAATTCACATCTATAATAAAAAAAAATAAAAAAGAAAATTACTCTTATCAAGCTGCATGGAGCACTGTTTTTTTTTTTTGTTTTGTTTTTTTGTATTCGTGCATTTGAGTCTATATTAGGCGCTTGTGATGATTGCATACTATGTCTCACTCATTCATTTCTTTTTGATGAAATATAAGTTTATATCTTACCTTACGGTGTTATTATGTCACTGAAATTTCTAGCAAAAGCAACAACCCCACCAAATATAATATGATCTCTACTGTTATTGTTATGTTCATCTTATCTGATTTAGAGATACCATTGTGTTATAGGCAGTTTCATTTGATTACATACACCACCTTATCGAGAATGTAAAAGTCCTGTTCCTCAGTCTTCACCAGTACAGGTCAGCAGAGTCTGTATGGGTCATCTCTCACGGTCAGCACTAAGCTTCCAGGTCACCGGGTTGGTCCGGCCAAGTTGATATCCAGTGAAAATCTATAGGAATACACAATGCCTAAATTGTTCCACCCAAATGTTAGAAAGGGTTACAAAAAAATGTAGCTGTCAAAGTGCCGATGCTTCGTTTAATGATAACAACACAATCACCCTCGGCCAAGACGAAGGCAATTCTGAAATGGAAAGGCTTTGATCGATACGATGGTAATCCACCCAGAGGTTGGGAGATAAATCTTAAGACAAAAACTTTGAGCTTCCCGTCAGAGCTAGACACCAACTCTACAGTACAAGAAACACCTGAGTTCAGCCCAGACAGTGAATCGTCCAAGACGGCACCAACTGCAGATAATCACCGCGCCCCCACCTGAAGAGAGAAAGAAAAAAAGAAAACTCAAAGCATCTATACAAACACGTTTGTTGCTCGCGTCGGCTCATTAATAAGGTTGAGCAGTAGCTGCTCTTTCGGACAGTTAACGTTGAGTAAATACGAGGATTCTCCGGAAAGTAATAAGAAAATAGCTATAACTTTCAGACTAATCAACATTTTTAAAATCTGTAAACGGTGTGCAACATGAAATTTAAAGGACTTTCTTGTAGTCAAATATCAGCATCAGTGATACAGGTATCCTATCATTATGTCAAAATAAGCATGGCAGCTCCCTTGCAGGATGGTAAAGGCAGAGGTGAGATTGGGGGGAGGAAGGTGCGATTTTTGCATGTGAAAGGAAAAAAATCCTACCCAAATCCACAATGAAATTGTTACCATGTATAGTAAGAATGATATGAGCAAAAGTCAGGTACATCATTGGTGTACTTTGTATAAGGCAGGCCGTACCAGCCTGAAAGACCAATCTCGCTCTGGGCGACCACAATCTTCAAGAAATGCACAAACGGTGCTCGCGTTGATAGGTGATTGAAATTTCGAGACATTGCTTTAGTTCTTGAAATTTCAAAGAGCGTCGTTCATGAAATTATACATGTGAACTTGGGTTATCCAAAGGTTCGGCTAGGTGGGTTCCAGAACAGTTGACAGAGGATCATTAGTTACAGCGAGTCAATGTTTCACAGAACCATCTGGATCGGTATAGAGGAAGTGGTGGTGATGGTAAGAATCCTGTAACTGAAATGGGGGAGCAGATGTGAATTTCCAACGAAATCATGAAGGATTTCTCGAGCATTTGATAACTGATGATGAGACGTGGGTGCATCACACAATGCCAGAAACAAAACGGGATTCCATGACCTGGAAGCATCCGTCATCTCCGCCCACAAAAAAAAAAAAGTTCAAAGTGCAGCATTCGGCAAAAACAAACAAACAAACAAACAAACAAACAAACAAACAAACAAACAAAAACTTATGGCTACCGTGTTCTGGGATGCTAAAGGTGTTAGACATTTTGCCTCATGGATTATGCATTAATGCTGCTCGTTATGGTGAAACATTTGACCGATTGAGAGAAGCTGTGTGCCGCAAGAATCAGGAGCTTCTGAGCAAGGGCATCACTTTTCAGCAATACAACGCAACACTCCACAATGCCGAACCGATATGAGCCTGGCTCCATCGCTATGGATGGAAGATTTTCCCATACCCACCCCATAGTCCCCCGGCATGGCACCATCAGACTATCACCTGTTTGGGCTCCTGAAATGCCAGCTTAAGATTGACTACGGTGACAACCTCACTGAAGAAATGTGTCATCACTTGACGCAAATTTCTTCAGGGAGAATATAAGGATGGTATCTATTCTCTGGCTCAGCGCTGGCAAAATGTATCGATCTCCAAGAAGACTACATTGAAAAGTAACCAAAGAGTGACAGTAACTCTTGTGAGAGTTTCAGTTAGATCCAAAGAGGATTGTTTATTTTATGCCAATTTTCTTATTACTTTCCGGACAGCCGTCGCATAATATTAGAAAGTTAACATTGTCATGAAGGCCATTACAGCTCAGAACAATGCGCCCTAGTATATTACAGTATGTGAAGTCTCCTTCAGATTCTGTTATCAGCACAAAGCCAGACAACTATGAAAGATGCCATCATACAAAACTCCAGATGCAATCGTCATTCCTTCTTAAGAAAGACTGCAGAAAATGTTTTCCTTTTGTTTGTTTTAAACAGAGAGCCAATAGGTCTAGAGCAATGATTGCGGTAGAAATACACACAGATTGTAAGTAGTATAACTATGACTTTTGGTAGCAGTTCTCCTGTAGCAATGATTTTGGTATTGTTGAAATACATTGGAATATCACCGCTAGCGTAATGCTGCTTCACTAGCACATATCATCATCATTTTATAAAAATGTCTTAAAACTGAGACGATTGTCTAACCGGTAACTAATCAAATATAGTAAAAAAAAAAAAAGCAAAAAAATATGAAGAACTGGATGTTGATCAGATTGATACTATTAACATTTTTGAGCTCAAGTAGCTCTTTGTCAGTGCAATCGTCATCATCATCATTATCGTTATCACCACAGTGAATCTCTTTCCTGGATGTACGCCTCAGATTTGTATTCAATTCAACCCCGAGATAAGTTCATCATTTCAGTCATTCCACAGTTAACTCTCAGGTCGTAGTCCAGACATATCTTTCAATATTTTGTAGCTTTGATTCTTTTCCTGTGAATTGCATCCTAGCGCCTATCTGGTATAGCCACTGTTTGTTTCTCTGAAAGTATCTCTACCACCACTTCTTCCTTAGCAATGCCAGTACGTTCATAATGTGGGACATAAAATAAAAAATGTAGATCTACTCGTACAAAAGCCAGTGGCCTTTTTAAAGCTGTGCCATGAGGAACGGTAGAAGTGAAGCAAGAAAGAAAAAAGGCAGAAGAGGATTGATAGACAACATCCAGGGCTGGCTTGACAGAACCTTCAGGATGACTTAGCCTTAGTTCTTTGACAGACTGAACAAGACTAGTACACAACTCAAGAGGAAGTGCTAGGACAACGATACGCGGAGTTCTGGGCTAGGAGGAAGAAGAAAAAGAGGAAGACAAAAGACTAGTCAAGGTCAGTTAGGAAGAGAAGGGAAGATTCTAGAAAACAATGTCACCAAACATCTAATTTGACCAAAATGACACCTTCCGTACAAAAACCAAAAACAAAATAAACATAAACAAATCAGGAAAAAAAACAACACAGACTCTGGAGTGACGTTTTTTTGGACTCGCAAGTTTTATTGTTGCTCTTTTTTTTTGTTTGTTTATTTTTTTAGGAGCGCAAACACACAAGCAAAATACTGCAACATGACTGAAAAGAAAAAAAAAAAAGAAAAGAAAAATCTGGGTTTTATTAACAATTAAAAAAAAGAGAGAAATACATAGACAGATCTAGCTTTTTAGTTAAAAAAATGCTGTACTAAAATGAAATCTCACTGATTCCTGTTCATAAAATCTCCAATAATTAAAATGATAACCGAGTTTTGGATGCAAACATTTGAACTAGAAGAAGAGAGACCTGCTCCGCAGTGATAAAAGAAAAACTGCTGTTGGAATTAACATGAACATATTGATTAAATCAGGAAATGAATTCCATAAAACTTTAAGACTGGGTTACACCAGGCACCAAATAAAAAAAAACACTTCTATTTGCGGTCTAATTTCACAATATGGTCTATTTTTCCAGGTGTCTAAGTCCTTCCATCACAATTTCAGCAGAAAATCCATTCCTCCTATAATCTATTATTGAATCTTGTAGAAATATTTGGGGAAAAAAATGCTGCAGGGTCCCCATGAAAATGGTTTAATAACTTCCATTTGTGATCATTATAATGTTATCGGGTAGCGATTTAAATAACCAGACTGGCAGATAATACATCTGTTTTACAAATCATCAAAACAACCTGACAAAAAAAATGGAAAATGACCTCACTGGGGAGAATTTGGAATGAAAAAGATGGCCATACATCTGGTATGTTTGTAGTCATAGCAAGTAATCCAGCTACTCGAAGTATCTACCAAGACTGTGTTAATGAACCTAGAGAGTATACCAGCAAGTGTGTCTTAAAGGGCAACCTTCCTCTGCTATTACAAAGCATACAAACAAACGAAAAGCTACATGCCTCTATTTTGCATTCTTTTCTGTCAAGCCGTGAAGTCCACATATTTCAGTGTTGAATTGGTAAATCAAATCACTCAAAACGCCTACAAAGTTCTCTGAGAAAGTTGCCAGTGCTGTGTGGAAAAGTCCTGGTTGTATGATATGAGTTATATTTCTATACTTTAATATAACTGTATATGGTATAATGTTCATGCATAGAGTTATTGGTATCAGTGAGAAGAAAAATGAATCTACTCCATTATAGTGAAAAAAATAATTTGGCTATGACTTTCCTATGTCAGAAGTTTCATATTCAAAGTTAACTTTTGTGATCTCATGGTCAGTGAAATCTGTTTTTCTCAACAAAATTCACACTAAGATCTGGCTCATTTCATTCTCTGACGTGACATAAATATGCTATATATAGATATATTTCCATATAAAGATACTGGAATTGCTGTGGCTGCTACACGCTGATCAGCAAAGTGGACACAACCTAGCAAGACACAGACCCTGTCCTGTCTTTCTCTGTCTAGTCATCTCCACAGTTTTACCATTGATCCGCACAGGCGTTGGTGTGGAGAGAACACAGTGAGGAAGGTTCTACCCTGACCTGTTTATCTATCTCTTTGGTTCTCTCTGGTTTTGATGGCTCATTCTTCTAGCCATTTATTGTCCTATTACTTCAACAAACACTCAAAGACCATTTACAAGATTTCATAACAGTCTGCAGGCTCCACTTCATCACAGAAACTAAAAAAAAAAAAAAAATAAAGAACTACATGAACAAACAAAGACACTGCATGTTTTAATACATCATTTTTCTGGACAATTTAAGCATCATATAATTCTAATATATCTGAATTAAAAATTTTCCATTCTGATTCCTTATAAAGATAAAAGTCAACTGTAATTCTGCTAATCATGATGTCAATCTGATCTCTCTTTTCAAGGGACCTCAAAACTAGAAAAAAAATTAACATAATCATAAATATCTTGATTTTCACCTATTCAAATATGTTTGTATTTCAAAAATTTGCTTCTATTGTGCAGTTGTAAAGGTCTGTAGATTCATAACGCTATGGAAGTTTAGAAACCAAAACATAGTGTGTGCAATTTTTTCTACAAAATCTGTTGCATGTTGCGCTTCCTGTCCAAGTCTTTATATGAAGATGGGCATACAACCACCTGCACTGCCCTGATCAGCCATGGGCTGACAATTTAGTGGGTAATAAAAACAACTCTCATCATCAAAGTTACTAACAAGATGGACTGTAGCATTGCACAGTTAATCTTGGGACTGACAATTAATTTATAACAAATTACAAACAATTTTTAAAAAAAATTAAATTACAAAAACAAAAAAACCAAGAGAAAAAAATGTAGAAAAAAATATAATCATAGTGACAATTAGAAAAACAGAAGTTTGTTAGAAAAACAAAGCTTGACAATGCAAACAAAATGAGAGTTTGTGAAACTCATTTAAGCTAACTGAAAACTATGGCAAAGGAGAGTAGGTTAGCAGAATACAAAGCTGTAGATGGCATGCAAGAGATGTATGGATGGAGATGCAGCACTGGACTACTATTGCACATGTCATGGGTGGATGAATGTTCACGTAAATGGTTGGGAGGTCATCTAATATTGACCATTCCACTTGGCTCTGAGGCTGGAATCACACCTTTTGACCAGTAATTGTCTGGGGCTCATAATTATGTCTCAATGACCAAAGACCACAACAACCAGTGAGACCTCAGTATATCCAATCTTCATGGTTCCAGCCTCAGGAATACATGGTGACAAATGAAAATAATGACAATGATTGAACAGTCAGAGCAGAAATTTCCAAAAAGTATGTACAAAAATCTGTTGCTTATGTTTTCAAAAATGTCTGCTAGATCTTCAGACATGTCCAAATTCCTTTCTTTTTTTTTTTTTGTTATCTTTTAATTTATTTTGACTGTTTGATTTTTCTTTTAATTGACCCCAAGCATTATGAGTCAGCTACAGAAAATATAGCTAGGTAAGATTCACTTATGACTGAGCAGCAGGAAAAATTCTGATTTTCTATTAAGAACAGAAATGTGTGCAGAAGACATCAAAGCTCACACCAAGGGATATTATCACAGCTTTTGTCTGCCATGGGCTAGACTACAACATTCAAATGATTCTAAAATGAAAAATTCCAGTATCCCAGCATGAAGATTCATCTGGCAAGAAGAAAAACAGCATGCGGATACAAAATATGGATAACAAGGGCTATGGACAATGTCAGTGGAGAGTGTGAGAGGTTTGGAAATCTCTGCTCTAAAAATAAAAACTTGGACACAAGACTCGACATCGAATATTTATACCAAGAAACTTTGTACAAGATCACAATCACATAGACACCCATAGCTAGCGGTCAAGAAAAAAGATGATGATAGCAAAGCATGTAGGTGGAGATTGATCTATATGTATTTCTTTGTATATGAACAAACTGTTTGTGTGCTTGTTTGTTTGTTTCTGAGGAGAAAGAACAATTCTCTCCTTGCTGTCTCTATTTCTAGAAGGAAAGCTGATGAGTTGATGAACCAGGTTCTAGGCTAGACAAGCACACAAAACTAGGACAAGAATACAGTACTGATAAACACCTGGTGACTACAGTACAGTCTGATGTGGGATCTGTGCAATATACAGCATAGCACAATTTGTTCTGACTTGGTAAGATGACAAGGAAACTGCTCATTATGACAATGATGATGCTGATTATGACAAAGCTGATGAAGATGATAACTGATTACAGCATGACACCAATGATGCTACACTGATTACTTGCACATCAGAGGTATGGAGGTGACCCAAGGAATGAATGATTATTCGTCTGATGTACAAGATCACTGTAATAAAAATTTCCTAATCTCAGCAACTAAAGATATCTGGGTTGAGTTTTGGCCAAATGATAAATCAATAGCAATCACGGTTCTTTCTGTTTTTCCAATATCAACGTCTTTCATTTGAACTGCAATGAATTTTTTAATTTCATTTCTTTTCTTTAGTTTTCTGATACATTTATAATTTTGCATCAAGACAAAGATTTTTTCTCTCGATAAATTGACCGAACAGTGATGAGGAACTCAAAAAAATCATGAATAACATTAACGCACAAGATCAAGTATGAAACCTGATTGAGATTATTTATTCAATATGATGTCTTTCAATCTGATTCCAAAGTTTCTTGAATGACAACATTTTGATTAATCAGTACTCTGTATTCTGTATCACTACATTTGATGCTCCCCCCAAAATTTCTGCCTCTTATAACGACTTGCAACCAAATCAAATATTAATCCCAGCCCCAGTTTCCTGTCTGTGCCTTCTAAAAACTAAAAGTGCAACAATCATAACACAGTACTTAAACCGGAGTTTGACCAGACTACTTAGAATGCTGGGATGTAACTTTGTACCCTTCTCTAACCTGCCTGAAATCCACATAGAAAATATCAATACATCTATAAAAATTAAAAATGTGTACACTGACATAGCAAATGACAGAGCAACAAAAATATACAACATATATTAAAAGTATATGATCACAGCCTGCGATGATGCAAAAAAAAAAAATGTAAAAATTGATGTATTATGATACAGGTACATACAAATTTCCACAAATCTGTGCCGAAAAAGTTCTGACATAAAAGCCGAGCACATATGGATACAGTAAAAGAGTAACCTACAGACTTAGTATACGACATTACCTGCACACCTGGGGGATATCACAGAACAGGTGATAAGATGGAGTTCATACCCTGGGACTACAGAAATGCTTGAAGGAATGTTTTGTAACACCCAATTCCATCAATACACTGGGAAAGTTGTCAGTTAAATTTTTTCCTCTATACACAACTGACATCATAAAACTATATACAGACTGATACATCTATGCCTGTTTCCTGTAAAGAAAAGAAAAAACATTACAGCTGAATGTAAAGTATATATGCAAAAAAAAAAAGATGGTAGAATTCTAGGGAGCACCAAATGAATGTTACTTTTCAGTTTGTGCTACAATTGGGCATTTTCCAGATATCTTTCTCACTGAAAACTCAGCACAGTGTAAAAAGTCCCTGTAGCTGATTGCACTGCTAGACTTTAAACAGTATCTTGTGATTTTCAATTCTCCAGTTGTGGTCATGGGGACTAGCTTATTGGTATGAACAACAGAAGGAAAAGCCATGAATAAATAGCAGAGGTATTGACATTATGTACAAAACTGACAGAGATGTTGTTCTGACCAAGGGAGGTCTATATCTTTGCACTAAGACTGTACATGTACAGCATTGTGAACAAGTGTTTTCAGGAATTAGTACTGCCAGGCCAACACAATGTACATAATAAATTGTTCATTTAATGATTACTGTGAACACAAGTCACAAGTTTCCCTGAACAAGAAATGGAGTATACCACAATTTTTATAAGTTAAGGAAGAAAACCCAGGCCAAATATTGATACCCTATTCTGCTCAACTCAAGCTCAGGGTTGGTTATGTTTAATAAACATGTACAAACATAAGTAACTGCTGCACAACGATCTGACAAATACAACTCTATGGGTCTTATGGACAGATACAATTCTCTAAAGTGTATCTCTCCTTCACTTGACTCCATCTGATCAAGGTTAACTCAACAGGAGACTCCCTCTGATCAAGATATAACAACCTTCACAGTGACCCGACCTCTTCTTGGGTACATTTAGTTCCACTTTCCTGCAAATGTTCAATAGCCACCTCTCTCTCTCTCTCTCTCACTTGCCAGCTTGAATGTGGCCATGCAATCAGATCTATGCGCTCACAATCACAAAATGGTTATCTGCACATGTACTGATTGATACTATGAACATCACAGTGAACGACTACAGGCCCACAGAGTTCTGGCTTGACCTATTTTAGAAACTGGTGACTTAACTGACCTAGATAATCTCTGCAGTGAATGGCAGATACCATGTTCCTTTCACAGATATTGTTCAAAATGCACACTTGAGTAGTATTATGTGACAAAACTTCCTTGTATAGACATAGGTATACAAGAGTAATCATGGTAAGATGGTCAATAAGAGCTACATAATGTTGTCCAATAAGTAAGACAAACAGAACAGAACTGAGGAATACACCGGCAACAGAAACACATAAAGCACCAATTGAAATTCGTGGTCACATGACTATTTGATGTACACATGTGACTGGGTTGTCATGGTGATATAACAACAAGCAGGGGACTGACATGTAATTCTCAGCTATCCATGACTGGGCGGGGAGAGAATAAAAATGATCACTTGACCAGACTGCAACACTACCACAACATTCAGAGAAGAAAAACTTTGAGAATGACCACCCAGTTGAGGTGGCCACACAGGCTTTGTCTACAGAATTATCGGTTTGTCTGACAATACCTGTTGGTCAGAAAGTGTGTTATGACCATCCTCTTTACTGATGTCATGGTATCCATAGAGTTGCTGAACTGGTCATCTCAACTGCTGGAATGAGTTGGTCACTGTCAACCTGTCCTTTGAATCTGCTGGTCAAATACTGGCCTGGTCATCCTATATATAATGTCAGACAATGATTCAATGACACAAATCTCCAGTGATTTGACACTCCATAAACAAACTCGAGATAATCTCCACTAGGAGGTTGAAAGACGTATTACAGAACGTAACGCATAAACAAACATCCCATCTAACAACTAACTCTCTGGGTGACAGTCAGCTTGTCCACTGAACCTGTTGGTCAGATACTGGCCCTGTGACCATCGCCACTGATCTCAGCCAATCACTCCATGACTCTGATACCTCAGACAAAGACAAGATTCCCTGTGAGGTTCCATTCCAAAACAGATATATCCTCTAGAACTGTCCTCTGACTGATAACAAATCCAGTAAATTCAAAATAAAATCTATGCTATCACTATCCAAAACATACTGACAGATTAACAAGATTTACAATAATAAAGTCTCTAATAATACCAACCCAGCTCCATGAACATCAAGTACTGCTGCAAAAACACAATTAATGATGTAATGATCCTGAGTTTGTTCTCCAACTCTCAATCTGTGCTTTATCAATATAACTGACATTAGATAGTGGCTATCAAATGCTCTCTGCTCAGGTCTACAAAATAAAAGATATAGACAAGAAGTTCGTCCATAATACAGCTTCAGCTTCTGGTCTGCGTGCTATCAATACAACTGAAACTAGGATGATGGCTACAAAACCGTCCCTGCTGAAATCTAAAAAGAAAGTCTACAGAGGTATAGATAAACGTCTCTTCTACTACACAAAAGACCAAGTCAACGAGCATACAATGAAGACTTGTCAACTATCAGACATTAATACTGTAGTCAGGCTGTCATCCAGAGTGAAAAACGGCAAACATGAGACAATGTCAGCTGACAGATGACACGAGCCAAGCAAACTGAAGAAAACACTCTTGCTCTCTAGCATGGAAAACAATGAACACGGGTGGATGTTCCTGCCTTCAGCGCTGTCTCAAGTCTGTGTAGTCTACACTTCATTTCTCTCAACTTCATGTGAAAAACAAAGATAGTATACATCTACGGGTATGGAAACACTGAAGCAGACCAATATATGATTGATGCCACAAAATTGCTTTCACAGGAGCCAATTTGTGAAAAAAATATGATAACAGAGAGATAATTATTTTATTTTACATGTAAAATGAGAGTGTGTGAAATGGGTTTACAAGGACTGATGAAAAATGCCCTGTAAAAGACCAGCTTGTCTGATTTTTATTGAACACCAAAACTTCCCCTGAATTTGTCTGATTATGATTCTACATGAATGACAGACTAGACATCATTTGACACTGGACAGAAATCCCAGTCTTTTCATTTCGACACATTCAGGATGCCAAAACTTGGGCATGCCCCCCTCCCCTTCCCTTGAAGTGCACCAGATTCATAGAGTGATTTTCTGACAGCTGTGAATCAAACAAATAATGATGCCAATGGTACAGACAATGATGAAGATGGCAATGTTAATGATGATGATGACTATTTCACAAGAGGATGATAAAATAAATGACTATTGCACATCACATGGAATACTTTCTTAATGACAGCTGTGGGTTATATAGATTTCTTCAAGTACAATTAAGTAGCATGTACACAGCATTTAAACAGTGTGACAAAAAACTTAAAATGGTCTGTGACATAAATTGTTCAATAGACAGAAAAATTAAGCCAAGAACTAAACATCCACCATAAGTTTCTTAATATTTAAATTTGATATGGATGAATTTGGTGGTTTCCTTTTGGTGCCTTTGAACTTGTGGTAGGAAAAAAAAAATATTTCAATACCCTCTGCAACTGTTCACTGTCAACTTTTGCTCGGTCTAATTAGTTCCCTATGGAATACCTTATCAAGTGACCGGATCAACTGTAAATACAAATTAGTCAAACTTTCTCTGAGAAAAATCTGATAAGAATTAGCATGCTGAGATGAGGATTCTCTCAGTAGTAGAATACAGCCACAGTGTGAGCTCTACTGCACCTGTTTGATCACTTATTTCAATTAATGACAAAAAAAATTTTTTACAATTAGACCCAATCAATCTTTTTTTCTACAATATGTCTCGCAGCCAGTCAAAATGAGACGTATGTCGATTTTTCACCATAAATATGGGGTTTTTGGTATCACGTGATAGCTTATTTCATACCCTTTCAGTTGGTGAAGCTTCATTCTAGCCAGAGATATTGCAGTTTAAAGAGATAAGGAGGGACCCTCAGCAATGACCGAAATTCCGAGGAAATCGAGTTCAAATCAACAGTCAAACACATGAATCTACATACCTACCTCACAAAAAACCCGATTTTAATGAAGAAACATTTATAAATCGAGGGTAAGACCGATATTGTCTTGTTCAGAAATGAATACACTTTCGATTTCTGCAATTAAAAAATTGATGTCTGACCTCCCCCCTCATCACATTCAAAGCCCGATTTCTCTGTTCTAGCCCAGCGACTTACGTCTCATTTCGACTGGCCGCGGGACATATGAGAAAGTAAGACAAGGAACTGTATTTTTAAAACTGAAATGGCTATTACCATCATCATCAGATTGACTGGAGTGAAGAGATGTTACTTCAAACAGGTTTGAATCTGTGCCAGCAATTGGTTTATTTTGAACAAGTTTAAATACAGGGTAACTAAGATGTTCCAAACATCATTGTGGTCTTCTCTCTGTGGCAAATGGTCCTATGAACACCACCTGACTACTGTCTATTGACAATAACTTTTGTGAAACCATAACAAAATCATACAACACTCTCAATCCTTTCTCCGGTGGTAGTTTTGGCAGGGAAACATATATCAATCTTCAGTCCTACTGATGGATTTTACTTCAAAGATCAAATGTTGAAATTTGCAAGAGCTGACAGCAAACCATACCAGTGGCAGAAATAAAAAAAACAAAACAATATCAATGAAAATCAAAATAACAACTGGATTAAAACAAACCAAATATTGTTGTGTGACATGACTGAAAAACATAACATAAACCAGCAATGAACATAAACATGAGGTTATAAAGGTTAAAAAACAATGTTTAAAAATTAACAATATTTTGACAAAAGCTCTCCTCAATGCAGTATTGAGTCAGTGACAAATGAAGGGGAAGAAAATGATGCATGTGGTTTTACATGACACATGGCTGACTGAGCGATTGATTGATTGATTGACCGCCAGTTTGATCGCCATTGTGACAGCTAATGGAAAAAGGATAGCATAATGAGGAGGGGGAGATGGGTGATGTTGTTTGGTGATAGTGTAATCGCTGACGCCACATCTGGGATGCTGTGATTGTGACTAGATGGGGGAAGTGAGCTCTCCATCTCTCTGATGGATGATGTCATCCTCTACACAGCTGCTGGCAAACATTTCAAACACAAACACATCTGGTTTTCTTTATATTTTCATGGGCTGTTTTCTCCGAGACAGCTTTGATCTGGAGGGAGATAAAGACAACACACAAAAACGTTATACTAAAGCACCACTATGTTATAGTCATAATGCATTTCCTCAATGTCGCAAGAAAAATATTAAACTCTAAAAATATCACCAGAAAACATTAGATTGTTATCATCTCTGTGATGATGCTCATTTGCGTTCAAACAAATGACAGTCGGAGCCAAGAGGCAATATCGGATGAGCATTTCATTATTTTGCTATCTGGGGAAGAAATCAAATATAAAATCTGATGAATGTATGTTTCATCAGATAGGCCCCTTAACACCTCTAGGGCTAACTCA
This sequence comes from Peronia peronii, assembly GCA_039654565.1. NCBI lineage: Eukaryota > Metazoa > Mollusca > Gastropoda > Systellommatophora > Onchidiidae > Peronia > Peronia peronii. The sequence continues at coordinate 983,729 of JBCEWB010000005.1, forward strand.
ACTGTTTTAAAAATAAAATTTTTCTTAACTCAAATCCATTTTATCCACCTCTGCTTGAAAACTTCTGACAAATTCTATATATCTGTTTGAACTTCTCTTGCACACAGACCGTTATACAGGCAATTTTTGAATACCTTTTATAGCTACTCTTATTTAAAATGCTTATACAGAGTCAACTGATTTTCTCGCAATATTTACAATTATATCTCTCTCATTGGTGTATTATGAAAGCATAGAAAAACGTGACTGCAAGGTAACAAAAAAGTAATAACAGGTAGGATATAATATCAGTACGTGTCTATCATTCTTTATACTTTTGTTGCAAAGAGCAACCTTAAAAACTAAGCTTTTTGTTGAGTACAAGTAATAGAAAGCAGACATTATCAGCTTGTGTCTACAATTCTATCAAATTTTGGTTGCAATTAGGAAAGTTTTAAAACTTGCTGTTCTTTCATAATTTAGCACAAGACAGTCTTAAAAAGTAAGTTACAACTTCAGTTTTTGTCTGGGTTTTTACTGCTTTTCGCAGATAATGGGACTATCATAAAAGCTGAGGCTTTCAATAAGTGCAAAAAATTTTGAATAATAAAAAACTTACAACCCATGAAAAGGTATATGATTAGATTATAAAACAAAACAAAGAAAAGAAAAAAAAAAAAAAAAAAGAAAAGAAACGAAAAGATATGTTTTTTCATAACATTGGTCATTTTTTTTTTCACATTTGGGGAATGTTTAAAATTAAAAAAAAAAAAAAAAGCAAAGGTGATTCTTCTTACTTTTTTGCACCATCTGTTCATACCTCATTTTTCAACAAAGGGAAGTAATTTGATTGACTGAAAAAAAAAAAAAAGCTCATTAACCCTCTGTATCCTACCTGATCTGGCCAGCTAGAAGCGGGTTGATGGCATACAACCAATCATGGAAATCTTTGTCATCTATTGTCTGGAGCAAGAAACATCTCTGCTTGGTCATCACAGAGAAAGCATTCTGCGTCTGTACAGAGAGAGAACAAAAGAAATCACAAAGGTAAATTCAATGTATGAATTAATTATCAAGATCTTGCCACATGATGTTACAGATAACAAAAATAGAATAGCATTTGTATATCGCTTAACCCCATGCTAAATGCTTTACAAACTATTACTTCCCTGATACACCCAATGGAGACACCCAGTAATCTTCTCACTTTCCTACAAAGCATACAAGGCGGCTGCCTGTTAGGCACTCAAATCCTTATCAGTCTAACAACAACAGAAAAACTCCCCTTCATCCACTCTTACCCTTCCCACTGCATAAATGGTGATAACTAACAGTATATAAATATCTGATACTACACTTACATATTTCAGAGTTGGGAAAGCTATTGAAGAATATATGTATTTTTAATGTAGACCAATATTCAATAAGTCAAAGTTCTAAATGATCTCATTCTAAAGTTAGACAAATTCAGCTATGTTTAAGACACTTAAGACAGGCCAATTTAACATGATTTAATGTTAAACGAAATGACAAAATGCATATATAACAGCTGAGAGCTGACCTTGAGCAGAGCTTGCTGATCCTCTGAGTATTCAATGTTGGCAGTGGCCAAGTTGATGATGCCTCGGACCACTGGATCTTTCTCACTGTTGTAGATGTAGACATACGGTCTACGGACAACCTGAAAAAAACACAAAGTCATACTTGTAACTGTGTTAAATTTGTCATTGCCAGCTATGTTCTTCTTTAGTCTCTCTTTTGTCTCTGGACTATCTGAGGGATGATCTTGCTACAATATGAGATCCACTGAAAGAGATCTTTCAGAATTTAAGCTTGACTTCCTGGACTAAATCATTTTTTGCTGGAATTTGGAGAGCCTCATCTGGCTTTCCATCATGGATACATTGTTACAGATTCAAGATACAAACATGGTTGCATTGTCAAATGTTATCCATTTTTTTTTTTTCTTTTTCTTGCCTATGTATGGAAGAAGAAGACTGGGGATAAAAGCCATACAGAGAAAGTGAGTGTTTCAACCCTTCATAAATATATTTTTTCCTAGGGTATATGTACATATTAGCCACTTTATAGACCAGCCATAACCAGTTTACAGCTCAATCTTTCAAAATGTTTAAGACATGAAATTCAGATCCTTACACACAGACAAAGCAAACCTGAGCAGGGGCCAGGCACTTACCACCCATTTCTTGATCCAGCCGTTGGTGTTGTCCTCCAGGAAGTTGAGGTAGCCACGACGAGACACCACAGGGCTAGGCCGGATCTCTTCAATGTCTGGCACAAACATAGGTGTGTCTAGGTTGATGGCCTTGATGGGCAACGACAGCTTACGGTCAGCAGACTCTCCAGAGGGAGAGGGGGAGGTGGTCAGCAGGCTGTCACATGACTTGCTGGCTTGGATGGGCACGGACCTGGGAAGATAGCCAGACAGGTAAGTCAACAATTGGTCATTGTATGGCCACACAATAGATTTATTAGGCCTCAACTTTTCTGCATTACATCAGATCAGTTTAGTGCATCAAAATTTGAGCATGGCATTTTCTCATCTTTATATTTTCAGTTTTCTATAACTGCCCATTTATATCAATACACCCATCTATTGTGATCATTCTATTTTTTCTTTTACAAAGTATTCAGTGGAGTGTAAATTCCTTATGTAAATGCTCTATGCTTTTGAGAATGTTAGTTTTACTTTCTTTTAATATTTAAAAGGCAACAAATTTAAAGGCCACTTAAGGGGGGGGTGGGTCCTGAATTTGGATTTTGCTAAAAAAATGCGATTTTGGGTTTTTGTTTTCTCTTAAAAGCCCTGCCTTTTCTGTGCATAAAAATGGTATCAAAAAGTGGGTATGTCCATTCTAACGTGTTTGACCAATGGTCATTCAACGTTAGGCCTAGCCTACTGTCAACCAGAATTTGGCTCCACCTGGCTGCTACATGCAGTCGCAGATCATCACTATTTCATTATATGTAGGCAAAGAATGCATAGAACACTTGATTATGACCTTCTCTATCAAAATCATGAACTTCAGTGCCATGGATGGACATTGGATGACCACTATGAGGCGAAAAAAACTGCTGATCATCAGATTATCAGTAGCAGGTACTCCAGAATGAACTTCCATGTCCTATAAATAGTAAAACTTTCCTTTTTTTTTCTGCTATTTCAGAACTATATGCCACAGTAAAGATCAAGAAACTCCTAGTTTGGACAGAAAACAATATGGGGACCACATATAGGCCCTCAAGAAACCGCAAGTGGCTCTACTGGAGCCCTTATAATTATGGGGTTTAGGGAACAAAATTCGAGAAAAATTATACCCCGAAAGCCAGGAAGAGGCAATAAAAGACACTGAAGTCATGAAGAGAGGGCTAGTATGTAGAATAAAGGTGTTTTGAGGTCAAAAGCCGAATAAAAAACTCTCCATGTCAATTTTTCCGTGAAAAACCCGTTTTTTTGTCAATATTTTTGCTATCTACTTTTTTGTTTCTGAACCGATTCTAACCAAATTTGGCACACATCATGGTCACAACATAACGAAAAAATGTACGTATGCATGTCCCATTCTCTTGGTAAGTTTTAGAGAAAATTTAGTATGAAAATTTCGCTACATGGCATTTTCAAAAATTTCGAGAAAATTTTCTATTGCAAACAAACGGCTGAAAATAAGTAACTTTTTAGATATTATGTCAAATAAAATGTTCACAAAATTTTATCCAGTTTTGTTAAAATTTGGCGAATTAGATAGATTTTGAAGTCAGCCATTTTAGAGATGCCGAAATCCAAGATGGCAGGGTTGCCATGGCAACTATTTGAAAAAGTAGATTTTTTTTCACTGTTTTCCTCTAATTTGAACATGCCAAATGCGATGGACAAGGTTAAAATAGCCTATCTTTAATAATAAAAAAAAATCACCTTCAGGACCCATTCCCGCCCCCCCCCCCCCCCTTAATAATATGATATTAATACTATTACTACAACCAGACAGCACTAGCTGGTGAACATTGATGAAGATGCTTATGAGAAGAGAGGAGTACAAATGGTAACATTCCACATGTGATAAGGCTTATTCTTCAATTAAACCATGTATTGCTACCAACAAGTCCAAGTGGGATGGTGGGTTTTCACTGCTGTTCACAGTCAACAAATGAGCACTGACTGTGGAGATCAAACTATGAGCAAAGTTGAAGGCACTTACTTGACAACATCTGAAACCATGGAACTGTTGAGGCTGGTGCCCAGTGAGTCTGAGCTGGCCTCGCTCTCCTCCGAGGTCACTGTGGTTGTCGAGCTCAGCATGGAATCAGTCTGGGCAAGAGCACAGTACTTTGTTAATACAGAACATATATTTAAACGATGCCCAAGTTCCATAACATTCCATCACTTCAAGACTATTAGTTTAATGAGCCATTTTGACTATCTGTCAAATTATTTCCTTTTGCCAAGCTCAAGCAGTACTAGGCAAGCATTGCAAAAAAAGGAAAAAAATCACTTTTTCTAAAAAAATTATTTGACACAATCATGAGTAACAGAAAATTCTAGAAAATTCACCAAGTGATGAAAAAGTTTTTCCTTCTCTACATTGCTTATCCTATGCCTCTTGTGCTTGGCATAGGGAAGTAAATTAGCCACCTGAAAAAATGGTAGTAGGTTCACATAGCTGTAAATCACAGGAAACATCCACTGCTAAACTGCTGAATTCCACTATCAAAATGCAATTAGGGCAGTGTAAGGCTGATATCTGATAAGTCATACTGTTCCATTCCCAAACAGTTCTCAATGACCAATGTGAATGTCTATGCAAGTCCATGTGTTTTTATGTGCAATTTTGAAACTCTGTGCTTTTCCTTGACATAATGGAATCCATGACTATGTACATTTTAGTAAGATAACATACCTAATCAGTCTAACTAATCCTACAGCCTGATATATTCCTACTTGTGTTTCTTCTATTCCACCATTTATTCACTGCTACTTTTCCTGTCAGGTTTTCTATGGCCTGATTTTATCTTCTAGCATGGCCGAACTACCTTCTCTGCAAATAACAGAAAGTGATCCTCACCTTGACAGGAGGAGGTTTGAGGGGCAATCGCCCCTGCAGCATGTAGCGCACACACTTGGCCGCCAGCTCTTTCTCTGGGTCACCATCTGTCTTCAACTCAAAGCTCTCCCCACGACATAAGATCTGCACCCCTTTCTCCTTCACGTCTACATCTTTGGGATTCTCATCCGCCTTGATCTCTGTCTGATCCTCAATCTTCAAACGCTGGCTCTGGACCTGTGGTAGCAGAAATATAAATCTCTATACTCAGCTCCAACTGACATTGATTGACTGATAAGATTTTTGAATTCCGTTTCACACTGTACGTACAATGTCACACAAGTTATCGATGACATTCCAGTGATAATTTACATTGATCACAAAAGTCAGCTAAGTCATATAAGAATTATATTAATTTATCTGAATATGCAGTAAACCATGACATATTTGCAACACTTTATACTTGTGTTTACATTTATGTTTATAAGTCATAACATTTTTGAAAAATTATGGACAGGAAATTTGAGCTGTTGACAAAAAAAAGAAAAGAAAGGGGGAAGGGGAAAAAGCAAAACACAAAAGCAAGAAACCGAGAAAGAGAGTGGCAAAGCCAAGAAGAATGGATTGGAAAGAGAGGGAGAAGGGAAGGGATGTGCAAGAGTGATGGTGAGATAGAGAGGGAATAAATGTGAGTTTATGGACAACCACGGAGAGCTATCAACTTTGCCGCGGCCTGACATGGTTACCAACAACAGCCGAGACAATCCTCGTCAAAGGGGATTGAAAGGCTTATAAAAACCTGACCTGAGGGAATAAAAAAGAGAGAGATGGCAAAAGTAAATAGAGATATAAAGTGAGACAACGAGGGGCAGAGAGTTATGAAAAACAGTTGATGGCAGAAAGCAAAGGAATGTGACTAACCTTGGCTTGTCTGTTGACAATCTCCTTGTCCAGCTTACTGAGGTCTGAGGCTTTGTTCTGTTCTGCCAGTTTTTCTCTCAGCAAGATGACATGTCTTGTCTTCTCAACCTGTGAATGATATCCAGGTCAATGTGAGGATTTTGAATCTGCTGACCAGACTGATGAATTCCTACCCACATACAGGATGCTATGACTGATGAAGTATATAGATGGCATAGTTCATTTTACAACCACTAGAATCAATGTTTTCAATACTCATGAAAAAAAAAAAATCCACAATGTTTAAATGTATATAGAATTTATGAAATTAAAATGAGGTTCATGTTATTTGTGTTTATTGAAGAAGTGCCCAGCAAATAAGAGCTTGCACTGTGTTCTTGTTCCTGAATCAATATAATGTGGGATTGTACATTCACCCTAAACTCAAACAAATCTTCAGTGAGAATTCTTTTCCTCCCAACATCTGATACATACATTGAAAAGACAAGAAACTTATTCTAAATAATAACATGCAAATTGTTTTCACAATAAAATCATCACCGCTCACCATCTGCAGCCTTGTCAACTTCTCCAGTTCCCATTGGTGGTCACCTAACAATGAGTCACCTCGAGGTCTCCAGCCATTTAGATTCTCTTCCCCTCTGACATAGGTCAGTGAGGTGTCCAGAACTTTGCGTTGGCGGCGCTCTACACCTGAGGAGGAGTACCCCGGACATAGATCATACATGCCACACCAGCCTGTCCATAGAGTTGTTATCTAACTTTTTTTAGTCAGTCTCTCAGATAGCGCTGTTTTGGTCTTTGCCCTTTGACTCGGGGCTTCTTATCTTTGCCTTAACATTCAAATTCTCTCAAGATCTTCAGCAAAAAAAAAAAAAAAACCCACAGAAAAAACCACCATCTCAAATTAAAAACTTGACAAAATGTGACAATACAAAGCTTGCTAAGAATATTGCCATTTTGGAATCACTTTCATTGTTCCTTATTGTCATTCCTTTCCCTTCCTTGTAACTCCTGATTATTTAACTGTCTCTTCCCCTATTCCCCTCCCCCCCCCCACTTCCCCAACCAAACCACCACCACCATTCCACATCCCTTTTTTCACCTCCCATTCTCCCTTTTCTGTTTCAAAAGAAAGACAGTGCAGCCCTTTTCTTTGGTCTTCCCTCCTGCTGCCGTCTCGATCTAAGACTTGACATGTTCCCTGCCTTCACACTCTTCCCCTACCACTGCTGTTTCAAAAGGAAAGGACTTTCTGCCCCAAGGGTTCTGTACCAGCAGCTTTTCACAGATGTCAGATACCTTACCAAACTCTTCTTCCCTATTCTTCCCTATCCCTATACTTTCTCTTGACTCAACTTGAACACAAAAAGAAATGAAGAACTGCCTGACTCCAGACCATGCCACAGCAGCATTTCATAGACACCATGCATCTTATCCTTCTTTTTCCCATTCCAAATCCAACAAAATACAGACAAAAAAAACGTGGGGACTACATGACTCTGAGTTCTGGCATAACAGCATTCAGTAAATATTACAAAACCCTGCCAGTTCCATTCCCCATCCCCATCTTTTTCTGATCCAACATAGACAAACAGACATGGAGAACTTTATGTATCTGAAGTATCGTTCCATCATATGTTACAGATACAAGACACCATACAATAGTCTCTTTTCTGGCCCCTTTTTTTGAAATCCATCTTCAATCAAGCACAAATGAAGAGTATGGAAAACTACATGACTCTAAAAAACTGACTCAGCAACATTTTAAGGATGACAGACACACTAGCTACAGACTCTTGGTCTCCAGCCCACTTTCCACCCACAGTAGACAAAAAGAAGTGACGGACTGCTTGTTCCAAAGTAGTGGTCCAACAACATTTTGTATATGTAGGCAAACTTGTCATAGGCCCCTCCCTGCTTCCCTTATTACTTATGTCCCACCTAACACAGACAAAGAGAAATAGAGGACTACCTGATTCAGAATACTGACGCAGCAGCATCTCGTAGATGCCGGATACCTTGCCACAATCTGGATTCCTGGCCACTCCGAACAAGCTCTTCAGGGCTCTGAAACGGGGACTGGAGAGTATGAGGGGAAACAACCCCTGCTTTAATGATGGCATGCGACACCGAACCACCACGCACTTCAAGCAATGCGGGATCTGACGGGGGAAAGGATCTAATACATAACTGACTAGAACACTGCCTTGATGTGGTTGGCATAGCAAAAAAAAAAAAAAAACGACAGTGTTTGCTAAGATCAACACATTAGGTCAGTACAAAAATTCTGCAAAACTTAAGTTATTACAACCTAAGACTTTGTAAGGAAACTCAAATATTCAAAACAATTCCAATAAAAAACATGTCAAAAGAAAATGAAAGAAAGATGAGTGGGCAAGTAACCAAATACAATAACCATCATCATGTCAACATCAGCACTGACAGTTACAATATGTAAATATAAACAAAAATCATTGACCACAGTGACCATCACCATATACAACATCGACAGACAGATGTTGTATTGCTCTGGCATGTTCACTGGTTGTAATTATGTTCTTAAGTTAAAAGCCTAATGTGACTTTTGTTTCAGTCATGACTGTAGGTATTGGTTTACTTACATATGAATCATTGTCATTAATACACATGACAAAAAAACACAGAATTTCTAAGTGTTTCTCCATGTGATTATTACCTAGGATATAATCTATAGTCAAAGTTTGTTCATAGAAGTGATCATATTTTTCATAGCTTAAAAACTGATGCCATTGCCATAGGTAGCAAAATAAGGCAACAAGTAATACATCAAAGAACTGATAGGTGAGACTAACTCATTTGGCCAAAGTCAACGGTGTACTTTTTTCTCTCTCTAAGATATCTTGACTTGTTTCTTACAAATTGAATTGGATTGACTACCAAAGAATTATCACATCAACAATAGCAAAAGAAGAAAAAAAAAAAAACACCAAAAACAAACAAAAAACAATAGGATGAACTGAGAAAATTGGATAAATAAGAAAGATAATGGGATGACAATTAAAATTGGAAGAACTCTGGTGTAGCTTCTCAAATTATACAACAGAGATGGCACAACATCACAGATTCACTGCTGGCAGTGGAGACTATTGACAGTCTAGTTTGAGCACACTGACACCACAACACTTCAATGAATGAAACGATGATGATGATGATGACGATGACAATATTCATTTTATAAACTCAATTCAAAATTCTTCATATTGTTTTTCAACTTTTTTGGTGTATTTAATTAGTTGCCAGTGGACAGTCGTCTTAATTTTAAGACATTTTTTGTAAAATGATGATGATGATGATGATGATGAGGATGATAATGCCAGGGAATGGAAATCAATACTGACATGTGACTTGTTATACCTCTGCACTTAGTTTCTTGAGGACAAATAATTTAATATGATTTCTTTCTGACACAATAATTCTGTTTCTTTCCAAGTGCATGATTTCTCTCTGGTTCATTTAGAGTTTTCTCTTATATTTTGTTCACACATCCTCTCTAAATTCTGGCATTGTATTCATTAATATTTCACAAAAGTACTTCACGTGTCATTCCTAAGTTTGCTGAAAAAATAGCCACGAAAGTTTACCCCCTTTTTCTCACTTGCAGCGATACAATATTTCAATATATTCCTACACAAAACTGATACTCAAATGACAATGATCCCGACTTACTGAATGACCTGAACTTTCTGATATATAAAAAGCTTTAAAAATAGATAACTGCAAAGCTGCAGGCATCACAATGACAAGCAGAGATGTTAAACATATAATATAGCCCATGGGCTAACACACTTCTGACAATTTTTCTCCTCTCAACAGATTTATGATATTTATTTAGAATAGTTTGCACAATTATTTCAAATGATGGAATAGTCCAGACATCTGCGACAACATGTCAAAGATATCAGGCACAAACTAGCTCAATCCACACTGATACCAAATTTACAGGAGATGCACTCTGTGCAATTGAAAAACAGGACCAGCTGGACTATGACATTTTATTCTTTGTCATATTTTCTGTATTTCTGAAAGTTCAATGATATAAACTTGGACCATTCATTTCCCATGTGGAACTATCCAACATTTGATCTTATGATAACATTACCGGACTGGCCATCTGTGCCTGACAACCTCTGTATAACTGTGACAATCATGATTACCACTGTATCACTATGTCACAAAGACAGATATGGTGACAGTCACTGTCAGACATTACAAGTCTTTTCATTGGATTCTCTTTCACCTCCTTATTTAGACAACTGTAGTACATACTGATCTTGCAAACTTAAGAAACTAATTCACTACGGAGTGCTTGGAGTAGCATGATGGGGTGGTTCAATAAAACTGCAAACAAGGAAGAAAAAACTTTGTTGACTGCTGCAGTGTATGTCGCTATCTGATCTGGCACTGGCTTCTTTGTTTCAAATTAACTCATATCAAATGAGAGTATACTTTGGTACTATTCTACATTTTGAGAATGTCATGAGCAGGCAAATTTTTTTTTTCTCTAAAACATTCTTCTTTACTGACCTTTCACTTTTTATCATATTTTAAATTTTATTTTTTTGTGTGTGTCAGTGTTAAGTATAACAATGGGCCCTCGCAGCAATTTGATTTTTCTGAGTATCTATGCTTGTTTGGTCATTGATTTCAGGCTTCCCAGAGGATTTCCAACCTACACAATGCCTTTTTTCTTCAAATATTTCTCAAATAAATTTAATAGACATTTTCACCTGTTCAAAACAGTTTTGTTTAAAGTCTAACTAGATAGAATTCGGATCCAAGGCAAAGTGTTTCACAATTTTGTTATAAATAGAATTTTCTTTCCATTTCACTGAATATGACTCATCATTGTCTCAAGAACAGAGCTATCTCATTATTATTTTTAAATTTTTCATCGTGGTCTGATACCCAAGACCAGACTTCTTAGCTTCAACAGATGTAGAGAATCCTGATACAGAGAGCCATCAAGGAGAGTACATAGCACACATATTGACTTTGACAAGCAGGATGCCTACTGTACCTGGGTGCTGAGATCTTTGTGTCACGGGAGTGCACCACCATGCACAGGTCCTTGGTAACGCAAGCTGGCTGGGCACAGTTGTCCAGCTGTAAAGTAAGATATTTCCCAATACATAAATACAAATCAAGCGCGCTAGTATAGACATTATCAAAATAGACAGTCTTTCCATTAGGAAGCTGGTCACTTGCTTTCAGATCTATCCACTGTAATGACCATGTATATATTCTACCACATATTTCATATCTTTTTAAAATGAAAAAAATATTCTGCATGTGTTCACTAACACAAAAAAGCACAATGCAGTTGACTACGAACTGCACAGAACTAGCAGTTTATAGTAGTCTCAGTCATTTTAAATGATAGCGCCATTTAAAATAAATTAATGAAAATCATCTAGTTGATGATGTAACAAACAAAAAAACCCCTGAAATCTTAAGCAAGCCATATGGATTGGTTACGACTAATTACCTCTAAGTAAGCAGAGAGGGTCATGTAAATCTTCTCCCCATAAGGTGTGACTCTGTTCAACATGACTGAGTTGTGCAGCGAGCTGTCCCAGGCAGCTTCAAACTGGAAAAACACCCTGGAAACACAACAGCAAAGCATTCTGTATCAAACAGTTGGAAACACAGAGAAATTCATTTGTCTGGCACATGTAAGTGGGTTTTTTACTCATATAAAAAAGATAATAAAAAAAGTAAAAACAAAAACAGAGAGAGATTCCCTTCAGTTGCAGCCTTTAAACAAGAGCATCAGAGCAAGATTGTACATATGACCAAAACATATCATTGTTTCACGTACTTGACATGAGCCTGAATTTAGACAACACTGGTCATATAAAATGTCTTCAGTTTTTATAATGTGATAATGGATGCACTTAAGTAATTTGCATCTGTGAAGTGGTGCTGTTCTTATTTTGCATGCATGTGACCAATCTGAATGAATGCAGTGATCACACTTTGTATAAGGCAAGGATTTTTTTTCATGCACAGCATTGGCTAGAAAAAGTGATATTTTTCATTATCACCTTTGTATTTGTTATTGATGTAAGCAGTATCTCTTTTTTTTATCATAAACATAGGTCTTTGTGTCTGGATAAGAAAAGCTAGATCTAGAACTAATGAAGGCGGATCCACTCCAACTTACCTGTCATCATTCTGATACTGCAGGAAGTGGGCGGGGAAGAGGCCCAGAGATAGAACTAGGGTCTCTTGGTCATAGTCATAGAACTCCTGAGTGTTGCGGATACGACCTGGAGATACATATAGATCACATAAATATGTGAAATCCAGACCATGACATTTCTAATGCCGGTAAAATAAAATAAATCTGTGATCCAAACATTCTCCATCATATACTTTTAACCAATTGACATATTATGATATTTCACAAAATGTCATTCAACTCTTTCTCTTTGAGCACTTTGCAACAGGGTGAGAGTTAGTGCTGTATTTTGATTAGCAATAAGATAACAGCAGGACATTCTGGCCCTAGAAGCCAAGTGAATTCTAAAGGTTTCTGCTAAAAAAGAAAAAAAATCACTACACCCATATTGCAAATATTGTAAAGAACAGTGACATTACACTACCAACGACACGAGATATTATTGGTTTGGCGTTTTGAGTTGAAGGTTGCTAATTCCTACAGATTGAAACAATATTCCCTACATTTTACAAGTTACATAGAATTTTTTTTTTTTTTTTGGCTAAAGGAAATGACTAGAAACTATTGATCTCAGACATCAATGTTATGTGTGTTATTTCAATGGCATTTATATTACAGGAAAAACGAATTCTGGCAAAATATTTCTGCCTTCAGGAATTAATATTACCCAATAGTTCCCCTTTTCCTTCCCTTTTTTCTCACTCTTTCTCTGAATCTGGTTCACACATAAAAGAAGTAAAACAGAGGGAAATAGAAACATACCAACAACCAGTTCTCGCACATCTTTCCACACCAAGTGTGTTCTCTTCTCGTGCACAATGGTGATTCGCAGTCGGCGTTGGATGCCCTGGTGCAGCATGAAGACACCGCGTGTGGGCAGATCATCTGAGTGGTCCACAACTACAGGGACATACCTGATGCCAGCAAAGCAAAATTAGCAAAAAATTCTGACTTCAAATGCTCATAAAACACACAGTCACCGAATGTTAAAACATGAGATTTAAGCAGCAAAACAGAACAATGTGTTTCTACTCTCAACATTTTATTTCCAAGACATCAAACATGACAAACAATGGCTAATATGTTTTCCATTCCCTGGTCACTTCTCGGCTATACTATTGCAATCTTAACTGTATTGTCTTCTCTTCCAAAAAAGAAAAATTCAGAAACTGCAAGAAAATAATCATTCTCTATTCCTAAACTTACATGAAATCTTATTGTGCAAGACAATTGTAATCTCTAAACCCAAGCCATTTTTGAAACTGCATGGTGAAATACGGAATCTTTACCATGACATTTGAGACCATCACAGACTAAATCAGATACTCTTCTAGTTTTCAGATTTTACTTCTATTCTGCAGTGTCATAAAATAATACAGAAATGTCTGAGAAAGAGAGAGATGTCTACCATTGATGTGATAAGAGATATATCAGAGGACAAAAACTTTAAGGTCTGTCAGAGTGCGACTTCCTCTTCATTCTCTTTCTTCCAGTTTTTTTTTTCTCTCTTTCTCTCTCTGCCCTTGATCTCTCACTTTCTTTCACACAGACACAAGTACAGGAAGATAACCAGGACTTACTCTCCATTGGGTGCCAGCTCACAGATCTCAAACCACACCAGCAGATCACACTGTGAATGTACTGGGCTGGAACTGAGGACACAGGGAGAAAGAACAATGTCACATTGTGTCATTTATTTCCTCTTTGTTTGCCACACAGACAAAAATTGTGAAAAGCTCCTACACCTCATGAAATTCAGTCAATCTGATCCAATACCCAGTGACTATCAATGTGGGGAAAACTCCTTTTCCTTTCTTGTCTTACCAAATTAGACCTCCTGGCAGAAGATTTTGAATGGCTAAAAATAAAATCCTCATTCCTTTAAAATTTCAAAAGGAAGGATTTACATCAAATTCAAAGAATAGGCATTCAGTCACACTTTGAACAGAAAAGCCTGCATATCACAAAAGAGTTTAAAATATCAAATCTGATGAAGAATGAATATATTATACACTTTGAGAATAGAATAAGTGTATATAAGATTCTATGAAAAGGGATAGCTATAATATTTAAACTAGAGGCATATACTTAAACAAAACTTTTTGGTGGGTGCTATCAAATAAAAAGGTAACAAAAAATACATCCCCTCGATAGAGAAAACTAGTTGCATGAAACTTGCAAAAAATTTCAGGGAAGTCAGGAAGCAAACATTAAATGATTCTAGGCTTTATGTCTCAAGCTTATCCAGTACACATGGTGCTGTTATTGCTCTAAAATGTCACAGGATGTAACATTAATAAGAGTATAGTATGTAAATGTAAGAACAATCACAGTCAATATTTAAGAAAAATATCTGATTCGAGAAAACATAAGCAACTTGTTAAAGCACATATAAAGTAGTGAAAGATACAGAGTTCTTTAGAATTTTGTTATCTACTACATTTTAAAACAGTGGAGGACCCCAAGTTCTTATAGAACTGGTACTATGAAATTTTATTTACAATTCTGGTGGTCTCTGCCTAAGAACCCGGTCGCTGGGAGACAAAAAAAATGACTCAGGCGGACGAGTTCTTAGGCAGACTGAACAGTTACGTAACCCATCTGACCCCTAATTGATCCCGTTAGTTCAAGTTTATCTATGCGAATAAGTACGGCCCTCTTCCCTGTGTGTCTTACAGTTAGATGTAACAATTCCTAATCTATCTTACCATATAATTACATCACTACTGCCCAGCGTTTAAACGTCGAGAGAGTTTTCACATAAGGGAATCACTGTTGAATGAAAACATGATATTGCTATGCTACCCTACAAATACTTGCACGTGTGACTCAAGTGTTACAGACTGACTGAAGTAGCAAAACAACTGACCAGTCAGGAGACTAAACTTACTCCTCCTTATCCACAGAGCCAATCAAAAGTGCTGTCCCACATGTTGTCAAACAAAAAATGCTTAAGGGCTAGTCCACAATGTGGCCTGATTACGTGGTCATACATCATCTATCACTTCCATTTCTTTGTCTACCTGTTCACTCCACCCCATCCCCATTTTAAGGGGAAAATTATAGAGAAAAAATTCCGTTTCGCAGCACAGCGGTAGACCGCACTCTTAGGCAGCAGGTTCTTAAGCGGAGACCACTGTACTTCTAATTTCATGACAGGGTTCATAGACAGACGACAAGCCATTTCCCAAGACAGCACGAGAAAGTTTTTATTAGAAAATAATTAGATTTTGTAAAGATTGAAAGATATAAATGTAAGACATGCTATTAGTTCTAACTTCAAAATCATATAAAATAATGTCAAGCCATTTTCTAAGGCAGTCATAATTTATTTTCCTAACAACATACATGTATTAATTTACGCAAAAGTGAACTAAAGTGTACACAGAGCCATTATCATGCGCTTTTAGTCATCAAGCAGTTTCAGTATTCAGTCAGTGATGGAATTGATTAGATCTACTATACAAGCACACACTGGTAGAGTCCTTCATCAGAATTAATAACATTCAGATTTCAGCAGGTTAATCTGATCCAAATTGGACAAGTAAAATGAAAAAAATCAAAGTTCAACTCAACAATATACATCTCAGCCTAAACTGAGATGGACAATACAGTTGGTATTGCCTGGTATTTCATAATGCACTTATTCGACACCTTGCTTTCTGCATACGCTCATCATGCTGATAACACACTTGATGCATACGCTGTTGTAAGAGCTGAGTAACTGACACAGAAATACCAATAACACATTGCACAGTTTAAGGCCAAGATCGGCAGTGAAAACCAAAATCCACAATTTTCATTGAAACATTTTTTTAATTGCTACAAACATCATAGACTAGGCATCCTCATAATGCCCTAGGATAATTTTCTGTCAAAAAATGTATATAGTTGGGCCTACTGTGTAAACCCATGTAAACGGAGGCCATTTCGGATTTCCCCCCTACTTTTCATAACCTGTAGATTGCAAAAAAATTTGCATGTCAAATCCTTTCCTGGATATTCCAGTTCATGTATTTTCTAAAATACTTCTAAAAATGCTATTATATATTGTATTCAAATTTTCGCAACTTGTTCCTACTTTAAGAAAACAAACCTGACAGAATCTTTATTTTGGCCTGATGCACATATGACATTAATTTCAAATAAATCCTACTGGCACATTTTTGAAAATTTGGGTTTTATTACATTAATACCACACTTTGCATATGTGGCAAATTGCATTCTTTTTTTTTTTTTTTTGGTGAAAATCCGGCTCATTTCCACTGATTGTATCTGTGAATTGGTGACCATCTCCTACAGAATGCACAGCAGCAAAGTTATAACTTCACTCCAATTATTTCAGCTCTCTCTGCCTTCTGGCTGTTGCTTTCTTTCTAATGGATTGTCCTTTAGCTTGTCTCTTGAATCTATATTGCTTCCTGTTCACTGTCCCTTCCTAGGATCATTGATATTTCTCCATGTGAACAAGGGCCTTGGTCTTGCCAGTTTCCTTTTAGTTATGAAAGATTTACTACTACTGTTGTCACAGTTTGAACATACAAAGAAACAAGCAAGCAAAGAAATCATTTTAGTGGGATATGAAATCATGGCATTTTTATGAAAAAATAAAAACTTCAGCACTTATCCCATTATACTAGAGCAACGGTTTTATGTCTTTGAACTTATTTTTTAAGCCTTAAATGCATTTCAGTGTCAATAAGAGGTCAATGTAATGCAAAAATGAAAAATTGAAAATTCTGACACTAAGCATCAATTTATACTGTCAACCTTGGCCTTGATCAAAGTCGCCCATCCTTTCTCTATTGACCCATCCTTTTCATCTTTTCTTTTTTTAACTATGAAAAATGACAATGTAAGTGCAATATGTTGTTCAAGTGAGATCTTTTTTAACTGACTTATGAAATGACAACCACTTATATAATTAGTATGTCTTGGCCAACTCCTTTTGATCTAAGCATGTGCACAGGAGTGATTGGAGATGCAAATAAAGCAAGCAAGTATAAGTAGCATTTTTCCAGTCAGTTATTCATTCAAGCAATATGTCATCTTCTAGGCAGTTATATGAATGAAGCATGCTGAACAAATGACTTTTAGTCTAGTAACTTGCACGATTTTTAGTTTGAAAATCATATGAGACAATGTTTCTTGACAGTGGTTTCCACAAGTCTCTATTCTCACAGAATGAATCAACAACTGCTGATTTTGTAGATCAAGAAACCAAAGACAGCTCTATGTAGTTCAAATCTAGATGGGCATCTGAGTAAAGAATTTTAATGGAATCAAAGGACTTAAAAGGCCATCTCAAGCACAAAAATCTCTTAGAGACAAGAGACACATAGAATTGAAGGTCAAGAGATAAAATAAAAAGTCTAACAAAACACAGTTAATCTTGGTGACATTTTCACTAGCTATAAAAGACTCAGTTTTTTTTGCATCTTGACTTAAACTGAGTTTAGGTTTGCAATGTTTCATAGTTCACAGGAAAAGATATAGCGAGCTAACTAAAACCTTTTAATCAGTAAGTGAAATACTCGTTTGGTACCAGCTCTACTGGTATCAAACTGGTTTGAGCTACAAGACAGACTCCAGCAGTTAGATTTTTTAGTAGTCAAGCACCATTTCCCCATGCATTAAATCAAAATGCTAGCAATTAGCAGCAAGATTCTTCCAGGATCCAGGAAGACCAAATCTTACCCCTCGTTTGCTGGTCTCTTCAAATTCAATATTAAGGACCTGGACAACAACGGTGAAACATATCATAAACTTGGTATGTTGATAAATAACATATAAACACATTTTTCAAAAAAAATACATATAGGATGGAGCCTAGGGCCAAATCTGTCAAGCCAAGCATACACATAATTATAAAAATGGGGGACACATAGGGGGGATAAAAGTTATCTGATGGCAACATGTCTCAAAATAAAGAAGGAAAAAATGCTGGCAGAATTTTGCAATCATAACTTCAATAAGCATCAACACGATGCACACACAAACAACAAAAGAAAAAAAATTCAACCCATAAGGCAGTGACACAGATAAATCAAGATTTCATATTTAGATCTAAGAGTAGGACTATGTTTCTATCATTTGCCTGATGTTGAAACATGACAGATGATCTGGTTCAAGCAAGTCACATGAAATATCAGGCTGTGAGCAAAATTATCTGCACATAACACCATTTCAACTCAGAATAGTTTTGTGATCATGCCAAGTTAGGAATTAGGTGTAGCCATTTTGTTCTATTAACAGAGAACATGTTGTGATAGATGAAAAATTAGACCAATAATTTACTTCCTAATTAAAAATGATTGCTTATTTTATCTTAGATGTTATATACAAGCAAAACCGGGATGAAATTAGCAAATTATATGCATGAAATGTGATGAATATGCTATTCACTAGTAAGGGACAAGAAACATGCCACTTGATTAATTCAGATGTGGACATCTAGACATTGGAATTAAATGTGACTGTTACTTTTATGAAAATATCTGTGATTCCCATAAGAATGTTCTGAGTTGTTCTCGCCAACATTCCATTTGTAACATTTTGGAGCTTTCCTAATCTTGTGGCCATTATGATCCTTAACACTGCCCAAATATTAAGTTAATAATTAATATGAAGCTCATCTTCATAAATTTCCAGATAAGATTATTTGATGTATACAGTAATTATATTTATAGTTCAAGGAAGGATCAGACATTGTAAGAGGCAGGAGCTGATGAGTGAGCAATGGGGCAAGAGATGAGGAATCTGACAATAATTCAAGATGGAAGGATTGTAATAATTTTCAGGGTCAACAGTTTTCCCAGTCTAACCATACCTTGATCTGTCCTTTTTTTTCTTCACTTCCTTATCTTCATCGTCACTCTTTCCACCCTTGCTACTGCAAAACAACATATGTGAGGGTAAAAACCATACAAATCTTCAAAAAGCACATGCAAGTCATGACCTCAAAAGATGAGGAGAATGCAAAACTCAAAAAAAGAGAAAAAAAAATGAAAGTGAGCAAAATTAAAGCAAGATTGACCAAATACTTTTTGATGAACAGCCAGTTTGGAGTTGACATTCAGACATGCATGGGACGAGGCAGAGGCAGCCTGCGCAAATGCTACTCACACTGAATAAAAAAAGGGACCACAAAGGAAGTTTTCTAGTATACAAAGAACACAGTTCTACAAGTAGTTTAACGACAACAGTTTCAAATATTTTCTGTTGAACTACAGCAAGTTTCAAACATATGAGGGAGACACATTCAGATACATCATGCTAATAAAGTTTGTCTGTTACTTTGTATTGGGATTTTACAGCGCATCAGCATGATTACGTTACACTGCGGCTAGCACAGTTCACGGCTGCCCAGTTTCTCTTCAAGGCGGATCACTTAGTTTGACCCCAGAGGTGACCACTCAGTGCACTGGACCTGGTGTTACCGCTGGTCACGGTGGGTGGTCACGGTCTTCCCCGGGAGTGCCACTAAACCAGTAATTTTCTTCAATTTGATCAAGTTTATTACCCTAGTTCTCCGGTTTCAAATGTTGTATACCCCCA
>JBCEWB010000005.1:1004693-1024988 GCA_039654565.1 Peronia peronii
CAAGCGTGGCGGGGTCAAGGCGACGAGGTCGGCCAAGCTTGGGCGGCAAACTAAGTGATCCGCTTCGAGCTGCCGTGAGTTAAATACATTTATTAGGTTTTTATAATTTAACTCAAGATATACTAAAGAACGTACATAAACATGTGCATACTAGAAAAAATAGGATGATCAAAGATTGTAAAGTTAAAAAGGAATATTATATGTAAATATGTGCGCAGCCACATATTCAAAATCTCATACTTTTTATGTTGATGGTTTCACATTTTTGAATAGGAGCCTACCTGGCACAAGAAACCCAGGACAGTTTGTGGCCTTGTTTCTGATCGAGATTCTTCAGAGAGCCCATCTTTAACGCATATCAGGGCTGATTTCTCAGATTATCAGAAAACTGGACTGTTCCACCAGAGTGGGGAATTTTGGCTAAATTTTACTCTCCCTTTCACATTTATACACATGCAGGTCATTCTTTGTTTCACATTTCATTTGAACTTTTTGGGAGCTATGCCATAGACCTGTATCTTCTTGGGTTTCCTATAATCTATCCAGCAAACAATTCAGTCTCTGGTATCCATAGAAAACATTCCTTATTGTTATCAAGACAACCATGAATATGTTTATATTTTCTGTGGTCCCCTATTAAAATAATGCATGATGAAATTATGCTCTCAGAAATTGTTTTGCACATATAAACACCACAGACTAGGCATCTAATACATAAATGATATGTAATATAACAAAAAAGCACATGGCTTGGATTGAAAGTAGTAGTATCTCTACATAGCAGCACATGTAGAATTTAAAAGAAAAATGTTAAGTTAATAGAGCTGGAATGAAAACCTTGCCTCATTCTTCTGTAGGCAATGCAGAAGTAGAGAATGGAAACCAAATGTCAGGCATTTCCACAATATTAGAGTATTGAAACTAGAGAGAAAAAAAAAAAAAAAAAAGAAAGACATTAAGAACCAAAGGACCAAGTGCCACTAGTATACATTAAGTCTGCTGTAACTGTCAGAGTTACAGAGTTATGCTATCTCAAACTAAGCTGGACTAAGAGAGGAAAATGTGCACAGGTTCCTATGGTGAGAACAGGCCTGAGAGAGGGTGAAGGTCGTGACACAGACTGCGAAAGTGTAACGAAGAAAAAAAAATAAAAGTATAAACACTAACACATAACTGACACACCACTGATATGGTACCAAGACTGATCTGACACCCATAGGGACAAACAGCGTAGTAAATGACACAATAACCAGCTACTCCAACATCAGCCTCGTGTTTAAAGTCAAAATTCTTGTAATTTCCCAGGAGGCATATCATCAAGAATCTTTGAGTTTATGTTTATACTTTTCATACTGCAGCACTGGATATTGTGCCAAAATTTTCTGATGTGCTGGGTACTTTCCTATAATCTTTCTGCATTTTTTAGGGGATGCATCAGATTCTTACTGCAGAACTGATCACTGTATCAAATTTTTCTGACAGCACTGAATGCTAGCTGTAATCTGATTAAATCTTAATGACCCAGTGTCTGATTACTTACTTTTTGTCTCAGATAAATGCTATGCTGGGGGGATTCATAGTATACCTTCTACTTTTGTCAAGCATCATCACATCAAAGACTTAGTGTTTCCTGGTCAGACCATGCACCCCTGCCACACTTTACTTTCTGCCTCAAGCAAATACTGCAATTGTAGTAAGCAATTTTAAGGCAATGTGTGTGTGTGTGTGTGTGCATGTGTCTGTGAGCAGACAGGTATTGTTGCATGTATGTAACTGATGTTGGAATGGAGCTGGAGAGGGGAGTCACTGCGCACAACAGCTGAGTATGACAACACTGTACCCCGGATGATAACTGTGTGCATACTCACCTTGATGGAGCGATGATGCCATACTTGGGTGAAGGGACTGGTTTGGACACAGTCATGGTAGGGAAGCTTCGACTAGGTGGGGGCCTCACACTGGATGACAGACAAAAATATTTACCATCACCAACAGTCTCCAAAGTGGTTTCCATTGACTGAGGCATCCAACATTCTTCATTAATGCTACGACTGTGGCAAAAAGTGTTCACTTTGATCACAATTAACAGCCTCTAAACATCTAAACGCTTTTACTGACATAGCAAGGAATGAAATATCCAATTTCTAAAAGCCATGCAAAAAGCAAGCAAATAAACAAACAAACAAATAAACAAACGAAATAAAAAAATTACATCAACAGATATATGGATGCTACCACTTGACAATATTAATATATTTCTTCACCAAGACAATTCATTTTTCTTAGTTTCTTTTTCTCTGACGTGAGAGTAATAGCACTGTAGCTAACTTTCAAAACTGCCAGTTCTTTTTAAATGAAACAAAATATTCAAGAATATGTTACGATTCTAATTTACTCCCTGTTTATCTTCAGTACAGCCCTTATGACTTAAGGCAGCATTCAATGATAACCTGAAACTAAGTACACTGAGAAAAGATACAAACCATCAAAGAGCCATGCTCTATGGGCCTCTGCTTTAAAATATCTCAGTGGCAAACATTGTAAGAACATGTTCTTAGATGAACTCATTCAAAAACTTATTAAGTGCTGCTTTTATCATTCTGCAAAGAACAAGAATGTGTGGCAGTCAACTTACTATGGGCAGTCCTTGGCCTGTTCATGCAGGGGATGCTGCTGGTAGTGGCCCAAGACTTCAAATACCAGGGGCTGGGTCTTGACATAGTCAACAAACGACTTGGTTACCGCTACAGTGAACTGTAAATTGACAGTCATAAAATAAGATAGACAAGACAAGATAAGATAAGAAGACATGAGAAAAGATAAGACAGGATAGGATAAGATAAGATAAGAATGTATTTTATTGTCCACATGGGTGCACTGTTTTCATGTAATACTGACAGACAGTAGGTATCAATTAAATCATAAAAGCAGAAAATTTATTCCCTGATTCAATACAAAATCTCATGTCAAATAATATACAAGTATCACATGATATGGATATGCGTTGTGGTTTACCACACTGGTATACTTCTGCATCACTAATCTTAAGGTTGGTGAATTTATAGTAGCTTCATCTCTTAATGTCACGGATTGTGATGTTTATTTAATTGCTTTTCTCGTTTGTATCACAGTTCTAAATTTTCGAAATTAATGGCAAATCTAAAGCTTGAAAACCACCACTTGATTTCTGCCCCTAATACTCATTTCTAAGAACATGTCTCTTTGTTTCTTACTCAGCCTCAGATCTATACTATAAATCTTCGACAAATCCCAGAAAAGGCTTATGAACTTGAAAACTATGGAATGTATCTATATGAAATTTAGCACACAACATTGAAGCACAAAGATCCGTGTTTCTACTTACATAAAGCCAACAAAAGCTTACTATGTTTGACGTTATCCTAAAAAGGTGATAATAATTGAATAGTAAACTTGCGAGTCTTTGAACCAAATTGTGCATTCAATAGAATGATGTATTCAAAACACCAAACATGTTTACTTTGAGTAACATTCAGTTTAATCATCCAAAATACCAACATCAAGGTGCGCATGCTTGCCATGCACTTTAGGTTGCAGGGCAGTATTGATTTGTCCTATATTTAAAAAATCTCCCATGAAGGCCGATGGGTTCTCTTCTAGTAATAAGAAATAATCAATATTTAGTTATGGAGAGAAAAAAACTATCTGAGAGGGCTGATACCTAGAGCAGATAATATGACAACTTTTCTTCTAAATTTGTTAATTGTGTTCACTGACAGTGGGCATGATTTGCATGACTTACATTCTGCACATGGTAGAAGCCCAGTGGTGGTCCTTTGCCTGTGTTTTTCAGGGGCTCAGTGGAGAAAGCCTCGTCATGGCGATGCAAGAAACTGAACACAGGCAAGAGACAAAGCACATGTTACAAGTGTTAATGAAAGACTGATGAATACTGAACAGTGCTTATGAAATGTGACAGGAGTTTATAAACAGTAATATGAGAAATAAAGAAGATCACCAGAGAAAATAATATAAAAATGCATCAAATATTATAAGCTTGATATTAACAGCTTACAACTTTCTCTGTTTTGCCTATTTGTTGGTCAAATGTTAAGATGCAATAGCTCTTTACAGCCTAAAACTGTGTTGTTTTTGTGGTCTGGCCAGGAATTTAAAACAGAAGCATTCAACAACTGCTATGCTTCTGGTTTAATTCTACAGTGGCCCTCGAGTTTCTCCAGCAGTTTATTCTTCATTTGTCACAAGTCTGGCAATTAATAATGGACGATAAAAAATCCTCTGTACAACTCTCTAACATTGTGAAGATCTTAATTTGTATGAAAAAAACTTTGCCTTTTTAAATCCTTATCCACAGCTGACATTCAACCCAACAGAAAAAAGATTTCCTAAAACTGTTCATTATCCTACATTTTTCAAAAGTAATTATCTTTTAAAACCTTATTCATAACTGCTTAGAATTGCAAAGGTGACATTCAATTCAATATCAAATGGAATTCCTAGGACAGTTCATAATTCATAAACAAGTTACAGATCAGTGCCGTACTTGAACTGGCAGAATATGTCAGCATATTCCGGGGAGATGTTGGATGCCTGCAGGATGGTCACACGGAACTGGAACTGGCTGCCAATGGTCAGGTGCTCGGGCAGGTCCGCTGTCTTGATCTCCGGGCAGTAATCAAACTTGCCTGTCTGGTCTGTGTTCTTGTTGTCACCATTTC
Source organism: Peronia peronii (assembly GCA_039654565.1). NCBI lineage: Eukaryota > Metazoa > Mollusca > Gastropoda > Systellommatophora > Onchidiidae > Peronia > Peronia peronii. Next base: position 1,009,412 of record JBCEWB010000005.1, read on the forward strand.
CTTGTTGGTGTTCTGTGTGAATCAGATGCAAAACCATGAATGGGTCCCATATGCTAATATTTTCCTGACATTCCCATATTACAACCAAAAGTCTGATCTATTATCAGATCCTTTCCCCATTTTAAATCAATATTCAACTTTGAATGAAAGCATATTGAAGTGTACCATGATGGCAAAGTACACAAGCTTCTGTTTTATCTGCTTCTGATGAACTGCAATTCTGGTCAAGTGCCAAGACTTTTGTGGACAGTATGACATTCAAAGACATTGTGTTTATGTTCAAGCAAGTTTATGCTATGCTTTTTCATGTGGGGTTGTAAGAAGTGAGACAACAGGCAAGTGAGCAAAAACCTACCTGAGGCTAGCATGGAGTTGTCCATACCCTGTCCCTCTCCCTCCACAATGCGTAGCTCCTCCATGGAAGAGACCATCTTCTCTGTGGGTTTGTCCACATCTGGAGGCAGGGGGAAGCTGGTGGCATGTACTTGTTTCTGAGGACAAAACAATACTCATATACATAACAAACATACTTCACACAGTTATATAGCATGCAGTTATTGCACATATAACACAGTAAAAGTTGAGGGAAGTGAATATCTTACATCATCCTGCATGAGACTGCAATGGCAATTGGCTCCTCTTATTTTGCAGACAATAATCATTTCTAAACTGATGTAATCTTTCACGGTAGCATAAAGAAACAATAAGTTGCCATATGTCCTGGGTAGTCAATATCACTGCCCTTCCCAGTCATCATGTCATCTTCATCTCTATCTGCTGGACACATATGTCATTTCTTTATAACTATTTGTCCCTTCATGTCTTTTTCTTTTTTTTTTTTTTTCAATTTCCCACACTTTTTCTCCTTGTTCTCCATATATAACCATGACAAGTGAAGTAAGTCTCATATCAACCTTTTCATGCACAGCAGGTGTATGGGTGTCAAAAGAAAGTAAAACAAGTGTATTTTATTTTGGTGCCAAACAAAACAAAAAAAAAATGGTTAAACTGTGACTTCATGATCAGTGAAATCTGATTTTCTCAAAGACACCCTTTTTGATATGTGATTCATTCCCCCCGTTTATGAGACATTTCTCCATCTTTCCATGTTCAAACAACCCTTCTCACTTCCCCGAATCCCCTCCTCAACCTCATCTGTACTGAGGCTAACATTGAGCTTACCTTGTTAAAGTACTCTTCATCACTGAATGTAATCTTCGCATTGCCAGACTGTTTGATCCCTGGTGTGAACTCCTGAGGTTCATCTTTGTCTGATTAGAAAAAAACATGTTTTTGCATTGTAGAATTATGACAAAACTACATAAATACAAATTTTCACAAACTTAACCGAGACATAGTCATATGTTTCAGATTTGTGTTATTACTATTTAATGTTTTCACACCACTGTCTTCAGACACGTTATTGCCACATGAACCATGAACTTGTTATGACAAAACCAGACAGCAATTTTTTCTGATAAAAGCAAATAATGACTGACATTCTCAATTTCTTCTGTAATCACAAATCCAAGTGACCACTCTGAAAACTTGTTAAAACCAAAATCATTGTTCTGAAAACTTAACAACTCATTGACTCCACTGAGCTAGCAGTTTTTCCTATACAGATGCATAGCCAAAACATCCGCTACAAAGGTATAAAATTATAAGTTTATGTGTCCGAAAGCCAAATAACCTGTGGCGTGAATGAATTACATCCAAGTCACTCTTTTAAAAACATTAAACCCCAAATTATAATTCCGAAAATGGTTAAAATCCAAGTATTGTTCTAAAAACGTTAAAGATCAAGAAACTGTTCTGTGAATCTCTTTTATTATTCTACTGCTGCTAGTGTGGCTCTTTTCATTATCTATACATATGATGAAAGCAGTTTGTACTCTGCATTGTTATTGTGGTGGCAACTACTTAAGACTGTTCTGCAAATTTAATAAATCAAAGTGACTGTTCTGAAAAACATGCTAAATCCCAATCCAAATTTAGTTGAATTCAAATGATGTCTTCTACTACCTGTGATAGCCTGGACAGCCACTCGCAGATAGCCTTTGACATCGCCCTTGTCGTTGACAATGGCCACACGATGAACCAGAGGAACTGGATAAAACAGGTTGCTCAGGTACACAAAAGCTCTAAAAAGATAAAGTAGATATTCTCCATCAATGAACCATTACAGTTTTCAATATCTGTACATTCATTTCCAAATCCCAAAAAGAGATCATAATTATCAGCCTTGCTCAATTTCAAATTCCAAATTTGCATGTATCCAAAAATTCACTTGAGCAGCGATTGAAAATTGAGAGGCAGGCCCTTCTGAAAATCAAATGAATTGATTTAGCAATAAAATCCTCAAGTAACCTAACGCTGTTCTTGTCTGGCATTTTGTCCACAACAGATTATGGTGATTTCAAACAGATGACATAGTTTCCAAGTTCTACAGCTAAAATTTAAGAACTCAGTCAATTCTACATCAAACAAGTGACTTGTGTACCCTTTGAATGCTATAACTACAATCATTAGACCTTTAGGACATCCACTCCTCTTGGAGATTGTGCATGTACATGATCCATAGCTGCTGATTATTATACTTTTGTATGATACACTTATGTTTTTGAAGACATGATGAACTATTACATATCTCTATGCCCCATCAACAAGGAGAGATGCACTCATTTGTCCTAGCAAACTTTTAGAGATTGCTAAAAATCAGGTCTGATATATCAGAAGGCTGTAGATCAGATTTCAAAGTGGACTAAGCCATTCTGAGAAACTCCAAGAAAAGTCTGATCTGGCCTTTGCAACTTTTCCTCCTTAGCAAATACATATGACCCATGGTGAAATAAGGCATTTGGGCAGCTGATATACTTACCGTCCTACAAGCCTGAACCAGGGGAATCTGTCATAGAATGGGTCACCACCAGTCATACTGTCAATGTTTGGCTCTGGGGAAGTAGGGGACAGTTCGGCCTCATTGTGGTACATCTCCCGCATCAGCTCCAGCCGCTGCCTGTAAAATATGGGGTGGGGAGTGGCAGACGTGTAGAGAGAGAGAAAGAGATTCATTATCTGTGCTGGTTGTTTATAGTCCTATCTATAAAGAGACACAGAAGTGCAAAGGCTGGCTGATTTATTCTCTGTGCAACAGGATGGATATATCAACTACATTATCTACAAGCAGAAGTGAGAAATGAAACAGTTAATATACAACTCTCTATCTCCATAAGTAAGTATCAGCTGACTAACATTTTTTTTTTTCTGCATATTTAGCCGAGCTAAAAAAAAGCCTGTTATATCAATAGTGGCAGGCTGCTCTCCAAGGATACTTTCAGCATACATAAGATGATGCATCAATGTCACACTCCAGATGTGAGCTGAAAAATATTGGATTCTCATATCTAAGATTCAGTGATGACCAATCAATAATATTTCTCATGATTTGTAGTTTACTTTTAAAGAGGAATCAGCTACAGATTACCTTCCATTTAGAGCATTCTTGGCTGATATTGACACTAAAGCAAGAATGTCCACTAAATCTTAGTAGTTTAGTCAATTTCATGGGATGGGTACTAATAAAATAATATTTTATTTTAATGCTAACATGGAGCAATAACAATGCACTGAAAATATAACATAGTTTTTCTTTGTTCCTGTGACAAAGCACACATTCAGCATATTTCCATTTGACTAAATTTTATTCTTTACATGATCATAAAAGATGCTAATGTCTGGTGAGAACTCTTTGAGTATGTTCTCTAAGACTATGCTATGGGCATGTTAGTGCTGGGCACAGGAGAATTACACAACGGTTACAAAAGCCAACGTAGAATGTTTTTTAAAAACAAAATGTAACACATACATTTATAATGCTTGACAGCAATACATTAAGACAAGCAAATGAAACAGCTCAGAAATGACGCCTGTGATAGCAAAGGAAGTGTTAAATATTCTGGAACAAAATGTATGCTATGAAAGACAAAGAGAGGAAAAACTTCATGGTACAGAAGAAGCAAGTACATCACACCTTGTAGCAAATCAAACAGACTAAATAATGAATAAATAATAAATAAGTAAACTAAACACAGAAGCTGCCACCCTGGGCTTTGTAGGTGCATAAATTGTTTCGAGTGCAGCCCTTGATAAAACAGAAACATAACAGGATACAGATCCCAAAAATAAACAAGTAATAAAGATAAACTGGTAGAATAGGTGACATATTCCAGCACAGTCGTCGACATCATATTTGCAGCCATTGAATTTTTCCATTAATATTGCTAACTGCTACTATTAGACGTATTTTGATGACACTTGCAATCAAACATATCCCCATGCATTTAACAACAGCTCAAAGCGAGCAGTTTACAAAATTTGAGCACAGCAAATAATGATAATAATAACAGTAATAATAATAGTGAAACACTGGTTGCTCCATGCACATTCAAACTGCTCTGCAACTAAAACACTCTGGCCATACAATATTATGGCATGCTTTCTAATGAAAATACCACACATTATCTGGGTGCAAATGATCAGTGGAAGAGGGCAAGGTTAACATAACAAAGTGTGAGGATACTTGCCATTGCTGGTGAAAGCACTGTTTGGTTTTGAGGGAGGGATCCTCTTTCTGGTTTGAAGAATTAATAGAATCTCCAAACTGCCTCTCCCCTCCTCCCACCCCCTATCCCCTCCTGCCCCAGCCCTCCCCACCACCACTATTTTAATAGCAGGTTATGACTATTCATTCCTCAGTGAGCAAATTACTTTCTCTTTCATTTCTGTGAGCAACTTAGATATTACAAGCCATGCATATAAATAGTTTAAGACTTTTTTTTTTTAACTTTTATCAGTCTCTCTCTTTAGTGGGTACAATAAGGTTATGAAGTATTAAGGTCAAGGGGACATAGTCAGGGGCCCTAAATTCGCATCACATTTCTTGATGCTTCTCTTAAAATTCCAGTTGGACTAGTGCAGAAGAAGCAACCCATTGCGCCAATGTTAAAACGTCCATTCTGACCACTGGGTGCTCTTTACACTGGGTACACTAAAATACTTGCGCCATTGGGCCTATGGTCAATTGCATAGTGATCTCTATGCCAGAGTTCAACATAGTACTGGTCTTTGATCACCTGGCCAACACTTTCCTGAGAAAGTGGTTAACATCTTATGAACTTTTGCCCAGATGTTCAACATCATAAAAAGTCCCATACAATCACAATGCAAGTCAAGCATGGAAGTATCCAAGAGTGACAATGACTGCAAAAGTGAAGAGTTCCTAGACTTCAACAGATACACATCCCGCACATCTATTCAATGTCACAGTCATATGACAGTTGATACAACAAAATTAAAGTCAATTAAAAAGGAGACACAGTTGACTGTCCAGTTAAATGCATTCCCTACAGTAAAACCTCAAGTTTGCGAAAGATGAGACAATACAAACTAAATATGATGCATGTACCAACAGAAAACAATGAACGGCAAACTGATAACACAAACTTATTCAACAGATCATATGTAATTGAAAAATATGGCATCATCATAGTTCATGAAAGGAACAACTGAATTCAAAGTTAACTGAAAGGACTGGAGCTTGGATAGTTTAGTTTCATTAGCGTCAATGAAGAAACAAAACTAAACGTAGGCAGTGATGGTGATTTGGAAAGAATGAGAGCAAATACCTTTGCTCATTAAAAAAAAGGGCTGAGCCGAAAGCACTGGAAAAAAAAAAAATGCAATGAAAACTTACATACAGGACTACAAAGTAAAACTATGCTATCTGGCTTTCACTTGCTAGTTTTTCACTCCCATTTTACAAAACTTTATACTACCAACAATGCAAAAATCTGTTCCAGATCTTTCCTAAGTGCTTAACACAAGTGGAGACAAACTGTCAGATGTGACAATGATCATGATCGGTGACTACTAAGATTCCTCCAATTACCCTGATGAAAGGTGTTTGGGTGAAAGGTGATAACATTCCCAAGATACAAACTTCACATGTATGCTGGATTGCAGTCTAATACACTGGGAAGAACAGGAAACAATTCTCCCTCACACCCTGCAAATTTCAGAGATGGCTCCTCCGTAAAAAAGGCTGTTTTGATCTTTGATAGCCATTATCATCATTCGGGTCAAATGAATACAGATCTCTGCCACTGTGGGTCCACCAAAAAGAACTCTCAGATCCAACTCTGGGATGGCAGTGCATGCTGCACCAGTAGTGTCTGAATAGAGTGCTACCCACTGTCTATATCAGTGGGCTCCTTCATTTATATACTGATCTTCTCTAGCAAACAATGCCAGCTTATCTTTCTTCTGTACTCGCTCCTGAAGGTTTGTTTTTTAGATCAAAGCCATGCATTCTCTGCTAAATCTTTCTAGTGACTTGAACATTTGGGGCAAGACTGTATTTCTTATGAGAAAGTCTTTCCCTGATTCCAGTACAACAGAGACTGTATCTTTCTTACTTCGTCCTTCTGATAGCTTTTGAAGTTTTGTCAATGCATGGACATTATGCATAGGTCCATTTTCCCTCAGTGCCCGAGTACTATACTGATGGTCAAGGCAATAAATGATGATCTCATTCATTCTAGCAGGGTTCTTTTTGGTTACCAATGTCAGAATATACTACAAGACGTGAGAGTATAAAATGTGTGGATGTGGACTTAAATCAATTGCTTTATTCTTTTAAGAGGATTTCCTGTAGGTTTGGCATCACAACTGGCTTACAAGAAGTTTTCCTTTGCTTTGATATTTTGGGATAAATTATGGAATGTGGAGATGAATTTTGCTGACAGTTTACTTTCAAAAGACAAGGAAAAAGAAAATAGAAGAAATAAAGACTCAAACAATAAATAACTGGCAAGATGCTGCAAAATGTGAGAAAAAGCAATCTGGGACACCAAGACACCTGGGAATTTCTTTCCTTCAGATACTTTTACTACAGCATTCAAACTTTCATTACAGTATCGAGCAAACATCATATGTCTAGATTTTACATAACAGCTGAAAAATATGGCAGATAAAGAAAAGCCAGAGAGAGCAGAAACAAACAAAGGGCAAACTGAGAGTAAAAGGCAAAGGCTATAAGAAAACTGAGAAGCAGTGACAAATGATGAAAGAAAGAAAAAAGATAATAAGTCTGAGATGATCTGCAGAAGTGCCCAGAAATGTACAGCTTCTACCACTACAATGCATGTAGTTAAAATACATGTGTCTATTTGGTGAGTTTTTACAGTAGAGAGAATTGACAAATAAACAATAAATGACAGCCCATTAATTTGGTAGACACAATAATTTTTTTCACAACATTTGGAAATAGCAAAACAGGAAAGGGTCACACAATCAAATGCAAAATAGAAATTAATGAGAAATGAAAAAATCACAGATGAAAGCAAAGGATTTGCTTGTGTCAAAACGAAAGCTACACATTTGTATGTGGGTGACACACAGGTGACACAAAAAATATACAAATGTCCCTGACCTTGAAGGAATGAGGGTGCGGAAATTAAAAACATTTTGTTGCCCACAGGCGGAGAGGCAGTGGAAAATATCCTGTTTGGCTTCAGGGGTGTCCGGGGAGAGGTCTTCATTGTAAATTTCTCTCATCAGGGTTAGTCGGTGTCTATACAGCCACACCGTGTCCACACAGCAAGAGGGGTGGGTGAGGGTTGGAGAAATGGACAGCAGGCCAAGGAGAGGGTGAGAAGTGGAAAGCGCATGAGAAAATGGGCAGACATGAATGAAGTAAGCAAGGCCGAAAGTGAGAAAGAGAAGGAAAGAAATTTAGACAGTCAGTTAAGTCAGACAAGGCAGAAAGGCAGGGAGATAGAGAGTAATTTGGACAACATAACAGTTAGCCAACATGAAGATTGACATGAATATTATAAAAAAAAAAAAAGACAGACAGACAGAGAAAAAAACAGATAATAGGAAAGCAAGAAGTTCACGGAACACAGCAGTGAGAAAGAGGGAGAGGCCAAAGCAGAAGAGAAGAACAGGAGAGGAGACAAAGGGCCAAGAGCCAAGAGAGAAATTTGACAATGTGTCAGACATGTAGTCAGACAAGGTCAAGATGTGACAGACAAACCAAGAGTAAGAGCAAGAGAGAAAAACAGTGCAGAAGATATAGTATTGAGAAAAAAAAAGGGCAACAGAGAAACAGAGCAGCGGTAGGTTCAGATTCAGTGATTATGATTGTTGTTGTTGTTCAGAAGAGTACAGGACAGGGATGAGCCACAGACAGCAGGAAGATTCCACGGTTAATGAGGGCAACAAGGGTGCAGAAAAGCAAATAGAAAAGGGACAGGGGGGAAGACAGGAGGGGAAGACAACAAGGAGTTGCAGAGTGAGCAGAACAGAGAGGTTAGTGGGGTTAAGGAGAGTCAAGGGTCAAGTGGTGAGGTGGACATGGCCATGGAATTCCCAGTGAGCAGCATTGTCAGGAGAAACAGAAGTAAAGCCCAGGTAAGTTTTTAAGGCTGGACATTTGGACAGTGGTATCACATACATAGAAATCAAAAACAAATCAACATGTTACAAGTGAACTATCACTATGGCCTTGGACAGCCACAAAAAAAAATCTCAACTAAAACTCCGGACACAGCAGTGTACATATATACAGTGATATCAGTACACATAGATTTGTTCAGCACTAGAAGTATCGTAAGTCTCTAAAAACTCCTGATAATCATTTATCTATTCCAGCTTTCAAAATGTGTTCCAATTTAGAAACGTACACAAAAGATATGTTCATTAATTATTATAGGAATGGCTTTGAAAATAAATTTAAAAAAAAAAAGGAAGGTGAACTTCACTGCTGCATTTCCAGTTTCATTAGCCTGTATGTTACACTCACTTAAGATTTTAAAACTGATCAGCAGAAGGCACAACTCATGTATCTTTTCAACAAATGAAAATCTCAAATAAGGACAAGTTTTTTAAAAATGTTATTTTTCTCCCAAAAATGTCTGATGACATAAGCAATGCTGAGGAAACAAAACTTAATACAGAAGATAACCACATCTTTGACTGTAATTTTAAGAAAAAAATGAATTTGGAACTAAAGAATCAAAAAGAAAAAAAGAAAACAAAACAAAACACTGAAATGCCAAGCGATGGTAAAAGTCACACTGACCTTGACCTGTTTCGCGCCAGTGATTTAAAAAAAAAAAGGTGTCAGGGAAAAGTCGGTGGGTATATATATAAAGAAGAATCAAACCTTTTCATGTTTCATAAATCATGCATGGGTAAAAATAAATATTCAGTACTTTCTGTGTCTTCTAGACTTCTACAGACATCTTTGTAAAGAAAACTTTCCGTGATATTCAACACCAATAACTTGTCTGATTAAGCAAAATCATACTTCTAAATCTCTCAGGAGAAAAGAAAAGTATATTTTTTGTAGAGAAATCTACTTGAAAAAAAACATGTGGAAGGAGTTCACCAGCTCGGAAACTGATTAATTTTCTTTGTTTGAGCAAACGAAAAAGTCCATACTTATGACTGACTTTTATTCAAAAGAAGCTCAAAACTTTCTCATGAACATCATGAGAAATTTACATTGAAACTATTGACCCAATGAGTTCCCGGATTGAATTAAAGGAGAAAAGATCACAAATGCCCTTATTAAAGGTGTAACGATGGTATTTTTCATATTGTTGAACAAAAATGATTCTGATGTGGTGGCAAAAATAATTTTTTAAAAAGCTCAACTGAATTCAAAGAAAAAAACTACAAAGCCTTGTTATCAGAGCTACATAAGGATCAAGCTACTGGTTGAACAGATGCTCATACAAGGGAGATGGAAAACAAACACAAAGAGAGCATCAATCTTTGATATTATGCATGCATGTGACCCCTGACCCTAGTTTACTGCACTTTTCTATGATACAAAATTTTCCAATTGTGAAAACATGGTGAACTGCTGTGTTCTACTTTTATAAGCATATTCTCTGAGAAACCAGAAGTAAAGTTTGGTAAGATGAACTTCAGCTTTTCTAATAATGAAAAGCTAAGTAAACGTCTACTGACATTATTCCTGGTTTGATCATATCATTTCAGTATTACGTTCTGTCTGAAGAATATTAGTCTTCCTTATTTACTACTGTGAAAGTTTCATGAATGTCCATGTATGTCAGAACAGACAGTCAGCTAAATTTGTGTGCGAAATGATGACTTTGCTCATAATATTTTCGAAACCTCTGAATATTACCTGCCTGAGATAAGTTTCTCACTCTTTATCCACTAAAAATATCTTTTGCTTAATGACTTCCCTTATTTCAGTTTGACAGGTCTTATCACTTTGCATTCCTAGGTAAAATGTTCAACATGCATCATTTCTTAGACTGAAATGTAGCCTTGGCAACTGGTGGATACTATTGCTGGTTTAATGTGATTTCTTCTTCATTCCATATCTTCAGTTTTAAAGTTGGGGTGACAAATCTGTATGAAAACATCCCACTTGTAAATTTAGGCTTTTCTCAAAACTGTTAACGGAAATTCCCCGATGTAAATTGTAATCTATGCGCCATTTATTTGATGACGCTTGCTTGAACTGTAAAAGCAACACTGGAAATTACATATCCCAAGGGATCTGGATAAGGAGGAACTTCTTCTCACGACATTACCCAAAGACTAGATCATGTGCGAGTCCTGTCTCTGGCTTCAAGCTTACCTGATATCCAGAAAAAGACATTCATAAACCAATTCTTTTGGACAATTTACATAACTTTACCAAAACTCATTCATTTTACCTTCTCTCATGATCACATACTGTATTCCAAGCATCTGTTCGTTCTTCTTAGTTCTTTTCAGTCGGTCAGTCCCACATAGTTGCTTTTTTATTTCATTGCCTTCAGAAGGTCTTAGAGAACCACAAGCTCATGTGCCATTCTAACGCTGGCCATACACACTCAGTTTTTGCTCTGTTCTAACTGTGCAGTTTGGGTTTGCACAGTGCGTATAGTGCATGTAGAGGGGGGAAATTAGGCCAACTTTATTGTCGCAAAATCCCGAACTGAGCAAAATCAGGCAACGCCTGACATTTTTTACACAGTTCTGCAGGCCAAAGCTGAGCACGACTGGATGTTGTCGGCTTCCTTTGAAGTTGGCTTCAGGCGGAGAGTAAATGCAGTGAATTTATTATGTAAATCATAACTCAAATCAGAAAAATATTTACAGATTTGGAACCAGCGTGTCCAAATTGGGGCCGGCTATGCATGCACGTCTCAGTTTGATGCTTAATAAAAAAGGTAACAATTTGTATTTATCCCTAACCTAGATCTAATACATGTAGGCCCTACCAATAAGATTGCTGTGTCGATATTATTCTAGAGTGTTGGGATTTAACACGATTATTGTACCAAGCAATTGTAGCCAAGAAACGTAGAATAGCAGTGGACATATCGCTTTTTTCATCACTGTATTCATTATCTCTAAATGAAGTCTTACATTATACAATGCTCAACAAATAAAGATAGGCCAGGCCATTTAAACCACTCTTAGGTAATTCTGAAAATCTTCAGAGTACAATCACGGTGCCTCCAAAAGATTAACACATCTAGGCTTTATTCTTGTCAGATTGTTTGCTCGCCTATTCTTCACTACACAATATGCAGGTAGACTCGATATCTCGCAACGCCATTTGTCTCCACGGGGAAAACGGAATTCTACAGCGTGACAAACTGAACATGTGGAGCTTTTGAATGTTCAGCTGAATTGACTCCAGAACCAGTGTCGATGCATCTGAAGGAAACACGGTGTCAAATTAACTGAATGTGTATGGCCGCCTTAAGTCTTGTATTTGTCTGTCAAATGCAGGGTTTTGCCTTGACATATTACATCTGGCTGCGATTAAATCTTCACTCCCACCCTGTTATGAGGTAGCTTTTCTCTCTTCCATTACCATGTCCCCCTCTGTGATTGCTTTTATCCATCACCCTTGTCTGAACGAGATGCCATCAACCAAATCTTCTGAAGTTCAACACATTTAAACTCTGGTGTGATATGATGATACAAAGCATAAGCAATGAAAAAAAAAATAATGCTAAAAAAAAAAAAGGGAAAAAGAAAAAAAAAATGGTAAGAAAGAGATTAATGAAACCAAACTGAGCCAGGATATTTCCTGAGTAATGATGAAAGAACCAAGCAAATGCATAAGTCATGCTCAAATACTGCCTGTATGGAAATGTCTGGCTTAGCGTGCCACCCTTTAGTCATTCCTAAAAAGTCCAGGGAGGCAAGAAAACAGAAGGAAAAGAAATGAATAAAAAAAAAAACAGAGAAAGAACACAAAATCACACGCACACTCTGTGGAATGCTATGGTTGGCTTGGTCACAGAAAAGGTGAAACAAAACAGTAACCCAAAAACTAAAAAAAGGCACAGGCATAAGTACTGGAAAAAAGGTGTCTTTGATATGTAAAAACACACAACAAAAGTGAGAGTGAAAGAAACACTAATTCAAACTAATAGCTAGGATCTTGAAATTTTTTAGTTTTGCTATGCTTTGGTTTTGCTTTATAGTTGAATGATTCAAAGCAAAGTCAACTTACAAAGTTCTCAAAGTGAAAAAAAAAAAAAAGAAAGAAAGAGGGGAGAACAAAAGAAATATATGTAGAAGAGATTAAATAATAAATAATTATTGTTCTGAAATAAAAAGAGGAGTAAGCTAATTAACTTAAAAACTGTTATATTTTCATTGCAAAACTGCTGAACAAAGATAATTGATCTGGACAAGGAAGACAAAGCCTAACATGATCAGACTCCTAAGGGTGGAGGGTCAAAACAATAAAACAACAAAAAAACAAAAACAAAACAAGGAACCTAAATGAATTAATAGCCATGAGAATAAAAGATCAAGGTGACACATCTGTCAGTCACAGGAGGATAAAATGAGAAAGAGTGCGGAAGACTTACCGTAGCTTGTCCAGGCTCCAGTAGTGGGTGGCTCCATTCTTGGTGTCCTGGACCTCCACAGCAACTATGGTCTTTGGGAAAGGTCTGGAATCATCGCGTTCGTCTGCTGGCAGGAGATCAGCCGGCAGTGGGGAGTACAGGGTGTCTGTCAGTAGGACAAACTGGAACTGGACCTGGAGAATGAGCAGGGGAAAAAACAAGAAAGTCATCTATGATCGTACATGGGTTGTCTCCAGGAAGACGACCTGATACAAGATCTGAGATATCTCAAGCTAATGATAATGAATTAATATTTGTAATAGTTTCTCATTCACTTCATCAGTGACTGATCAAAGATTGAGCATGTAAAAAATTAGTCATCTGGGACCAAGCACAAGATATCTCAGGTACAGGGTCCTCACACTAGGCCTATGATTTCTCAGGCTAATGATAAGAATTTCCTAATAATTTGTCATTAAGTTCAGTGCACTTCATCAACAACTGGTAACAGACTGAATGTATAGATAAGGGTTTTCTGTAATATTTCTGTAGAAGCATTTTCTGAAAAGAGAGCTTTGTAAATGCTTTTTGGACAAGATATCTCAAATGGCAGAGAAGACTGTATCATCTATGGTCAGAAAATGTGACATGCAATAAATAACCACAGCAATAGGATTTGTTGTGTTGTTGTTATGTTGTGTTGTTGTTATGTTGTGTTGAGTTTTAACAAAACATTAGCACGATTATGGCTATATTGTGTCAAACACAGTTAGATACGCTTACAGGTCAAGAAGAAGCGAGGAAAGAAAGCGGGACAGAAGACAGTAGCAAGGAGAAGGAGAAGAGATGTCTCCCCTGGAATGTCGAGGATAGCACTCCATGGGAGACATCCCACCGATGGCGGGCTTACACTACCTGCAGGAGGGAGCAGAGAACCTACTTATAAACCCTGGGCCTCCGCGGGGGAGGATTTATAAAGTAAAGTATAGATTATTAGTTATTTTTTTCAAGAATGTAAGCTCATTTTGGTCATCCATAATGTTTCAAACAACTGATTTATATTTTTGAAAAAAATCCAGAAATTTTTGAAAGAATTCTTTTTTGAAAAAAGTAATCACAATTTTTTGAAAACGCTATTTATAAATTTTAAAAAATTTAAACTTTCATCCAGTATAGAATAAACTGATTTTTTTTGCATACACTGTATCTATAAGTGTTGCACTGTTTTCACGGTTGTTATCTTGAGCCCTAAATATTGAGTAAATTGACCTAGGACACATGGTGGGATCTAGCAGAACTAAACAGAATATTGAGTAAGTTAGAACATGCTCCCTGGTTTCCAAAACAGAAGAATTTGTACCCCAAGGCAACATATTGTACAAAATGAGATGATCAACAATAGCCAACAAACCTTTTTGTTCAGCTCTACACTGATGGCATTGGCTTCTTTCAAGAAAATGGCATTTCCCCACAGATCATCCTGCAACATAAAAGATCGATAAGTTATCACAGGGTAAAAGAGAAATTGAATACATATCAGGGACGAATTACTGTAGAATATTTCCTTTACAATTCCAGCTATTCCCTGGATTATCCATATGCTCATAAACAAATACTACTGACACAACACTGTCATTCAACCCACAATCCCATCTCACAAGGCTTGAGTAAGGCCAACTTATTCACCTCATTCCCTTTAAGTAATAGCACTGACTACTTCATATATCACTATAATATACACGCAAAAACTTTAAAAAGAATGAGTAGTAACATCTGATGTTGATCTGTGAACATTTTTGTCAATTTTTGTTTTTACATCTAGGACTTGCACCAATGTTTATGACTGCAGTATTTCTTGAGTCACATATATTTAGTCATATACATACTGTTGGCCAGATAAAGAAAGGAGAAAAAAAAAAAGAAAGAAAGGACGAGAGAAAATGAAACAATATCAGAGGCAGGTGAAGAAATCATGAGTGACCATAAGTTTGCTTTCTTGATAAAGTCAGTACTTGACATCTCCAAAAGAAAACTTCCAAACTGTCCAGCCATTACAAAAAGCACTTTGACAAACACAACAAAACAATGATCTTGAAACCACTCACCCTCAGAGATGTGAACTGGTGATACTTCCACTTGCGGAAAGCCCAGGCAGCCAGATCCTTCTCTCTTTCTGACCACTGAACTTCTGTGAACAGCAAATGATTCAAATCATATACCTGGTCTTTTTTTTTGCACACAGTTCATCTCCTATGTTATCAAACAAGCATGAAAAAGTACAAAACTGGAAATGAAAGTAACTGAGACATGCAAAATACTCATCAACCAACTGAAGAAAAAAAAAAGATTCTCTCTCAGTCTGTTTTTATGTTGTACAACAAGAATTATGGCAGACAGATTTGAAAATAATAGCCTTCTTTGCTAGAAAATGTGCTATGAAATCATTCTTCATCCTAGTGTGTTCTCTTAATATATGAAGACATTGCTAAAAAAATCTGCCCTTAATATTTTAATTGAAACACATACCTGCAGCACATTATCAAGAGGTTATCATTTTGTGTAAGTTAAAAGCTGAAAATTTAATTGAAATATTTTGCCAAAATTTTCATCTCTGTCTCAATTTATAAGTTAGGGGGGGGGGGGGGGGGGGGGGGGGGGGGGGGGGGGGGGGG
>JBCEWB010000005.1:1032328-1042856 GCA_039654565.1 Peronia peronii
GTTTCTTTCATCCTTTCCACGGGTATTCACTATGATCATCTTGCTTCCATTTCAGTGACCCTTACAATGACTGTGATGATTTCTACTTGTATTACCAGATGATTTGACCAGACTGTCCTAGTTAACACTATACTGCCAACTTAAGAAATATAAATCATAAAGGAGGGGCGCAAGAGTAAAAGGGGGAAAGGGGGGGGGGTGCTTGGGTTTCTTTCATCCTTTCCACAGGTATTTACCACTAGCGCATTGTCATTGTCAACTATCACTAGCCTTGTCCACCCATCAACTGTCATACCACTTACCCCGACCGTGCGCCTACGGTGCTTGGGAATGAAAAAGTGTGGGGGTGGAAGGATTAGGGTAAAGGGAAGGGGCCGGAGGGAACGCGCACCGCATAGCTGGACACAGTTAGTAGAGGGTCAAAAGAGGAACCTGGTCAATTTATCTTTTATACCAACTCAACAGATGGTGTCTTGCCCTGCTTGGGGACAGGCCTCGACACTTTCCCAGGCTCGGCCCGGGATCGCTCCCATTAAATCATTAAAGTGCTCAAATGAAGCAGAAAAGATGCGAAATTAAAGGAAAAGTACGGTAAACCGTTAGCGTCAGAGTTTTGGTTTTCGTCCTTTCGTTTCTCTCTCTCCCTCTCTTCTCATTTTATTACTGTACCCTTGTCCTGTTTCACATGGATCAGAGTAGCACAGTACGATGGATAGCTACGTCATAATATGTCGCTGTCGTGGGCTAGTGCAATTATTTTTATCATATGTACATGTACTTGTATAGATCTGTATAAAATCAAGACGTTACATAATGAAGCTTTATTATGAAGATCCCATCACACATCGTTGTGAGGGTGGACATTTTGAAGGACTTCAAGTACCTGAGCAGGATGCTGGTGAAAGGTATAATGCACTACTCATATAGTAACTATTCTGGTTACCTCTCGAACGCGAGCTTTCTAGTGGCAATACGTGCCATTCGAACTGCTCACGTACACATGTTGCTATTTAAAATATTTTCATCTGGAAGACAAAATCCGTGAGAAAGAAACCTGTCGCACCGAACCGCCACTGCACTCGCGTGACTTCTCGTCATGGGACTGATTCAGCTCACATGGCGTGTCATCTTCGAGGTCATTTTTTGCTGACGCGTTGGCACTTTGCCAGAGGGAGTTAGGAAAAAGGAGAAAGAGAAGGCAAGGGGTAAAAAGTGAAGAAGGCTCGTGAGGAACATACGACAGAAAAATATATCACGTCCTGTGAGCAATACAATTACGTGATGATGAATGGTCAGGGGACAGAAAGCGGGTGATACCCTGCCTTGTCAGCCCTTTATTTCGAAGACATTATGTGGAATTGTTGCCATATATTATTTTTAATGAAGTATTTCGAAAAAGTCACATGACCTAGGATTTCGCTCACATGCTGATTTGTTTACATGCTCTGCGCATTGCAGGCAAATCCTGACGAATGATAAGTTTTCAGACATATCATACCATATTGTAAATGAAGCCACATATGAGCTATGTTTCCTCGGTCATGTGACCGATCTCGAAATATCACATTGATTCACAAGGCAATAAGTTGCTTTGTTCGTCAGTTAAATATTTCTTTTTCCGACCATCCAAAGTCCAGGGTAGAAGTTTTAACGATATCAAAAACACTTAATTTTTTTTTCTAAAGTTTATTGTTATTTTTGAAAATCATGCATCAACAACAAGAAGAAGAAACAAACAAACAAACAAATAAGAGAGGAAAAGGAGCAAATATCATGGAACCATGGAGATATGTTTGTTCTTATGGTGATAATTTACTTTGTGAGTTCCTTGTATGTGTTTGAAATATACGGAAAAAATGTTTTCAGCTTCTTTTTTTTTTTTTTTTTTTTTTTTGTCTTTATGATCGTCGTGCAAGAATTTTTGGGTGTCTAGCATAAGGAACTTATCTGACTAGCGTATTAAACCATTCAGTCTGAATTCCACTGCTGACTCTAAAATGCCCCAAAATGAACGAAGAACAAACTGGAGGTGTATATGTCGTTCTATGAAACTTAATGCTCAACCCAGTCTTTCATGTTTGAACAACTGGCTTGTGGCTAACTGTTTTTGTATTTCTTCTATGTCGAAAATTAGCCAGTGACTTTGGATTGAAGACAGACAAACAACTATTGTAATTTATATGAATTTCAAAACCGTGAAACCTCCCCAGATCAAAACTATTCCATCACTGTATTCTCGCCATATCAACAGACAAAGGACAACCAATGTAACATTTTCTTTCATAACTGTATGTTTTTATCTGCATGTCCGAAAGCATGTTTTTCGATAATCCTTTCTCCATAATTGCTTCTCTTTACGTCAGTTTAATCTGGACAGTATGACAATAAATACAGGAATTCCTGTCAACTCAGTGACATTGCGAAAAGCAGGCTGCCTATAAACAAAAACAAACAAACAAACACAACACACACACACACACAAATCAAATGATTTTTATGTCTTTAATCTACTATTTTATGCTAACAGGAAAAAAAAAAGCTGTTGATTGTTAACCTATTGTTTATATAATTATTTACTTATTTGTCTATTTATTTATTATTCATAAACATATTCAGTTGATCATTCATTTGTTCATTTACAAATGTTTTCATGCCTTTTCTTTGTTATTGTTTTATTTTATTGTATTTTTTAAAAGATATTTTTGTTTTTGTTTTCTGTTGTTGTTGTTGTTTTAGTCATTTGTTTCGAAAACGTATTATTTATGCATTAAGAAATAAGAACCTAAACTGAGAAGCTATTGTTTTAACCACGCAAGCCAGAAAGATTTTTATACCTCACCCACCTCTTCAAGAATGTACTTGCCTGTGACAGCGTGTCATATGACACTTGGCCCTTGTCTGAACAAGAACCAAGAACACATGAACAATGGTCTATTTTAGCCCTCGCGTTCGCCTTGATTAGCGGGTTATCTCCAGCACTTGTGACAGAATCCATGGCGTAATCTTGAGTCATGCTTACTAGATTTTAAGAGGTGGGGAAATACAGAAAAGGTAGTATTCTCTAATGTTATTTGGCTAGACTAGCTGGTAAAATACAAGCACTAGAACCACAATTTCGATAATATCTATTCTGTTCTCCTCGAAAACAACATCCCGAAATAGACTTTTGCTCTACTTTTTATTTTTCTATTTTTTGATATAACTTGTGATCTACGGGTTACCATAACTTTTCGTTTGTCAACCATCGGAATGCCTTATCGGCGGTCTCTGTTTACACAACAATCAGAACATTACAGTGGGGGCCGAGGAGGCGTGGTTTTCCCACAGTATGCGGACCGCCACTTAATCCCCCTCACGGCTCCCATACAATGCAGATTTACACTGTTGATGTTCTCTTTACTTTTTGCGGTACGTGTCACCAACATCCTTGATTATTAAGCCATACTTAGAGAAAACATCTGCATCTGATTTGAACTTAAAACAAACAATATTCGCACTTGATCAATAAGTTTTAATGATAATATGGATTGCGAAGCCACAAATTTTCTAAATCTGTCCTGAACTCTTGAAACTGAAAGAACTTCAGTGTTAAATGAAAGCCAGATTATAGTGTGACCGACTTTAAAACATTCCCAAATTATATTACATGTGACACGGATACCTTGTTTTCGTTTTTTGCTCTTCATCAGGAATATGAAATTTTAAAATTATTGAAAGATGCCAGATCAGCAATATGAGCTGAAAAACACAAAATTAAATCATATATTATTCCACTGTTACTTTGTGTGTGTATGTTTGAATGTCTTCCTGATTCAAATTTCAAATGTAAAGTTATTGCAGATTTTTAAAAATCTGTTTCTCATACTAGTCTTCCTCTCCCACTTACAATATATAGATATATTTTTTAAAATTAGCTTTTATGTGGGTTTTTTTTTTTTTTTCGTGTTTGTTTTAATTCAAATAGGAAGAAATTTGGAGTGTTTTAATCTGTTTCATACCATAGTTATTTTTTACCATCTACATCAAACATTTTTCTGTAATTTTAAAAATCCAAAGCCCTTTAAAATGATTTTGAAAAAATACCCCCCCCCCCGCCCCTGTTCTTTATCTCCTCTTTTTGTTTTTGTTGTTGCTGTTCTCTTTTAACAGGTGGCGACTTAATGCAAACATCAATCAATAAAGTTTTATCGTTATCATTTTTGTTGTTGAATTGGAAATTATGCACTGTTAACTGAGAAGAATCAACAATGAGCAAGACTTGTAACACGTGATCTGTTCCAACAAGTGGTTTTTAGCAGCTCCAAAACCCGCAAGTCGAGCGGGCCACTGGGCCTGTAATCTAACCGGCACGTGCGAGTATTTTTTTCTATTTATCCCGCCCGAGCCGATGACTCGAGAGCTTGACATGAGAGTATCCGGCCATTCCGGCCACCGCACGAGAACATCTGGCGCTCAGCCAATGAGATTTGAGCTGGCGCATGCCGCGCACGATCCCAGGCGACGATTGGCCAGCAGTTAAGATGTCCACAAATAGACCGACCGTGGGAAAGGGAGAAGTTTCGGCTTCACACCGTTCGGTTGGGCACGCCGGCGGAATGTGTCATAGGGGCATAAAGAATCGCTCCCTTGCTTGTGGGTACTCGTGGGATCAGTAGCCAGCCCAGCCACAAGAATCGCGATAGAGCGCACACTCGGCCCCCTACATAAAACGCGCAGCGCTCTATCGGAATTTCTCATTTAGCGTTGAATGATCGTCTCGCAGCAGTCGCGCTGTGACACTCATTATTAGTTCAGTTATCATAGAGTATTGCACGGGCAGTTGCCTTATTGAGCCTGTTGATTTTCTGAGACGGGGTGCAACTAGTGGATATGACTATGGCAAATTCTACCATGTCTTCGCCCTCAAGGACCGGAGTTTCGTTAAGAAAAGTATGTATTTGTGCTTATCAAAAAGACATAGATTTTGATAATAGTAAATTGAGATATTGAAAGTTGGTGAATGATTATCGACCAATGATAATGTTATGAATGTTAATAATGAATAATAATGAATGTTAATAGCAGAACATTTTTATGAATTATTTAGTCACTTTTAAAATAACTTTCCAGAAATGATTTAATTTATGAATTTAATGGTGCAGATTTGAAAGTTCTGGGCAGAAAGGGAAAACTATTTTTTTAGTTAACGTTTTCTCGTTATCATTTTTTTTTTTCGATGACCGCATAACTCCTGTGGTATTGTGTTTATTTGACCACATTTACTTTATTTGAATTTGACTTAATTTTTTTTCCTGCTCTTTCTTTACTCTTACAGACAAACAAACCTTTGATGGAAAAACGTCGCCGAGCCAGAATCAATGACAGCCTGTCACAGCTCAAGTCTTTGGTCATCCAGGGCAGCAAGAAAGATGTAAGTAGCTCATCCGTCATTGGCCTCTTCATATTTCTCACTCTCCTGCAATGCTGCCTTACTCTCGCTTTATTTTGTCTCTCTTGTACATGTATTCAGTACTTGCTGTTGTTGTTGTTATTTCTCTTCAGTTCTACAACTTTTCCTTCTTTAAAAAAAAAGTCCTTTCTCTCTTCTTGGTGTCATCTTCCAACCTCAGATTTCAGTTCCTGACTTTTTTTGTATTGTGTTAGAAAATGTTTGCCTACACATTGTTTATTCAGTTATTGGTGGACAAAAATGTTATGGATATAGATCTAGGTTTGATAAAATACCTTGCCCATATGTAGTTAGAGTGTTTCATGGTTATCAGTTCCCTGAATTATGAAAACACTTCTTTCAGTTGGAGTCTATTATTTCTTTTTCTTCATTTGTGTCTTCTCAGAGCTCCCAGTTCAACAAGTTGGAGAAAGCTGACATCCTGGAACTGACAGTCAAGCATTTGCGCAACCTGCAGTCACAACAAGAGCAAACTCTGTCACAGGCCAATGGCAATGACCCCAACCTGGCCGGCAAGTACCAGGCTGGATTTATGGAATGTGCCAATGAGGTAATCCGTTACCTGGGACAGGCTCAGGGCTTCAGCGACGACACCAAGGCCAGGGTCATCAGTCACCTTGCAAGCTGTCTCCAGCTGTCCACCAAGCCATCCTTTGTCAAGCCCCTGCAGCCCAGCAACATCACAGCCTCCAATGCACAGATCATTGGTAGTGGTGCTCCACAACCTTCCAGCACAGCCCAACTACCCAATGGACAAATTATCCAGATTGTGAACACTCCTTTCCAGGCTGTGAAATCTTCCCCTGCAGCAGTTCACTATTCCTCCCCACAGGCTGTGCCTATCGCCCCAGCACCTATGCCCATGCCACCATCATCATCATCATCCCTATCGTCGTCATCTTCAGCAGCAGCAAACTCCCACATTCCCAGCACTGCCAGCCCAGTGACCAACAACCCAGTCCCCGTCTCTGAGCAATCTGCCTATGTCAGGTACACTCAGCCCTTGCACATTCAGATCCCCCCAGTCCTCTCACCAGTTCTGATCCAGTCTCAGTCCCAGAAACCAGCCCAAAGCCAGCACATCTCCAGACCACAAGAAGTAGTCACTCCACTGGTCCACCACCCCCGTCTGCCAACCCCACCCCAGGAGACCTTGGTCTCCACTACCTCCCCCTCTCCTTCACAGCTGAAAGAAAGATCCATTTCTCCAGCCGCCATCAGAACATCTCATAAATACTACACATCTGAAGAACTTACCAGTGATTATGCTCCCAGATCCAGGTCTTACTCTATGGCATCCTCAGCATCCTCGTCAGAGTCGGAACTCACCTCACCTCTCAATCTCTCCCAATCACCACCCTACTATGACACCAGGAAAGAATACATTCGCAAATACGCTTGCCAAAATGCCCAACAGCAGCATCATAGTTCTTCCGCCTATGGACCAGAAAAGACCTCACCCAGCCATCGCATTCTGAGAGACACTTGCCAGTTCCCATCATCCAACTTCACCTCGGTCATCGTAGATGGCAGGAAGTCGGTGGACACTCATGCTTTCAAGCTGATGCACATGGACATAGAAGATGAACGACATTGCACTCGTCATGAAGGTTCCACCTCACCAGCCTCCTCAGTGGGCGAGGAACGTTTGTGGCGACCATGGTAGACATGCTGATCATCTAGAGATTGTCTATCATCCCAGAAAGGATACACATAGAATGGACACAATTATTTGTGCTTACTACAATCAGAACAATGTGATTTCCATACCAAGTTTGGAAGAAAATCGCAAAGACAATATATGTTAAACTAACATTCAAGATGCCAAATGTTGTAACTCCCTCATGATAGAGTTGTTGTTAACAAGAAATCGTACAAAGAAAATGATGCATGTATACAATATTTGTAATGAAATATCCATATTATTATGATTATAGAATTGAGAATTGTTTTCCCGCCCTGAAATATATACAGCTGTTAATCTCTGACTTGTACTTAAAAGCTGAAAAGTAAATTTGTACACTGTGTAATATAGTCAGGCATATTTTCATTCTAGAATGGAGAACTGTTCTTACAATTACTTACCTTGTAAATGGAAATTTACAATTACTTGTACTTATATTTTAGAATGAAAACAATCAGTTCCATCCAAGTGTTTCTATGGATAACAGGAATAGCAAACTGATCCATGTTACCTCTTAAGTTTGATTATTTTGACACTGTCCAACATTTCCATCGTCACTCATTGATGACAAAGTGAGTGTCGACAGTTCCTGGAATAGGGTCCAAGTTACCATGTTGATTTTTTTTTGTGTGTGTATGTGTGCTAACAATCAATTCCAAATTTTCAGATTCCAAATCCATTATCTTCAGCAGCATTCAGTAATTGATAACCTTTTGAGTTATCATTACCACACAGTTGTTACTTTCCATTCAGTTTTTCTTGATTGTTACATTCCATGATAGATCCAGAAATCTGAGTTGTTTTCAAGATACAACTTACCTACTCTGTTTACCGAGTGCTACAACATTCTGATTCATCTTTGCCCGATATAAAACCAACTTTGGAAAATTTATAAATCTAAATCAAGATGATTTGTACTGCTGTTGAAAATGTTGCAATTTCCAAAGGCGTGCCTTTTTAATACTTGTAATCTTTACAATTTTGTTTTTCTTTAAAACACACTTTAAATTGACTTTTGTGTCCATGTTCAAGCAATTTTGTTGATACAAGCAGGTTCTTATTCAGACCTGCTGGAGCAATAATGTGATATCTTCTCTTTTTTGTTTCTTCTTTTTCTCTCAGTACTTCTTTCTCTCTCTCTTTCCCTATCATACCTCCATCTCTCTATCCCGACTAGTTAAGTCTGTTTTCTTTCACCTCATTTATCTACAAATCTTGACTCGACTCTATTCTGAATGCTTCTTTCTACTCTATTCTTGTTTTCTCTTAATATTGTTATGGTTTGCTAAAGCATATTAAATGTACTTTCACTTCCAGAGTGATTTGTTGATGAAATGAACAAATACAACTTTTGCCATGAGAAAATTGAAATTTCAGACTTTTGTCTTTTGTTGTCGAGGCATTTGTTGTCTGTTTTTAGTGTGTCAGTCCCTGTGTGTAGCTGGTATCTTCAGTGGGATACTGTTGTGTGTGTGAATGTGTTATAAGATGTGTTGCTGGTTGTTTTCTTGTCATTGTACATGTGTAATAAGAAGGTGCTAAAGAAGGATAATGATGGTTAATGGTGAATCTTGATAGTGTCAGTATCGTGCGTGACCAAGGTGTGGAGGGAAGTGATAACAATTAGCCTGAGGGGTGTCGGTGAAACATTACCAAACTGTAAGATGGTAAACAGAATTACAGATTATGATGATGGTGATGAAGGTACATGATAATGATCATAAAGATGACACTTGCTGATGACATAACTGATGATGAAGACAACAATTATGCAAATGATGGTCAGCATCAGCAGTCCTCTTTTTGTAAGCTTAGAGAATGATTAGCTTGAGAATATCAATAGCACCTACGAGCAGGCCTACAACAAAGCAGCCTGAGACAGTAGCTGTAGGCAATTTATAATAGCAACAGATAAAACAGTAACAGAATAGATGATGTATTGAACAACAGAGAGATAAAACAACAACAGAATAGATGATGTATTGAATAACAGAGATAAAACAGCAACATCAACCGAATACATGTAGATGATATTATGTTTGTCAGAGATTAGATTTTGCCGTCATAGATGAAGCAACACTTTGGTAGGAATAATCAGTTGATTTTGCCCGCTGTGTATGACATAACCTGAACTCAGGCAAGAGCTAGAAAAGGCTACATGTACAGGCATGAAGAAACACTCTCTACATTCATTGTATAGTCATGTACTTGTCAATCATAGAGATAGCCAAAGTCTGAGTGAGCGAATATACCCACAGTCGACTTCATTATATGTAATTCAAGAAAAAAAAAAAGAAAGAAAGAATAATAGCTACAATATTCAAAAAGGTGCTAAATAAACTTTTAAAAAATCAAAAATCATTCTCACACATGCACAATAAAGGAATGATTGCACAAATTAAGATTATTTTCTGAAGCCAGACAATGTTTCATTCTTAGACATAACTTATAGTATGGGCCAAAAAGGTCTTAGCTTTGGGAAAAATAATAAACGTTTGAGAACCGCTGACATTTGCAACAAATACACTGTACTCTACATGAACTATTAGCTCATCAACTTTCACCACTACAGCCGCCATAGCAATGGCAAACTTTTTTTTTCAGGACGGCTGATATAATTATGTTTGTGCAACACACCTAACTTGCACGACGCACTATTTGCTGTAAGCTAATACTAATACATAGCGCACCCCCATTCCCACGATCCTCTGTTCCCAAATGAAGACAAAAAAGGTCATAACAATCACATGTATGTACATTCGATCTTACCATTATATCAGGCGTACACAGTTCTAGTATTATGACACAATAGGCTTTAGATTGCATGGAAAACGAATTGTGTTATCGAAGCAAACCCATCCACACAAATTTTATCCGAATTTATCCAACTATTTACGCAAATTGTTCTTATTCAATACTACGAGTTCATCACTAAAAAAATAAAATAAAATGAAAATGTACAGCTATTATATAAATGAAATCCAGCGTGATTTTGTTCAACCCTAACACGAAAAAGCAGCTAATAACTTTTTCACGAGGGATTAAATCTGAAAGACTGAAATTGATAGTAATAGAAAAACGCCTTTTGCTAATGCAATGCTAGTCACTTTCTTTGATAATATGATAGTAAAGAGAGGGGTCAGTAATTCCCCCTCCTCCCCCGCCCGCCCCCCCTCCCCCCTCCTTCCAGAACTTTCCATTCCCAAAAAAAAAAAAAAAAAGAAGAAGACATTAACCCACACTCGACACATTTATACCACAAGGTACAGAATGTTGACTAACTGAACACAGAATAAATGGAGTATGACGACAATGAATATAAAATTTAACTGCGCATTTCGTGGCTTCGATTACGTCCCAGTTCAGCTCTTTTCTTTCTCGGCCGTCTGCCCTCT
>JBCEWB010000005.1:1042956-1064752 GCA_039654565.1 Peronia peronii
GCAGGCCAAGGAATATTTGAAGGGGTGAAACCAAGCCTGAGAGAAGGAAGATGAGTTGACATTAACTGCCCCCCCCCCCCCCCAAAAAAAAAACAATACCACAAGCCAGAAGAGTTAGGAATCTGTAGATCTAGACAAAATACTCCTGACTGAGGGTTAAAAGTTTAACGATAATGATGATGATCTGAAAAGGAGGGATGCCTGCAGATGTGTATGTGTAAATGTAGCTGTTTATTTTCAGATCATCTTATTTACCGTTGTCCATTCATTTCTGTGCACTTCTAAAATCGCCACATTATTTCCTTAGAGCTCATAAAGTTCTCATATTTCTACCACCACTACTCCTAGAACCCTGTTGGACCAAACAGTGGCAGAGCTGAAGCACCAGGTGGCATTGCTGAAGCAGAGAGAGGCCAAGGTTAGCACTGAGAACAAAGAGCTACAACACACCATCTTGGACCTGGAGTCTCGGCTCAACAACCTGCAGGACAAAACTGACACAGGATACGAGTCGGTGAGTTTGTCTTCTTTTGCCATCATTTTTCCTCTTTGTTAAACAGATTTAGTTTTTTTGTTTTCTACAACGAACAAGCTTCCAATATTTATCAGAGCTGAAGATATTGGTACATTTTCACTGTCCTTAAAAAAGGAACTGGGAAAATCATTCCTTAATCTTTAAACATTAGTTCATCTCACATAGCAGCTAAAAATCTCCAAGACTTGAATCATTGCCAGATGAGCAGGAGTCAATTCTGTTTGGCATAAGATCAATGAACTCTATTGAGAGAAACAAGTATGACAGTAAATTGTGGTTATGAATTATGACTGATTCAGTGATTCAGAAATGCTGATTAAATATTAAGAAAGTGTAGATGGTCATGATGTTAACCAATTAATAATTTATCTAACAAGACAGTGCGAAACCATTGGTATTGTCGTAGTGTTTGTACCAGTCTTGTCGTGAAGAGATGAATGTCCCTAGTTGTTACAGCAAATTAATGCTTGCTTTTTTCCTAACATTTAACTTACAGCCAGCCTTGGAGGTAGAAAATGTAAGTCGTCAAATTCTGCCATTATTATATTGTTGTAGTATTGCTTTTATGAAAGAGAGAGAAAATTGGCATCTCTTACATTCATCTTTTCTTTGTGAAACAAAGAGATCTTCAGGATTTCTTCTATTATTATCGCAGCCTGTTAGCTCGCTCTGTTGAAATAGCAATATGCAGAGCAAAGATTGCTTTTCTGCATTACCACTTAGCTCATCATGTTTCCTTCTCATTTTTTCTTTCACTTTTTGTCTTCTTTTTTTTATATTTTGTTTTGTTCTTTTTGCCTTTTTTTTTTTTTTACTTTCAGCTATAATAGTGACCTATTGATGTAATTTATAACACAAATGTTTTAGCTGTTTGTTTCAATGCAGAATTTGATTTTGCCTTTTTGAGAAACCAATACTTTTGACAAAACATTTGAAATGTCAAGAGTTATAGGCAAGAATTAGAAAAAAAAAAAAAAGATATGTCCGTGCAGTAGCAATGCTTATAATACAATGTATACTTTACACAACTGGATGTATTGTGGGGAGAAATAGAATAGCCAACTCAGTCTGTTGTAACAAGACTATATTTGTTTTTTTCTTTTCTCTCAAATCAAGATGGTTACTCCTTCGATTGTCAGTATATTTTATTTGTATTAAGCCTTGAATATTTACTTTTTTCCCTCATTTGCTCTTGGCTCTTTACACTCTGGGCTATTTTTCTTGCTTTGATGGAATTTTTCTACATGCAACAAAAACAGTGAATGGAAGGTGATCAAATTGCGGAGAATGAAGGCAATGTATTTCTTTACAATAGATTCAGACTGATTATGACAAGTGTGTAGAGTTACTGCTAGATTAAACAAGAACAAAAGCAAAAACAAGCACATTTGTATTCGAGATTTCTACCACGAAAAGCACAGAAACTCCACCAAGTGCTTAATTACTCTTCTGCACATGAAAAAAGTTTCCTTCAGGTTGAACTAAGTGAATTTAGTTTTAGTCAGCACAATCTCTTTTTTCTGGTTTTGATGTATTGTAAGATACATCTCTTGGAAGCAATTGTAAAGTCCAGAAGCGTGGTTGCATCAGATTTATATGATTTGTTTATGAACCTGAGTCATAAACAAATTAAACAAAATGAATCATGAATGTGTTTACATATACATACTGTGGATCAGTAGAATGTTCCATGTACCAAAAGCTATGAGCATTCAGTGAGGTTTAAAGAGTGGTCAAGATGTTAACTGTGGGCATAACAGACATTTTATGGTTCAGTGATCAGGTTGAAAGTGTTACAGTTTTTCCTCTGATTTTTACTACTTTACCTAATGGTGTATGCTGTCTGCAGCAAATGTCAGAGATGGGCAAGCGGTCTCTGATGGACCAGATAGCCAGGCTGCAGCGTGAGGTAAAGGAGCTCCAGTATGAACTGTACAATGTCAGCGAGCGCAGGGATGTGGATGTCAAGAGATATGAGGAGAGGAAGCTGAGGACCAAAGCCAAGCTCATGAAAGCCAGGTGAGTTTTTGCTGAGCAGCCATAGTGAACTAGATTGGCTGATTGTCTTAAGATCTATCACAATCAATGATCATTGATAAGCACCACAGGAGAAATGAAAGTTTGAACTAAGTCAAGGTGATTGTTTGTATGTAACCTAACTAAGCAAGAGATGAGACAAAGACAGATGAACCTGTTCTTGTGGCTTGCTTACTAAACAGGATTGTGGGTGTAGATCATTTTGTTTAAATCTTAAAAATTGAGCCTTTTGAATTGTTTAAGTGCTGACTCACTATCTGCAATAGCTTTTTAGCAGCAATTGTAGGACTTTCAGATTTTTCATGAAGAAATGGAACTGTCGTTTAAAAAATTGTTTACAAACATTTCTTCAATAAGTATTGCTCTTGTTCAAATAGTGGTCATGGATTTTCTGGAAGTTGGAAAGGAATAGTGCAGATCAAAACACTAGAGATTTGAATCAGTGATACAGCATTTAAAAATTTGTATGCGAAAATACCTTGATGGCTGATATCCCAATATGATGAATCTTACTTTTGTAAACAACACCAAGTACATCAATTTTGCTCTGTTGTGGATATTGCTTTTTTATTCTTTTTTCTTTCATGTGTTGCAGAGAGTTCTATACGACTGAGCGCAGCAAGTGTTTGGAACATATGAAGCACATGGATGAGGACCTGCGACTGACCCGAGCCACACTGGCTAAAGAACTGGAATGGAGGGAGAAGATGGATGACAGTTACAAGCAGTTATTGAGGGAGAAACGTGACCTCATCACTCAGTAAGTACAACCAGCAAAATATGATCTAGGTTTAAGTTATTTTTTCTTTTAAGTGAAATTCTTCAAGAGTTTGTTCAAATTTTATATGTGTCATACAACTAGATGAACTGATTGGATATCAAAGTGGGTTGTGTTGAAAGAACTGGGTTTTACTGACAATGAGAAAACAGGACTTAATTTTGATCATGCATATCTTGGCCCAGAGAAATAACTAAATACATGTACAGGTAATATTATATCTATGTCCAAATAGAGTTCACTCATTTCTCTTTTTACTGACAGCCAAAACTTTCTACGTTAACAATTTGACATCAGACACATTTGATTTCATCCAGATCTGGGACATGCCATTATTATCTGTGTAGATTCATGTTCACTTCATTATATCTGTGTTCTCTTAGTTATCATTGGTAATATTCTATTACAGTGTCATGTTTGAAATGATTGTCTAGATGACCTGTAGTCTAATAGCAGAGTTATGATTGACAGTAAGGCTTTCTGTCATCAAACAAAGTTGAGATGAATTGATAGGAAAGTAACCACCAAACTGGAGACGAAATGTTTAATCCTCAAATTCCCCTGCTTTTCCCACATCATCCTCTTGCCTAAATGTTCATTGAAATCAATAGAATGAAGCATCCGTGCCATTTTCACACAGGCTTGAAGTGTTTGCCTCATGTCCCTGTTGTTAGTGTGGACCTGTTGCTAGAAAAAAGTTAAAGTTTTTTTGTGTCTGATTTTTGCCTTCCATTATTCTTCCAATCACACTGTTTATGCTATGGCTACTATATATTTTGTGCCGTCATTCCATAATGTATGTGTGAAATTTTACATTTCATAGAAATTTGGTTGTGTAACTCATGCGCATTATCCAAATCTGCAGATACTATCACTTGCTTCATGAGACTTTCATCTTTGATTCTGTATTCTGCTGTATTCTCTATAAGTTTTTACTGGGCTGAGGTTGCTTTCATGGCTGGCGAGAATTTATTATTTTTTTTTTTCATTTTTCATTAAGGCATTAAGTAGCCTGTAATAAGAGGAAGCTGCATGAAACATAATGAATCATAATGCAATTGGCTTACAGGGAAAAAAAATTGGTAAGTTTGTGATCCTTAATTCAATGTCAGAAAAAGCTTAATTAATCAAAGCAAGATCTTACAAGATCATGCAGCTGCCTCTTTGCTTGAAAACAATTGTGTTTGATGAAAATGGCAGGTGTCCTGATATAGAACAATTTTTAAAACATCTTTCAATTTCACCCTTTTTCATGTCCTTTTTGCCTTATCTGAAATAGTGTTCCTTCTGTTCTAACAGTGCTGTTGATAGCTCCTTTTGCATTTGAAGTGAGGGACACAGCATAGCAGAATTTCATTTATCTCGCCTGGAATTCTTAGAATCTACTCTTGAACTTTTCTCAAATTTTTGCTGTCTCTTTCAGTTCAGCTTTCTTTGTTAATGACCTACACTTTTCTTGAACTTTGGGATATTTTCCTGTTTTACTTATGGATCTTTTTTCTCTGATTTCACATTTCTCATTTATTCTTTGACTTTTTGTCTGCTTTTCTTTGATTATACTGCTGTGTAGATTTTTAATTCTTTTGCCAAAGCATACTGAAAAGAAAAGTTTGCTCTGTACATTATGTCTTGTAACGCTAAAGCTCAATTTCCTGAATAATATTTCAGTCTTACCTCCATTTCTGCCTAATTTGACTATTTGTCTTTCAAGAAATATTTTGTGTAGGACACAATGTAGGCTTGTTACCAGCTTTGGTAGGAGCTGGTCTTTGAAGACATTAATCAACAGTAGCAATGTTGTATTCCAGTTTGTATGCTATCATCCATGGAAAGTATTTGATAAATCACAACTTTAGTTGAAATGAAGCAATAGAAATGTACCATACTGGAAATCAGTAGTGCACCATTGTTTTTCTTTTTTTTTTTTTGTTTTGTTTTTTGTTTTGGCATATTTACAGAGCTTATGTGTTGTTTGGGTGCTGAAATTCTTGCTTGTGGCCTTTTCTTGTTTTGAAACTGTAATTTCTTTGAATCTCCAGTTTATGTCTTTCATTGAACTCATGGGTTTAATTTAATCATAATTTGTTCAAAAAAGATATTGGTAAACAGGGGTCAGCTTCAGAGAAGGGCATTGTTAGTGATGAAGGGCTTCATTTATCAAGGCAACATTTAGCTGTAACTTGTTGTTTATCATTATAATGAATTGTAAATTGTTCTTTATCAGTATAATAAATCATAAATTGTTTTTTATCAGTATAATGAGTAGACCTATTAGTTGTCATAAAATGTGAGTGATGTTATCACAAGAGATAAGATTTCATTTGCTTATTGATATCATAACATCAAACTAGCAGTAGTTGCGGTGTTTAGGTCTGATAAGTCTCAGATATATAATACAAGTGTCATATGTCTTGCGCCCAGGGCAATTGAGTCAGAAGTCGTGCTAGGCGATAACGAGTTATTGCCGTTTTTAACTATTTTCCAACTCATACTAAATTTTTTTTTCAGGTTTGGAAAGGTTGAATTTTCGTTTCATGGAAAAGAAATAAAAAAGTTCAGTATCTCAGTTAAAAATAAATAGTTAAAAACGGCCATAACTCGAAATTGCCAGACTTCCGGCCCATGTGCCCTGGGTGCAAGACATATGAAATAATCTGTGAGGGTCTTGGATTTCAGTTGTGGATTGATATTTTTTGCTTTTGTAATTTAGTAATGGCTCTGAATGCAGATTATGATATGAAATGCAATATCTACATGAAATTCCATTCTCCCTATCAAGTTTAAGATTACTGCATACTTTTTTTTTTCATTTCTTGGTTTATTTTTTTGTCTGCTAGATCTTCATAGCTTGGGAGGGGACAGGGGTCTTAGTTATGGTTGTGTGAGACTTATTTTAGAATGACAGATTGGCCCGGCAGTCTTTCATTGCTAATGATTTAGTCAGTTTTGAATTGGATTAGAATGAAAGAACAAGCATCTGATCCTATAAATAGTCAAGGATGGTGGAATTAGATCTAGATCCAGTATATATTTCATCACTTGTTCACAACTGAACATGCTGAATTGTCCCATTTTTGCTATTATGTAAGTTGATATGTCTGTTGACTGAATGAGTGTAGATTTCCTAAACTGGTGGTTTGGGATCATAGGTTGTGTGGTGTTTGTTGTTTTTTTCAGTGCATGTATGTGCATGATGAATTTATATCACCATTATCATTTTAGAGTTTAATTAATAGAAAGAAAAAGCCAATTTGAATAACAACCATTATTTCTGTCCTTCCCTATGTAATCTACTGTGTATCCAACGCCTCAAAACTTTTGAGATCTTCCATTTAAAAAGGTAAGAGAAAACCTATATCAACAAGAATCTATACTTTTGTTTCTGCTTAACTCCCCTTTTGGCTTAGTGATCAATGTGTGCTTCCTGTGCTCTATTGGCAGATCTCTTGCAAAAAAAAAAAAAAAATTATTGCTTTAAATTGCCAAGGGCAAATGATAGAAAAAAAAGTGTTGTTTTTTTTAAAAATTCTGGAAAATTCCAATTTTTTTCCTCTCTAGTTCTCAGCACATGTAGTTTTGAAAATCAGACTGTTTTACTTAGATTTTAGTTGAGTTTTCATCTGTTACAACAGAGTTACATAGATATGATTCTGTGAGAATACTGAGAGAAGTTGGCAAAGTATCAAATAGGTCAGAATAAGTCGATTTTGAAAAATCAGTGTTTTTTTTGTTTTTTTTTGTTAAAACTTCAAACAGTTGGAGGTTCAATGATGGGGAATTAGCACAGATTAGACTAAATTAAACAAATGCTATTTTATAAAATAATTCCCATTGTCTTTGACATTTCAAGAAACATATGGTTATTATTATGAAATTGTCTATATAATCTTTTTATCATTGGTAGAATTTCCAAAATATACCCATCTTTGTGAAAAAGCAAGTGTCACATTGCATTTTTTGCCTTCTTGAATGAAGGATGTAGTCAGTCAAGATTTTCAGGAAAAATAGGAATTAGGAATGAATTTATGTCACTAAGGCTGCTGCCATGAATTGGATCAGCTTATAAAAAAAAAAATAAAAAAATCCACAACAGGCAAGAGTTCTGCTGATGAATTATCTCTCCTGTGTGCTTTTGATTATTTTGCTTCACTAACCCGAAATAGTTGCTAATCTTTGTCATACAGCATAGGCTGATGGTCCAGTTTGCAACACCTGAAGACAACAGTTAAACAACAAGCTTGTTTCTACTTCATTAATCATTCACATAGCTAGATCTCACTTTCGCTGTCACTGTGTAAATTGAGAATCAGTTTACCAGTCCATCTCTTTTCAATAGGCCTATCCGATGAAAGATTAAGTCACAAGAAATGATAAAATAAGTGCATGTATTTCAGAATTGTCTAGCATGAATCAAATGTCATTTCAAATATAATATCGTATGTGATTTGCACAGTGCATAATAACCAAAGTTGTAGTTGTGTCATTTTGAATCTTATGCATCATTGGGCCTGTAAAATACATATAGCATAATAAGTAAAGTTGTGAGTACTGTCATACTGAATCTAACTAAAAAGTGAACTACTGCCCCTTTAGATTTTGGCTGTATGATCAATTGTGCGTTTGCTTCCTACAACTGGCTGGTCTTTCTCAACATACTTTTTTCATTCTGTGCTTACTACAGTTATTGTATTTATTAATTTATCGACTGGTGCAGGTAATCACTTACTCATGTACATGCATATTCACTTCAGCCTTATCATTATTAAATGTCTTTCTCTCAGGTCAAAGTATTTGTTAAGATTCTTACTTGTACTCGCTGGCTATGTGAACTACTGGGAGCAGAGACTGGTACACATTGTAATGATGTTCCCTAACCAGTTTGTTCTTTCATGTTATTTGCACAGTGCTCTGGTTATTGTTGACAGATGTTATAATATGATGAGGTTTAGTGAAATCGTTCATTCTTATTGTTTTTCTCTTTGTTTTCTCATGTTTTCCATGCAATATGGTACAGGAGATTTTCATTTTCTGCAGGAGAAGCTATAAAAATTTGTCCCTTCACACATTTCATTCCTATCTGCAGGTGTCTTAGCACATACTGGTGAACAATTTACCTAAAAATGAACATTTTAGCAATTTGAAGAACTAAAGGCTCATAAGAGAATCATAGTCCTTCTCTAAGCCAGTGTCAGCAGAGAAGCTGAAATGATAGTAATCAGTGTATTTAGTGTGTCAGGAAAATTCTGTTGCTGTCAGCAGATTGTTCTAGAACAAATTTCACAAGCCACGGTTTGAGTTTCAGTTTGACAGAAAATTGACGCACAGTTTGTACACTTTTTGTACACCGTTCAAAATTCAGCATTTCCATCACTAGTTATTTTGCTTTAAAGTTGTGTTTTTTCCCCCTGTGCCATTACTGTTTTAGCCGCTTTTGGACTCCTGTCTCTTATCACTTGCTGCAGGCTACCATATTGTTTAAGTATAGACGATGGTTTTATGCTTTATATTCCACACAGCAGTCTGCTTATCCTGGTGTTGCACATAGTATATTGCTTGAGCATGTAGAAGGCCTTTGTTCCCAGTCCCCAGAACATTTTAGTCTTTTTCTTCCTGCATGCTGCCTGACTTTGCTGCCCATCAGGTTTTCTTTAACCCAATGGATGTCACTGGAAACCACTGGCATTACAATGCAATTGTACTCAAATTATTTCTATTTAAAAATGTGTCGACTAAGGCCTATAGATGTTATCCAATTAGCATCTGATCAATCTCAGTGCTGCTTGGAAAGGAAGTCCAATAGTTATGCAACTTATTAATGTATAGGGACAGATTGAGCCTGTGATACTTCTAGAGTCAAACACTTTGTTTCAATTTCGTTTGCTGCATATCTGTACTTCATTTTTATTTACCTGCTCCTACCTGTCCTACAGCATTTTTCAGATTTCATTGGCCTAGTTTTAAAGAAAAAAATGCTGATCATCGAACAAGCAACAAGAGCACACATGATAGGAGAAACTATACATTTATTACAGATAGCCACTGTTGTTGTCTGGTTATGTAAAAAGAACATTTTTCATTTAGTGATTTTCTAGCAAAAGAATTAATAACATTACTAAACTAGGTGTTGATAGGGGAATAGCCATAAAACATTCATGCCTATAGATTCAGCAACTGAAAAAAATTAATGACTTTGCATTATTAAAATCTTGACAAATCTGTGGAAATTTGCAAGTTGCCAAAATGATAACTACAACAATTGCTGATACAAAAAAAAAAAAAAAAAATGCAAAACAACAACCATGAAGGAAGAACTTCAGGAGTCAAAAGGATGGGGTAAATCAGTGCAATATGTGGGATGTGAAAAGATTGAGAATTATGCCATCTCTGTAATTTGTCAGTCGGGCTTTTCACATGTACATGAATTATTTAAAGTTCTTTGTTCTTTGTTCATGTTAGATTTCATTTTCTTAAATTCTACAGAGCAGAGAATAAAACAATGAAACAGCACAAAGGGAGTTCGTTGGGGAAACGGAATTAAGCTAATACACGTATCATTTATGTTTTTTTGAATCCTTGGCCTTCAGAGTTTTATAATGACACCCTGTACCAGTTTGCTTTTTAATATATTATGGTTTGCTTTTAAGTTTATTCTTTTGTTCACATCCCATCATATGTACAGTTACCCCCAAACCTGTAGCTAACTCAGATAACTACTTTATTAAAGAAGGCATGGCTTAGTGAACATAATAACATGCTGACATCCATGTCACCAGGATCTCCCAGTTACCATCTCCTACCTGTTTCCTCTTGACTGTGTCTCTTTCAGCTGCCCCTGGGATGTGTTTCAGGTTGTCGGAGGCCGAAGAGGCAGTGAGGGACAAGAGCCGCCTCTTGTCTATGGCCCAGGTCAGGGTCAAGTATTTGGAGGAGGAGACTTCACGTTTGCAGGACAGACTTCAGACTGTTTCTCAACAGAAACACAGTTTGGATAAAATGATGAAAGATTACAGTAAACGGGAGGTAAGTGGGAACCACAAACTGGCATTTCTTTCTAAAGCGTTAGTTTCTCATGACTCTAAGAAAACAAATCCAGAATTCCGCTACCAGGGTAAAGTTTTAGATTGACCGAATATGAAAACTTGTCTGTTTTTAAAATACTCATCTTTTTGGAAGAAAAGTCGAGATGTATACATACTTCCACATCATGCATGGAGTTAATTGCATCCATATTCCATTTTTGTAAGATATAAACTGAACTCAAGTCCCATTTCTCAACCCCCCTCCCCCCTACTCACCATATTCAC
Organism: Peronia peronii; assembly: GCA_039654565.1. Classification (NCBI taxonomy): domain Eukaryota; kingdom Metazoa; phylum Mollusca; class Gastropoda; order Systellommatophora; family Onchidiidae; genus Peronia; species Peronia peronii. Next base: position 1,053,611 of record JBCEWB010000005.1, read on the forward strand.
TTACAAAAGAGAGTTAGCACCAGACTTCATCAAAGATCTGAATATGCTGTTTCCTCAGACTGATAATCTTGCATGATCATATCAAAGAAATCACAAGTTTATATCATAAAACAGAGATTCAGTAAGACAGTTGTAATTTTGCTACTGAAGTTATGCAGTCCATTATATATTTTATTTCTTCCCCATACATCTGTAGCTCATAGAATCTATGGCATGTTTCTAATTTGGGATATGGTTCTATCCTGAAATTATTGAGAGTTTGATTCTCTCCATTCTGTAACCTCTCTTGAATGATTTTTTGTTCCCTTTCTTGACTTCTAACCCAGGAGTATGGCGCCTATGTTCCTGTCTTTTTACGTGTACCACCCCAGAAAGCACCACCACAACCACCACCACCACCACCACATCCTTACCCTTAAAATGTTGGATGCCCTGAATGGGGGGTGAAAAGTCCTAACGGTAGTAGACCAAAGAGTGCCAGTGTATCACACATCCACACACTTTATCGTGCTGTGCCTCCCTCACAATATTTTGCTGTGACATCAACTGAGTGATCTAAATAACCTGTTTCTGAAATCTAACTGTGGGTGTTTCAATTTTGACTTGAACTAACTTTTTACTTAATGATTTAATCCTCAGGTTGAATGTGTTTTATTAGGGTTTTCTCTTTTTTTTCTTCTCATTATGGAAGTGGTTTTATCATGTCATATTTACAGATTAAATTTTGCAGAATAATTGGTTGACTGTAGAAAAGTCTAAAATTTTCAGTGTGCAATTTTCACTGTTACATGCGCACATATATCATTTATAACTTCATTTATGAAAAAAGAAAGTTTAAATTTTTGTTTGGGAAGATGTTCATGTGGAAAGATGGCTCACGCAAATTTAAAATTGCAATTTCAGTTCACTGATCATGTATATGTCACACAGCACTAAGGAAAAAATATTTTATTCCTCTCCATTTCCCATATATATCGTCACCAGCGTTTATTGTGCTGATTCTATTGTGGAAGCACTGTTGAGGAATGCAACTCAACTTATATGCTTTGACCACAGCACTTTCTCACTGAGAAAAATGTGGTTTTGTCACCAACTATAAAGAACATTTACATTTCCTATGTTTTAATTGGAACAATTCTGTTGTTTAATTAAATATAGATGTACACACAGAATGAGGATTATTGATTTGTGCTTGATATAATACTTTGAGAAATCAAAATGAGATCAAAGCATTCTTAACTGTGTAGAAAGACGCATAGCAATCTTTTCTGCTGTTTCATAGAAATAGGTTTTAATAAGCATAGGCTATATGATATTTAAATGGTAACACATTATTTCATGTGGAAAATAAGTCACCAGGGAAATATATGAAATAGTCATTTCTAACTTAACTTCCATATCGTCCAATCATCCATTCTATTGGCAGAAAAATCGTGTGATGTCCCCAGTGGACCAGACAGGGGGGACCAGCGGACTTGGGAACAGCCTGGACTCAGCCTGGGATCCTCATGATCGAATGGACAGTTTTGGTCAGTCTTGGTCATCACACATTGACCCTCCTGCCAACTTCAGGAAGACAGGAGGGACTGGGACCAATGTGGATGGCAGCAGTGTAGACAGCGAGGAGAGGACGGTCTTCCACAACACCAAGAATTCCAACAACACTGGCAACAGGAACATTAACTTTATACCAAACTCGGGTGGAGTTGTCCTTTATCCAAACACTGGCGGAGACTATGCATTGTATTCTGAAACAGATGACAAAGAAGATATAGAATTTTTATGATGATGGAGACAATTTTGAAGCATGAATATCTGCATATGCTTTACTTTTATTAATTTAGCAGTAAAGAAGGTTTCCATGTCACATATTTTGTTTACATATGCAGTGGAGAGAACAGGCCCACATTACCTCCACATAACCATTTTGTCTGCTCCTATTTCCATTGAAAGACAAATTCTGCAATGTCAATTCCCCATTTTTCAACCCCGAGAAAAATGGCCCTGCGGAACAAATTCCTTCATACTGAATAATCTCCGAGAAGCTGAAAACTAAATTAATAATTTACTTTGATTTTATTTTTGATGACAGATTCGAAATCAGTATTCAAAGTGGATGTACTGGTGAGGCTGGAAACACTTATTGTTTTGGTCAGATACTGATGCTTTCTATGTCCCATCTCAGCCAACCAAGAAGGGCTTCCAAGATTTCACTGGCACGACAGCTTCATTGCCATGTCCGCTGCATGAGAACAAGACCGCTGATGAGTGCAGGGATTAAATTTTTCTAAGACTAAATGTGTATCATATGTTCCAGTCATACAGTTACTACATTTTATTCAAATATTCATTTCATCTGTCTCATACTTATGGCTTGTCCATAATGTCAGCGAACTGTGAATCTTGTGGAACCAATGGACTTTGATCCACAGGAATTTATGCAGTAATGTGCTGTACTGATAGCAGCATTGTTCTTGCATATTTTTCTGTAATCCGTTTCTTTGTATTTTTCTTGTCAGAATGCAATTTCCTTCAGTCTGGAATTGATTACATTTAGTCTACCTCTCGGCCCTTTTACCTCATACTTCTTCTGAGGCAAACTTTTGGTTTTTCGCTATGTGCTGATATGAAGAAGTTTGTAGAGGTGAACTCTAAAATCTTGGTTTGCTTTGCAAGAGTTATAATGGAGAGAATGCAATGAAATAATTCTTCAGTCCTATGTTAAAAAAAAAAGAAGTAACCGAGGGCATAGTTTGACTGTCACATTGGGGAATTCTTTTACTTTGCTGACTGTTTGTGACAGTAAGAGACACAGCTTAAATTGCAGCCGATACTCAAACTGTTTCTTATTTCTCATTCTTTTGGTTTCAAATTCATGTCATGTGTTTGTCACTGAAGACTTTTGAGAAACTACCAGTGTTGTGTATAGAAATGTATCAGGTGATTGTTTTTCTTCACTGCTGAGAATTTGTGATATTTAAATAGTATGACTGTGTCAGCTTGGACAGCTCGCTTGGTAGAAGTTTGTTGACATTAATTTTTTTGTGAACAATGGTAATGTAAGTTGTGTATTGGTTTGGTGCAAGGGAGATAAACATGAAATAGTGTAGAAATTCCCTTCATTATTATTCAAAGCATATGTTTGTAGATGATGTAATTATTAGTCATGAAACATTTTCATTATTTGTGAATTTGTAAATTATGTGATCCTTTGACAGTCTTTTCACACAGAATAAGCCTTGTGTGGGGGACAAAGTAGAATGCATGAAGCAGTCTCTTTGCCGAATGTCTTCTTTATTGATGATGTTAAATATTTATTCATTCCAGTGAAAGATTTCGAGACTGGTCACAGGACCAAGCAAACATTGCTCACACATGTGTTTCTTTATATGGTGTGAATATCTCTAAATGCTCACCATTGGTCAGAAGCTGCCTGCCATGTGCAGAATATGTACACAAATCACTGTGTGAGTGAAAATCTCTTGATCATGTGACTGACCTTGAAATACCTCATTATATGAGTATTGTAGAAGAGCGATACTATTTTCATGCAACCTACCTGATAATAGTGATAGTGATGTGTGATGAAACCATCCGATGTAATTCTGAGGACATCTTACTGTTTTGTCAGTCATCCCCAGTTTGATTCCGTCCAGTCCAACATGACATGTGACTTCTACATTTTGTGTGGCATGAACAAACCAAGCAAAAGGTATTTCCATACATTTTTGTTCTTTCAGTTTCAGCTGTGATGATGAATTGATATACTCACATGGTCTTTTTGGCTTGTATGTGATATTTGTTTTGATTGATTATATTTTTTTTTTACATCATGATGCTATTGTCAGAGCTTTTTCCCTTTCATTGTGTTATTTGGGTTCTTTTACTCTTTCATTGAACTTCTTATTCTATGTCAAGTGACGTAAAATTGTATTTAATAGTTCAGTCAAATCATCAGATTGAAGTGTCATTTTTTTCTCTGTCAAGATGGCAAAGAAGACTATTCATACTTGGATTCATACTTGATGAGTGTTGTCCGTCATAAATTAGACACGAAGATTCTGGTCTGACGAATGTCATAAAAATACTCTATTTGGCCTCCAGGGAGGACTATATGATGTATGACACACATCATAAATTAAAACGCTTATGTTTGAATTGGATATAGTAAAAAGGAGACAGTATAGTTGAACTCTGTGATTTGAAAATGTCAGGAACATTGTACATGTTCTGTGGCAAAGTCTAGCAGATAAAGACTTCTGTGAAGTGTGAAACCATTGATATACAGAAACATTGCAGGCATGGAGCCCTCTACAAACTAGTACTGCGTAAGAGCAAGGAACTACTTTTACATTGGACAAGAAGTGATGCATCTGTTGAATCAGATATAAAACACAGCAAAAGTTTGTTATGACACCAGGGAAATGCATCGTTCTGCATGGAGCAAATTAGGTCTGTCATGATTTGAAATTACTTGACATAGTGAGGACTCAAATTGTCACACTTGTTAAAATCAAAATTATCCCATGTATTTTTGATCACTAACCTATCAGACTTAATGTTTAATCAGTAAAATATTTTATCTGTCTCATTATTAAGTTAGATGAACTTTGCTTGTTATGCATATTTTTTGTTGCAAACTATCTCAGTTCTCTGACTGTGCCTCTGTGCTTTAGATAATGCAGGAGTTACTGATATAGATTAATGAGAATAGCAGAAAAAAAAAAAAAAGTGTGTCCTTGCAGTTTTTCAAGTAAATATATTTTAAGACTAAATTTTCTGTTGTGGAGAGTTAGATGTACATTATTTGATAATGGGAGATTGTTGTGCTCAGTCCTATTACTTCCCTTTGTCAGACAAAAGAGGGAGTGAACTAGTTGTGCAAAGAGGGAAAAAAAAAAATCACTTTTGCGCCCTTTGCTTCAAACATACACCATGAAAAATTCCAGAAAAATTATGATATAAAGAGAATGTTTTCTTCTTATTGTTATAATTTTATCCAATTTTTTGGCGATCAGTCTTTCGAATGACATGAAGTAAGGGATTTTTTTTCCTCTTTACAGTGTTTGCTCAACATCTCTTTTGTCTGGCAAAAGGGAAGTAATAGGGCTGGTCAAAATGATCTCCCTTTATATAAGTCCCTCTTTTGGGAGGGGCAGATAATTGCTGAACTATCTCCCATTGACTGAAATTAGTTCTAAACCTGTATAGGTTACTGACTTGTAAGGCAGCTTGTCGTCAAGGACAAAGAATCCGTCCAGTGGCCAAAAAAGAGTGAGTGAATGGGTTGAAAGCATTGTTGTAGCATAGTGATATGGACTTCTTTTTTCCCTACTGTCTTATCATCATATGTATATATATATATATATATATTTAGCATATATTTAGTGGTAGCTAGTCATGCTAAAAGTTACACATTATATCATCACTGACTTTTTGCATGTCCATCTGCTTTGTTATCTTTTCGAGTCCAAAAATTTTAAAAGGCCAAAGAAAAAATATGGGAAATATATTTCTACCTGTACTGTTTTTTTTTTGTGTGTACATTTTGCCATTTATGCTTGTAAGAAGTATACCTGACAGTAACATGTGCATGCTCAAGGAAACATACTTGACTAGCAGAAATTGTATACAAAAACAAGTGTTGCAATGTGTCATTTTTAAAAGTACACTAAGGAAGTGGGGATGTGACTTTACCAATTGCATTTAGTGTTTTGTTCCAATTCAGTCTTTGTTTTCATGATTTTTGTTTCTTTGAAATGCATTTAATCAAATGCTTCATATTTTTCAAGGCAAGCAAATTAATTTCAGTGTAAAGGACAGTTTGAATCTTCATGTAATTTTGAATTTATGTTCTGACTATTCTACATTGTTCCAATCATTTCATATCCTGTAGAGTTTATGTACTTCTGTTTTCTGGACACTAAAATTGTAAAGGCCAGTTTCACCTGTCACTTTGAACATGTAGGAGATATTTTTGTCTTTCCTGTGACAATGAGGAAGTAGACAGTGAAATTTCCACTCTTTTTGTAAGGAAAAGCAGAGCATTCTCATTGAAAACATCCATGCTAAATCAGATGGGACAGGCAGTTCTTGTTGAATGGAAAGCCCCAAAATAAGACACGGCACGATGAAATCAGGCGCTCGTCAAACTGAGGCAACCGGAGAAATCACATATTTTTCAACAGTGAATTAATTTTTAATGCAATTTTTTTTTTTTTTTTCACAGAACCCTTCTATATCAATCTAAAAATGCATTTCAGAGTTAAATTTGCTGAAATAGATTGTAAAAGCCCAAAAATTGTAATTTAGTGGCATGGCCTAATAAGGATTAATAAGGAAAAACAAAAGTGATCAGCCATTTTCTCACTAAATTCAGCTGCAGCAACAGGTCGCCCCCATTGTCTTTGATTGCCAATATCTCGAGTTCTACTTAGGTAGAACAAAAATGTTTTCACACAGAGAAAAGGAAATGGATAATCTTCACAGTGATACCAATAACTCCATATGCTCAAAATTTGACAAGGGCCTAATTTCATCATGTTGCATCTCAAATGATGCCAGTCAGCAATGGATCTGTCTTTGGCAGAGTATGGGATGTGCTCCAGAGATCATGGAGTGACAGTTCTGTGTTGTGGGCAGAAGGGCCCGTCAGGAGTGATCTCCATTCAGCTCAAATTTGATATACACTTTAGAGGAATTTTATCTATCTCAGCCAATGTTTGGAGCAAGCTGAAGATAAAAAAAAGTTTAAGAGAATGTGTGTATTTTGTGTATGTGCTGTTTGCTTCTGTACATTTCTATTTGATCAGACAAGAAAAACATTCCATGATTAAATAAAATACATGTATCACTCTTGTGCTAGTTTGTTCCATTTTTTCTCAATCCTTCATGTTTTCATGCCTCTCGTCTGTCAACCTCTCTACATAATATTTTGCTTCCAAAATCTATCTTACAAATCTCTTTTGCCCAAGTTATGACCTACCTGCTTATATATCTTTTGAAATCATTATACCGCTAACCTATCACCAGTTTTAGCTTCAGACTTTTACCAGTACTTTGCTGTCTGTTTTTTATCCCTGCATTGTATGTCTGTCCACTCTATCTGCCCTCCTATCAGTGGGATGATCTACCTAGCGATTGATGTTCTTCACCTTGCTACTTACCTAACACTTTTATTTCTATCAAATTTCTACTTAACTGTTCTGAACTTGCTACTCTACCTATCTGCACACAATACTCCCACATATGTCCGTGTTCATGCAGATTTTTATTAGCATCTTGATTTTTAAAAGTTTATTTACTTATTATTTTTTTGCTTTTTAGGTAAATAAAATTTCAACAGGTTAAACTAGGACTGATATTCCCCACTACAATACATTCACATTCATATCTGCCATTCTTGCCAGTTTTCTTCTGATTCAAGTTAATGTCCGAGTGCATTAGTCTTAGAAATGTCAGGAAGCCGCTATGGTGAATGGCTGGTTCATTTACACTTTTTGTTAGAATTCCTTTCAATATAACATAGACTGATGAAAAAAAAAATAATAATGGGCTCTTATGTTGCCTTCAGAAAATTTATCATTTCTGGGACATCGATAAATACACGTATCATAAACTGAAATCTGGTATTTTGTGAGCTGTAATTTCTGACGATAGTTTTAGGGTTAAAACCGCTTTGGGATGAACAACCAAGACTTATTCATATTGCCTGTTGCAATGCTTTGTACACCATCTGTCATATTGCCTCCCCACCCCCCTCCCCCTCTCTCCCCTCTCCTTTCTGCCTATCCCTTTCTAGTCTGCCACTCATCTGTAGTATGTAAGTTTACATCAAATTTTAACGTTCGTTCAATTTCTCGCGACATACTGTGCGTGTGCCATTCGTGTTTCCAGTTCATACATCTTACGCTGTTGAGAGCATCAAAAACCCACTGACGCAGCCTACACTCACTCGCTGCGTACCAATGTTGCAACATCTGTTACCGGGAAAATCGAAAGAAATGTCTTGATTTCTTGTTCGCCCCATTGATTTTGAAAAACCGCCGTCGCGGTGAAAGGGACCGTGGCCCACGAAATAGTAAAGCTCCTTAATGAACGTAACATAGCAGGTCAAAGTGCTATAATTGTATTTTACTCTATTACTGAACTATAATAGCTGGTGCAGTTCCATTTTGGCTTAAGGCTCTAGCTGCACAATTTTAAAACCTCCGCCCTTATCAGGTAAGCCTATTGGCCTCCGCAACATGAGTTGCCGTAACTCTTTCAGTATGGTCCCTTTTACTGCGAGGTGAATCGTTAATCTGCCAGCTACATTCTCTATCTCGAAACAACGTGTGGGGAGGAGGAAGAGGGGGGGGGGAGGGGGGGGGTTGAAGGCGTGTGTTGGGGGAGGAGGAGAGGCGAGGGGTGGGGGGTTTTTTGTCCTGAATCTCAAGCAGACGTTTGTTACCGTGTCCTTGTATTGATATTTTTTCTGATGAAATCTCGAGCGGAAAGACAAATTCTACACGTGTATCTCGAACGTATGATTTAATGTTAGTATTCTGAATGTAATTGTAGCTCACTAATAACTAAGTCATTGTGTGTGTGATTGTTCTTGTTGGATTCCTCTTCAACTTTTGTTATCGTTTTCCAGTAAACTCTGTGGACTCTGGATCTTGTCCATAGTGAGATTTATGGACATAACTGTTTCCCTTGCTCTTGACTGTTAATATAGGCCCACAGGTTTTTGGTTGACTTAACTGAAAATTCGCATGCCAGTCATGATAAACAGACAGAATGACAGATAAATAGACAAATAGACAATTGGTAATACATGCTAAGTAGCCTACTGATGTCATAGACACAGTATATCATTCAATCCGAAATTCATGGACGAGAATAAAAAAAAATTATCAATTCACCAGTGCAAAGAGTGTTCTCTGAAAAATGCATTCATTGTCACAAGAAATTTATCCAGGCGGATATGTGATAGGACGTTCATTCTTGGTGGGCGATAGTCAGCTTAAACTTTCTCGAACAATGAAGGTGATGAAGCAAAAGATTCCACTGAAATTTTAAAAAAAAAAAAAAAAAAGCCAGATTGTTTATACATTTTACCAGCAGACCATCTGTAGCAGATATCAACCTTATAAGAAGGATAAAAATGGATTTGTGACTTTTAGTTCTCATTAACTCGTGAAAACACTAGTGAAATGACCTTCATTGTTCCCCCACATGAGGAGAAGAAGTCACACGACAGACAGATACGGGGGCAGGCAGACAGACAGATAGGCAAATGGACACACACACACACACACACACATACACACACACACACACACACTCTCGATCTCTTGAAGATAAGATTTATTTGCATATATGAAAATTACGTTATCCCTTTTATAGCGTAGGTCTTCATTCTGATGCTGAAATTTTCTGGACCAAAAGAAAGACAAAATGACAATGGGTCTGCACAGCGCCATTTCATTGACTGGGACAGTAATGTTCATTGCGCTCTGCGTCACCTCTGGCCTGGCCAAAGTGGGAGATGACAGGCTCAAATTCAAACAAATGACTGACTTGAATATGAAGAGCATGCTCAAACAGGAGATCGAACTTGTGGTCGAGAAAGATCTCCGCCGTCCCGGCCCCAGAAAATTTCGAACCACGCCGGAACCAGTTCACAACTACTCCCATCCTTTCTTCAAACCTGGGATCGTTGACGAGAGTAAGTTGTCCAGCGTCGTTATTATACCGACAGTCTTTTCATCATCCACTCTTTCTTTGCTTTCTTCCCCATCCCTCCCCCAATCCCCTCCTGTCTCTCTCTTTCCATCCTCCTTCCTTCTCTCCTCCTTCTTTTAATCCCTCCTCCCCCTCTCTACTTTTCCTGCCCGCTTTCTTCCTTCCTTTCCTTTTCCCCTCCTTCCTTATATCATGAAGAAAGGACATTGGTCATCTGTTTCAATTACACATATTATGTCCACATCCAGCAATCTTAATATACACTTCAGGAAGTCAACACTGACACTCTGGGTCGCAATATTGTATTCAATTGTCTTATCAGTTCGTCTTATCAATGCCTGACGGAAGAATCAGCAAAATATCTAAAAGCAATTTATTTATTTGCTTATTTATTTTTTTCATGATTTGCATTTCATATTAAGACTTAAATCTGTACCCTGAGAATGATTTTGCCAATTTCTCAAAAGTTTTTTGTAAAAAACGCATGTAAGCTATCCTGTGAAAACACTTGAGAAACGAATTTCACGACGCTCCTCTTCATCCTCCCTTCCTCTATTCACTCCCTGCTTTTAGTCAAACACTCCTACCGGCGATATCGGGAGATGATCCTGGTCAAGGCGGGCAAGTACTGGATGGGCACCAACGACCCTGAGTCCAGGACCGGCGAGTACCCCCTCAGACAGGTCGCCGTCAAAAGTTTCTACATGGATGCCAATCCGGTCATCAACGCGGACTATTGGTCAGTTGTGTTTATTCGCACACGTGATAAACTGTGTATGTAGATCTATATTTGATAAAACATTACCAGTTGAACTTACAAAAAATAGAAAAAGAGATCGTGTACCTTGTGTGTATATGATTTATTTATTTATTTATTTATAGATCCTCTGTTCGCTGTTATTGCCTAGACTGAGTTCAGATTCAGGGTCATTTCTGCAACTACTGAATTGACCCATAGCGTTGATGCATAAAGATCTGTGTTTCTCCTTACATAAAGCTGAGAAAAGCTTTTTATGGTTGACATTGTCTTAAAAAGACGATAATAATTGAATAGCAAATTTGCGAGAGTGTTTGATCTGAATTGTACGTTCGATAGAATGACGCATCCAAAAAACCAAATACATTGTCTTTGAGTAACATACAATATAATCATCAAAATACCAACACCGAGGTGCCCATGCTTGCCATACACTTCAAGTCGCAGGGCAGTCTCGGTTTGACGCTAGGCATCTCTATAAACGTTGTAAGGACGCCTAGGTTTGACCAATATCTGAAAAAAAAAGAAGAAAAACCATGAAGACCGTAGGCTCTCTACTGGTATATAAATAAATAAATGAATAAATAAATAAATAAATAAATAAATAAATAAATAAGTAAATAAATAAATGAATGAATGAATGAATAAATAAATAA
>JBCEWB010000005.1:1080585-1098121 GCA_039654565.1 Peronia peronii
CCCCCTCCCCCCCCCCCCTCCCCCCCCCCCCCCTCACATAGAGAAGGAGACGGGAAGTGAGAGAGAATTAGTTGTTAGATGGTGATACCTGTCACTGTGTGGCTAAGTGGTAAAAAACGTACTGGTTTATTTATTGGGTCCTACATGTGTTATTCTCAGTCTTTCACCCTGGCAATTGTTTTCCTCCTACATGTTATGATGTTCTTGTGATTTCTGAGAGAACGTAATAACAATTTTATCAGCCAAGAAACCTTCCGTATCAAGATAATGCACGTTAGTTTCATTATCTATAGTTATTCCTTTCCAAATCACCTCCGCACCCTCTCTCTTCCTCTTTAGGTCCCACCATACACCTTACAGCTATACCCACGTTCGTTCTGAATGTTCCAGGGTGGACCTCAAATAAGACAAGTTACCCCTCCCAGAAAAGATAGAGCCATACTGTTATCGGCATTATTGTGAATGGTGCTGGAACAGACATGTAGTCATTAGCTGAAGAAATAGTAGTTCGTCATTTTGTTTTAGTCTTTTCAGTGCCATGACATCATAGGTTTCGCTCTGTGGATCTCTTTTGAAATGTCAGTTTCTGAAAATTGGACATTCACACGATTTGTGAGGTTTTCGTTGTGTCTGTAAATGAAAATTGTAGTTCCTAATCGTCATTCTCGTGTTATTGCGGTCACTGGGCAAAGAAAGACTTTCAAGGAGGACTCCAAATCTGCGTCAGAATAAATTGTGTGAAGAGCTGTTACAAACTCTGAGACTGGATAGGCTGTTCTCAAAAAGGATGAGTTGATTGATAGACTGGCTCAAAGAGCTCTATAGATCATATGGATGCTCCGCAATGTTATCTGTGGCAGATAAGCTTGGTTTAGAGCCGTATGATGTTATGACGTATTGCGGCGATGGTGGGGACTGAGTTCACCAAAAGAACTACGTCTAGTAAATGGTCTTGTTATAGTAATGGGATTTGTGAAAGAGAAGAAATATTTTGTGTATGTGCTGCAAGAGACAGTCGTGGATGCCGCGATTTTGAGTGTTTTTTGTTTTTTTCTCAAGCAGTCTGTTCTTTCCCCATAACCCTTTTCTGTTTACAGGCAAATGCAAATTAAGTGCGAGAGGGTTTATGTCGATTGTAGACATAAAAAAGACCGAGAGCCCAGAATTTTAAGTAAATGATTTGAAAAAATGGATTCTGCTTAGTCCTAAGTTTGGGTTCTTGGAGGACGATTCCTTTCACAAATTGCTTGAAACACAAATGGTCACAAAATCAGATGTAGCTAATTCAAATGATACTTAAAAGTGCAGGAAGAGAAGTGGATACACCACCAATTGTAGGTTTAAATATGGATTTAGGCAGATGTCATAAACTGGTATAAAGAGGAATCAGACCACTTCAGAGAAAGAATCAGAGTTGAATTTGTCAAAAAGTCATCAGAGAAAGGGCGACTATGTGGAGAATCTTCAGAATTAAACCGCGGATGTGCTTGAAGAAGTGAAACCTATAGATGATAGTATAGATAACACAGGCATTTTTAACAGTTATTTAAAAAAAAAGAAAAGAAACAAAAAAAGCTGGCTTTTGCAGGGAACATTATTAACGTGAAACTTCATGTGCCTTCATCGGCATTAGTATTTCATTTAACTTCTGTCATTATCTCAAAGCTCATCACCAGAAGACAGTGTCCGACCTTATGTTTTGTCCATAGTATTATCTGAGATTGCAGTTTTTTTTTTCAAACATTATCTAAGGACATTAAATTTGAGAACCAGACAGATACCCAGTGCATTCTAGCAACAACAGCAACAAAAACAAACAGACAAACGTTGGTTGAGTGAAACACGAGAGGTCATATATTTTGTGAAATACTTTAGTTGAGGGGGGAAGGGAGGGGGAGGGGGGGGGGAGTGACCAAAATCACATTGTGTGTCCATGCCATGGCCAAAGCATGATCCTGTCCACTTGACTCACTCACTTATACCATGCAGGTCCAACGCCCTTTGACCCCTCGTCTCTTTTTCATCTTTCTCTTTCAGGTGAGCGAAAATATGTTTGTCAGATTTGCAGCCGTGCATTTAAACAAATGACGCATTTGCAGCAACATCATAGAATACACACTGGTAATGGCAGAGCCTGATTGTAGTAGTGGTAGTTCCCCCCGTTTGTGTGTCCCCGCCTTTCTCAGTTATGCCCCCCTTGCTCTTTTTTCTTGACATAATATTCTGCATGGGACCTTCTTTTCTTTTCTTTACTTTATTTTTTTTTTCATCCACTGTAGATTTAGATGGCCGCCCCCCTCCTTACCGTAGCCGCATGTTGTATAAGCATCACATCCAATATGCATATGAATTTTTTTTTTTTTTTGAGCCTACATCAACCGATTATATTATCCTTTTTGCGCTTTTTCATTATCAGGCCATTTTCATTTCTGCCTCCGAAAAATATTTATTTAATTTTTAAATGTCATAGCGCCCATCTCCCCATTTTTGTTATTTTCACTTCGCATTCGGTTTCTTTTTGAACGCCATCGATGTGTAGCTTTTGATGTGTTCCATTAGCTTTTGGCTCGATTTGTGAACATCGATCATATATGCTATCATTCCCTTTCATCATCTTGTTGCTGATTGCCTTTTCATATACGATTGTATATTACCAACAATGATGTGGCAAAGGGCGGTTCATCCTGGTAAGACTTGAACAAAGAATCTACTGAGATGTGATACAGAGGATTTTGTTGACGTATTTAGTTATTAAGCTTATGTGTGGCAGATAGAAAGCTCAAAGACATGATAGCTTATATTTTTCTCGACTTGCATCCACCAAGGCGTCTTTAAGTTTAAACATGTCACTGAGAAACATTTGGCATTTGTGCCAGTTGGATCATTTCATAACTATAGGCTCATCGAAATAATGGTATCCAACCCATTGAACTGCATTTGTTTCATATTCGAGCTAGCTCTTGATACAGTTAGCCAAATTCATGCAGCATGATTGAAATATTGGTTCTCTCTCTCTCTCTCTCTCTCTCTTTCTTTCTTTCTTTCTTTTTTTTTTCTTTCTTCTTCTTCTTCATCTTAATAATTGAAAGTAACCATTGGCGCTAGTTTGCAGAAATTGTTTTGTCTTATAGAAAACAACAACAACAACAAAATAGTCATACAAGTCTATTCTCGATGTCTTTTTTTTTGTGTGTCTTCCCTAACTAGGAGAGCGGAAGTACGTGTGCCAGATATGCAACCGTGCGTTTAAACAAATGACCCACTTGCAGCAGCATCATATCATACATACCGGTAATTATCCCTGCTGGTCCAGCATTTGACAATCTTCTCAGGAGTCCAGACATAGACAGACATGATATCATGGTCATGAAGGGAGAAAGGAATGGGGTGTGGGAGGTGTAAAAGTAGAACAGAAGTAATAGAGTACACATAATTAGTGCTCTAGAGAAAGAAGGGATAAGTGGGTCTGGAACATGGCTGTTTAACAAATCCAGAAATAATATAGCAAACAAGAGTAGGAATAGGATACTTTCATACTTGTATTCTGGATATTTTTCTGTTTGTGTGTCTTTCCTAACTAGGAGAGCGGAAGTACGTGTGCCAGATATGCAACCGTGCGTTTAAACAAATGACCCACTTGCAGCAGCATCATGTCATACATACCGGTAATTGTCTGGGCCTAGTTGAGCTTGGCTGGACTTGGCTCGGCTTGGCACAGCAGGCAGTGTCAACCATTCTCACCTGTCCAGCTCCAGACTGACCTTTGATCGGAAAAGACTATGTACCTCAAAATCACATTTTTCACAGAAGACATGCCTTCTCTCTGCCGTCCCGTCCCCCCGTCCCGTTCACCCTAATGTCCAAGATCGCTTAGTCTTCTGTTAGCTTCCTGTAAAAATAAAAGGAAGGAAAGAACAACTATTTAGAAATGCAAAGGCTTCAAAAGTTTGGATTTGACCTGATTTGCAATTTCCTATCTACTAAATATGAAATGGAATAAAGGATTATAGGTCCAACAACGTTTCCTACACGTTTAGTATAGTTACAGAAACATCTGGTAAGATTGCAGGAAATCAAAAAGGGAATGCACGATTGCAATAAAACATTAGAACTGATATTGGGATTTTAAGCACAGAATCTTCAATATCAGATGTTGCCCTTTATGATATAACATGTGACTGAAGGCAGTGGCATATGTTTAAATTATGTTATGGGAAGAGCAAGAGACATGATATGTTAGCTGATTAAATTCAACACATTTGAGCACAGTGGTGGCAGAACAGATATAGGGATCATGTAAACTCTCTGATGTGGGACAGACATTTTCATGCAAAACACTGCCTTCTCCTAGATAAAAAACATTAACAGAAAAGGTCAATGAAAGATGAAATTTGTCTCTGCCAGATTCAGGAGACTAAAAGAGAAAAATCAACCCGTGGACGGCAAGCAGACAAAATGGTCTTACAGTTTCCTCTCCTTGATGAAACAATGAATTAACGACCTCACAAACAAAAGCGGATCTGTTTCTAGAAATTATATGAGGGAGAGTTAAAATTCTTAGGGTGGAGGAGAAAATAAGATTGAGAAAGGAAAGGAAATAAACTGTTTGACAATTGTATTGAATATTAGGTAATAAGTCAAAGAAGGTCACAATGACACGATATTTAAATTTACTGGTGACATTCCAGGCCAGTTTTTTTCCCCACTTTTCCAGCTCATTCAATCAGCCCTATCTGGAAGAATTTAATATCTGCCCTGAAAATTAGAAGGGAGAGCTATACCATTTGAAGCTGTCGGTATGACGCAGACCGCCTGGAGGGATAGGAAGATGAGCAGAGCGGAGCTCTTGTCCGTGTCATGGGTTGTTTGCTTTGAAGTATAGATCTAATCAGATAGCTGTACCACTCTAATGCAGACTCTTAATCAGACTGCACGGCTCGATTACAAGTCGCTGTTACAAATTCAGAGAGGACAGGGGAAGGATATGTTGGAACCACACCTGAAAAAACTCCCCCCTTCCCCCTCCCAGAAAGATTTTTTTTTAGATTACGATTTTGATGATAATGATCTTTTTTTTAAAGTAAAATTTCTGTTGCATAAAATTCAGACCCAGGTTCTTTGATTTGTAGCTGATTGTGGCATAGTAATTTGAGGAGAGGAAAAAGTATGGGACAGTTGTGAAAATGTCCTTTTAAAGACATGATGGGTGGGTGGGGAGATTCTACTTTTTTTTTTCCCCGCTCTCTCCCAGGGAACAGCCATAGTTGGCAGTGCAGTGTTATGAAAACCATGTGGAGTTTTGTTATGTGTTTTGCTCTTGTTTTTAGTATTACATGCTTACTTTTTTTGTGTTCTCAAAACCAAATGATTAATTATGAAAAGGTCACTGTATTTTCAAAATATGCAGCGAAGATCCACTTGCTGTTTTGGCGAGGAAATCTGAAGCTCACCCACTGCTTTGTTTTATTCGTGATAGAATAGTTTTGAAAGATATAGTTTGTTTTTTCTTGTATTCTTGTCTTTTTTTTTCTGAATTATGAGCTTTTCAGAAAATAATGAAGAAAACCAAAGTTTGCGACTCAAGCTAACTTTCATTCTTGAGGGTCCACAAGGGCTGACTGCAGTGCCAAAGACATCATTGTCGAATCAATATTTTCACTGATTGAAGGTCTTTTTGCTTTAGTGCTGAGACCGGGTACTGTTTCTCCTAGACTTCAGTTCGTGATTATGTTCTACAGCAGAGAGACCTCCGTGGAATGAGGACTAAGTAAAATCTTTCAGTAAAGATAGACTCCATTTCTATTTTTTGAAACTGGACCCTGTCAGTCCCAGTCACCATTGCTTGGTTGTTTTGTGTTGTCTTTTTTTTTTTTTTATTATTAAACACCGTGATTTCTCCTAGCAGTATCTTGAAGCATTAGATTTTATGGGGTCTGTGCCACTATAGCTGAGCATCTGTGAACGTCAAACATTGTTGAGAAGTGTAGGGACAGTGGGCATTATCTGAAAACATAATATATGTCAGCAATCACAACACACATCACGGATTTAAAGCAGCAATCTTGGACAAGCATTTTTCTTACTTCTTTGAATCTGGCAGTTTTGAGATGACATATGGGCCTGGCTTTATCTGGTCAGTCGAGTCAGATGAACGTTATCTTTCTGTTGTTTGGGATATTGAACCATATCATCCTTGGATAATGGAAATTAAAATGGCAGAGCCCAGTATTTGTAGCATCATAATGAAATGTGCCAGTGGGTACAAAATAGCTAAGACTGTCAAAATCTTCTCTTGCTCTTTTGTAGTATTTCCCCAGAAAGAAACATGTTGTAGTCTAAACCTAGATCTACAAACTTACAAAATAATCAGATATTAAGTCAACTTTAGATGTTGTAATCAGATCCTATATACTCACAAAATAATCAAATATTAAGCCAGCTGCAGACGACTGTCACCAAACTTACCAGTTGCTTGGGTGGTTTAGGATGGTTTGGGTTGGAAATTTGTTGGAGGGGGGGGGGGGTGATAAGACAAGTGTGGTGAAAATGTATGGGTTTGAACATGGGAAATACCGGATTTCTGTCACAAATTGACAGAATGGAGACAAAGGACATCTGAGATGGTTACATTGTCGCTGACCATTGTCTGTTTTTATGTGTCATACTTAGCAGTTTGATGCCTTCAATGTATCAGATTGAGGGATAGGATGATGGCATGTAGAAACGATATAGCATTAATTTTGTCAGAGTTAAGTTGTAAGAATTAAGTCATTTGCTGCTCTAGAGCAGCCCAGTTAGCTGACTGTAATATATGATATTGGTGCTTGATTTTGAGCAGATTGTCACATAAGATGTTGCCATTGTATGATGCTATTTGTGATTGTTGCTTCTTTCAGAGGGGCATCAGAATACTTATTAGAATAAAGTGGGAAAGGTTCTAATGTTTTACCTTACTTTTAACTCTTAGTAAATTTTGATGGAGATGTATCATGTAGGCCTAGAAAATAGATTTGTACTTCCACTAAAATAGAAGTTCAGTACTTTTTCCATTAAGTTGTGTGAGCATTTAGCACCCTTAAGAGGGCAGAAGTTTCAGTAGGCCATGAGAAAAATGATTTTGTGTCATAGTAATTTAGAGGAGGGTTGTAACTTGGCAATTTGTATCTTTTTTTCCCCCCTGTAGGAGAGCGCAAGTACGTTTGCCAAGTATGCAATCGTGCATTTAAACAAATGACACATTTGCAGCAGCACCATAGAATTCACACAGGTAACTTTGAATTTGTGCTGGACAGTGGTCTGACAAAGGTGAACTGTAGGTGAATAGGGAAGTCAATTCTGGGTCCAATATACTCTATGCCTTGCAAGATTACAACTACATTGGGGATCAATGCCAAATCAGAAAATGAAACTTATATACAACATCTATTTTATAGTGATATAGTTTTGATACGTATTTTTTATTGCCATTTCTTTCTTTCTTTTTATGTTCATCTCTGTAGTAGGGCCATGATGTCCATTTGATTTGGACAAGTATGACACATTGAAATTTGATCTGTCTGGCAAATCTCGAGCTTTTTTTCAAGATCTGAGTCCCAGTACTTAATGATCATTTCAGTCCAACGCATTCTTATGAAAAAGTACTTAAATTTTCATTGTGAAGCAAACACACAAGGTTGAAATATAATGGTACAAATACTGTTTGAGCTCAAATTTTTGCTTGGATGTTCATATAATTTGGACAGACATGATCAGTAGAACAGCTTGAACTGTCCAGCATCTCATAGGCTGTCACATTGGCTGTGTGCAGAGTGCCTGAGTACTTTATGCCAGATATGAAGCCAGTGACAAAGAGTGGCTCTTGAGTTTCACCTTGGAAACATCCTCTGCAGTCTCATGCATTTAAGACTGCTGTCTCCAAGACTTGTTGGCCTCCAAATATTTAGAGTTGGGACTTCCTCTGATATTTCTCGACATTCTCAGTTATACAGATTTGTGGCAATTCCTCTATGCCACATGGCCTTAACATAGGCAGTCTATTTAGCTTTGAAAGCTATGTTGAATAGAGAAAGGAACTTCGATCTGTCTGCTCTAAATTTACACATTTTAATTTTTTTTTTTTTCATCCAGTGAAAATGTATTATTACATTGTGCCACATTTTATTGCCCCTTTTAATTTTATTATTATTAGTACTATTATTATTATTGGTGAAAAATTGTTAACTTTAGTGTGTGTGGCTGTTGGTATGTTATTTCACCATGCCTGATGATTTGGCTCCCTTTGTCAGACCACAGTGCCAGCGCTTGTCCTACCCATGACAATATAATTCTCTATCTGTTGCCTCTGTGTGCTATTGTTCCTGTCTGGTTCCAAACACTTAAACTGTCTAGACCCAGGCTAACCCTTAAGAGGACAGTATGTATTTCCTGGTGTCTTTACACAGAAATCGAGTTGCACAATTTTGAGTCTGACTCAGTTTATCCTTTTGTAATCAATCTTTCTATTATTATTACTTATATTTTTTATCACTTCAGAAGAGGGTGGGTTGTCAGTTTAACCGTCTTTCTTGTGCAGTATTTGTATTATACTGGAGCAATAAATCCCAGTTTTAGATAACTTATGCCTCTTGGGGCATTCTTACTAATGGGAGCTGCAAATGGCTGAGTGGCCTGTGCTCTCAAGTATTTACATTAACTTAACTCTTCTAGTATTTTATTATGATTTTTTTTTTCCACTTTCAACCTGTGGGCCATGAGGTCTCAGGCTGTAATCTTGAATATTGTGAACTGTTTTCTCTTCACATTGATTTGAAAGACTTGCCTTCACACTTGCAGCTCTGAAGCTCACGTCAGGCTCAGAAGTGACTGTCTTCTCGATTTTTGTCTTTTCTCCCCTAGGAGAGCGCAAGTACGTTTGCCAGATTTGCAATCGAGCGTTTAAGCAATTGACCCATTTGCAGAAGCACCATGTTATACATACGGGTAAATAACTGAGGGCTATGCCCTCCCTCTCTGTTTTGAGTTGTGGTCCTTGTTGGAGAAAGTGACCTTTAGCTCTGTGACTGTCAACTGTGGAAATCCTTACCCCAATAATGTCCGAGCCTATGCACCTTTACATCACTGGAAAAAAATTCATCTGTGTAGTGCCCTTACATGACAATAGATCAATTAAGCAAACCACTCTCAATGCAGTTCTTTAAAAAAAATTATCTCATTCCATAGTCACTTGTCTGTTGACAATTTTTCACCTCATTTCTGGTGGTCTTTCAAATCGTGTAAACATTAAAGTAAAATAATAGAAATTGTGGTGCTTCTTGTCTCTAGCAGGATTCATCCATTTAGTTTTTCTGAAACCTTTGGTTTTCTGCTATTTGAAGACTTGCGCACCAGATGTCTGACTCAAGTCTTTCAGGATTGGCAGCCTGCCTTGTCATGAAACATAAACGAAAGCACCAGCTTTAATCAACCCATGATTAGTTTATCAGTGACTTATACATCTTAGGCCAAGTCCATTGTTTTTAAGAAAAAATGATTGTAAAAACACTGGATTGATGACTTTTCCTGAGCTAAGACACCAGCAGTTGAATTTTTTATATTTGTCTCTTCTGAAATATATCGGCAATGGCACAGTCATAACATGAATGTTGTGAAAGGATTAAATGAAAGTACAGTCACAGGGTTAACTGCTTACTGAGTTAGCCCAAATCAGATGAATTGTCCAGAACAAAAGTCGAGGTTATAAATTTTTATCTGAGCCATTTTTTACTAAAGTTTCTTATCTACAGACACATGAAAAGAAACAGTCAGAAATTCAAACCAGGAAAAGGAAAGAAAGATACAGTGAGAGAGAGAAAGGAAGAGGAGGAAATGAAAGATACTAGACAAAAGAACCCTGTATGTTTGTGGTTGTACGTTTGTGATTCAACTTTTTCTTGAGCTGTAAATAAGACATTGATCATAAAATCTATTCCTGAATATTGTTTGTTCATTTTCTTTCTATTTATTTATTTTTGGCGGTATCAGTACTTCTAGAATAACTGTTTGGATTAAAATATGTTCATTAACATATTACTCAGAATACATAATACCTTTGATTGAATTCATGATAGATAGGGTCAGTTGATTGGTACTTGTGGCTCAGAGAGAAATTGTAATCTCGATTTTTGTGTTTTCTCCATAGGAGAGCGCAAGTACGTTTGCCAGATATGCAATCGTGCATTTAAGCAAATGACCCACTTGCAACAGCACCATAAAATACATACGGGTAAATTCCATCGCACTGTCTGTGGTCACTGTTTGAAATGTCTTGTCTGTTTTGTGTTTGTGTATTTGTTGTCGCTTAAATTTATTGCAATGTTTGTCATGGCTGATTAAAAAAAACAACAAAAAAACAAGTGGTCATTTTAGACTTTCATTGATTTATATGTAAACTTTTTCGTGAAAATTAATTGTACAGTTGAATGAAGCAATATGTAACCGATATGGACATTATACTATCCATAAGGAATTTTGGCTATTTTCAGAATTGACCACGGTGACATGTCACCAATAGATAACTAGAAGTTTTTCGAAATTGTGATATTAAAATAACATTTCTTTAATTTTTATTTCATTTGGACTTATTTTATTTAAAGATAGGGTCAGCTGAAAGACAGTGATCAAAGTGTTATAAAAATAAATAATGGATTCATCAAGTTTGGGATATATAGTTGTTGCCAGTTTAGGCAAGAGTTGGTGAGTGAGGACTGATGGTTAGTGTTGTTCTCTCCTCTCTTTGTGTCTTTCAGGTGAGCGCAAGTATGTGTGTCAATGCTGTGACCGAGCCTTCAAGCAGCTCACCCACCTGCAGCAGCACTACCGCATCCACACTGGTAAGCTCAGCTTGGCTTGTAGACATTGGGGTGTGGGCTGTACACTGTGCACCCAGTGTGCTACTCATGCACACAACACCCTGTAGCTTGCAGTGGAACATGGCCAGTAGAGCAGGGCATGATAGCTTTAAATTCAGTGTCATAAGGGATGTAGTTTACTATAACATGACATATATGGCTGTGAACTGTAAAATGTATTGTCTAGCAATTTATGGTGGCCCTACACAGTCTACCAGTTCACCAAGTTTACATACGTAGATGGGTGTTCATGGTTTTAAGAGCACCAAGAATGGCCAGAGTTTGAGGGAGTTCTTTTGTAACTCAAACTGTGGTCTATGAAACACAACTCCTCATCAGATTCACGCAGGTTATGAGGTTTTATAGCTGGCAGAGGTGAAAAGTCAGGGCTGAACTTCTGGACTGACTGTGAGCTCATACAACAGCAGGCAGGGGGGGAGAGGGAATTGAAGAGGTAAAGTAGGAAGTATGTGTACATTGTTGGGGTAGTCAGTTGCGGAAGGAATACTGAAGTTTCAGAAAGGATAAGTTATGTAGGATTGAAGTCAGAGCAGTGCTCCTTTTTCTCTTATGTCCATTTTGCAATTTAAGCAAGGGGAAAAGGGGTGCTGAGGAGTCAGGAGGAGTGTCTGTCTTTATCCATAGAGACAGAGAAATCCATTATTCTTTTTCTCCAAAGATCCACCCACAGATTGTCTTAGGAAGATGAATCTGGGACACTTCTTTTGTTTACAATGTAAACATTTATTTTTCTGATGTTTACCCAGCATCAGATTGAAAATCATTGATATCAGAGAACCACTGGAAATCTACAGTAGTTTCTTATGGATATATCACTAGATCATGTATATGCATTGTCAGCTATTGATTCTGTCTTGTTGTCACTTTGTGTTACATGTTGGCATTTTGTATGTAAATATGCCCAGTATTGATGTCTGCACATGATGAGATACTTGTGTTTTGCAGGGACCACCATAGATAGTGGCTGTCTCTGATATGTTTACTTCATGTATAGATTGATTCAATAAAGTTGATGTATTTGCCCCACTTTGTTTCCTGCGTTGACATGCTTTTGTTATAGTTTTATTTAACTCAGTGCATTAACTTATCACTAATTTGGACCAGTTATTTGTCCTATAACACCATTTGTTATGGACCCAGTTCAGTCTCTTGGTAGTTTTTTTTGTGTGAAATTTTGACATTAGAATGTTTTTCTTTCCTTTTGCCTAATTTTACCTTTTATTTCGTTATCAGTTGATTCAGAATGAGAGAGGAATCAGATTGCTAACATGTTGATTGCTATATTTTGTGACAGATCTTCAGTATTACCTGATTGTATGTTCTCAATATATACAAAATATTTCATCCCTTTCCACCACAGTTTTCATTTTGTTTGGATGATTTTTATTCATTTTATTTTTCTGTTCTGTTTTCAGCACTTAGAAAAAGACGCTTGACAAAAAACCATTGAAGTTCCTTTGGTTCTTGCTTTTTTTTTTTTTTTTTTATTCCAAAGTTCTTCTACCTCTTTATATCTTCTGCCTTTTCTCCTTCATTTCTAAGTGAAAGTATCTGATAGTTATCATGTGCATGATGGGATCTGATTGTATCATACGAGGTAAACCTACCTGTGCTTTTCAAAAGCTAACCAAGAGTAAGACGGGTGATGTGATTGCCCTACATGGAATGGCTGCAGGTGAGCAACTTGAAGCCATCATGCTAGTATATGTACTGGTTTGTCGATTGAGTTCACTAATATTGTGGGAAATTCCATCGACCCATGACCTTGGCCTTGCCTTGGCCGTAAGTTCGTATCACTTCTTGGCTTGCTGTGGGTAGGAACTTTGTGACTAAAACTTTTCACTATGAGTGACGGACTCATAGCCTATTGAACCTCAGTGATCTCCAAATAATGACAGTAGTGAGTAGTGTAAATGATTTATCGACACAGGAAAATGCCTGATATACTTCCGCATTGGTTTTTTCCCGAAATCTTGTGTTCTTCTATTCAGTGTCATGAAGGTTGGGATTAGTAGCAGCTAGAAAGGAATGGGAGAAATGGATAAAGTGAATGTTACTGGTGGTGGAAAGAGCTAATTTCTCACGAGAACCTGCTTTATATTTTATTTGGTCTGGGACCATATGAGGTGGCTGTCATTTGCTTGCGAAAGAAACTAGTCATTTTCATGTTTGATTGTTTCTTTCTTTATTTATAAAGATGGTTACATGTTATATATTAACAATTTTGGGGATTGGAAGCATTGTGTAAGAATATGAGAATGAAAAACCGCCATCAGGAGATATAAAATGTTCAGCAGATAGATAATAGTCATATCTCTGCCTCTTATGTTGACTCAGCAGGTTGTCTTGGGGACCATCTGAGAATATTTTTAGGTATTCAGTCTGGATTTTGACTCTTATCTTATTTGAATGGAGGGTTGTGTGAAAGAAGAATAGTTACTTGTGGATGGAAGAAAACACAACGGCTTTCTCAGAGTGGGTGTTGGATGTAATCATCAGGGTTGCAATAGACTTGTACCAGGACTTTCCTGAAATGGGCTGATTCTGTACTGTCTTGGAAAAATCCAGATTTTGATTTGTTTTACTTTTTTTTTTTTGCACAAGATATATATACTGGCCATTTTATTATGTATTTGTATTTCTTATTCCTCCCCCGTTTTATTCTGTTTCAAATCCAAACACTGTCTCTTTTATTATTTAGCTTTTTTTGTCTTGTTTTGTTTTTTCAGTTTCTGTTTTCTAAACATTTGTTGGCTTTCACCATTCCAGTCTAGAATTTCTTCACTGCACTACTATTTTGTCTATGTAGTTTATATTGTTTATTTTTTGTTTGTTGTTTTTTTTCAATACACTTTGTGAAGTGATTCTCAAACCATATACTGATTCACTAAAAGCCCTCTAGCTCTACAGGACCAAGAGAGGAGAAAGAAACAAAGGGAAAGAGCAAACATAATATAGCAGGAAGATTTTTAAGCCAAGATGTAGAGTGTGCGATATATTTTCATCTTATACAATAACTTGATTGATTTCTCTCTCTCTCTTTTTTTTTTTTTTTTTGATTCGGAAAAAACAGTTTAGAGGTAGGGATATCAAACAGATGCCGCAAAGATATGAATAGGACATTGGACAAGGCTCCTCATGATCCTTCATTTTACCAACAGCAATAAAATGAAAAGGTGATACTGATATAGTCAAAATCATACTTGATCTGCAGTATTGAGGTATTATATGGGGATGGGTGAGGTTGAATAAAGTCATAATTGATTGTATAACCCCTACTTGCAATAGATGGCCAAGCATGTCTTGTACCATCATTTTTAAACTAAATTGTGCTGGTCCAACCGTTATTGGGATACTCATCGGTAATGATGTGTTTTGAAAACGCGCGTTTTCATTTCTTGTTTTATTTTGTAGAATTTGCAATGAAAGCATGATTCTCCCCCCCCCCCCTCTTCCCTCACCCACCCCCTGCCCATCCCTACCCATTTCTTCATTTGGCCCGTCACACTCACATCTATGCATTTTATTCCTCCTGCCATATTATTGATGTTTTTGTGTTGTTCTTTCTCTTTTTTTCTCTTTCTCTCTCTCTTTATCCTGTAGACGAGCGGAAATATGTATGCCAGTGCTGCGATCGCGCCTTTCGACAACAATCTCATCTGAACCAGCACTTCCGCATACACACAGGTAAGTAGTCTGTCAACAGCTGTCCACCGTCATGCAGGCAAGATATCACACCGCCTGTCGTTGCTTTTCCGTTCTTCATTTTTTCAGATCAAAGCATCAACGGAAACAATTGTATGCAAAGGCTTCTTTTTTCTGTCATGTTTATTTTTAACCTTGTCTTGTTTCAGCAATTTATCATTTATTTTGTCCTTTTCATCTTCCATTAATGGTATTTTCTTTTTTTTTTTCAGCAATTTGCTCCTTGCATTTCAGTCTTCAGTCATTGTATTGTCCATTGCATCCTCCATACACTGGAGTTTCTTTCTATATGGACATATTCAGTCCCACCAGATTTGTTCATATCAGTCACATATATACTCATACATTGTCCATTTCATCTTTCAAGGGTTTTTGTCTTAGCTAACATTGTTCTTTTTGAACTCCTTTTGTTGTTGTTTCAAGTCATCATTTATTGTTTTATATGAATTTCTTTTTCAGCCTTGATTTGTATTTTCTTGTGCCGTCTTTTTTCGAGGTTTCATTTCTATTGTTCATTTCATGCCCCATTCGATTCAGCCATCTGTATTGTCCATTTTCGCTGCTGTTTGTTTTGTCCATTACAGTTTGTGTTTTTCAGCTACCTCACTGGAAACATTGTTCATTTCAGTCTCTGTTCAATTTGTCCATATCAACCTCAATTGTTGTTGTCCAGTTCAGCCAGATTTTGTATAGTCTGTTTTTATGCTAGTTTATATTGTCCATTTCAGCTTTTAATTCTGATGTCCATTTCAATGTCTCTGACCCCAATCAGTATTTTTTTCTCATATCAGAAGAGGTCAAAGTGTCTAAAAATAGAAGAAACCCAAGTTTGATATTTTGATCACAAAACCCCTTTTCCAGGACCTGCGCCCCCTCCCCTCTTTCCTTCATCTCATTAGTCTTGTTAGACAGTAATCTCCCTTACTTTCTGTGAGACTCATTCCATTCCTATAATTTTAGTGGGAATTGAATTGACCTGAAAATCACAGGTTCTGAGGATTCCAGTGTTCAAGATGTGGATGGGCGTGTCAGCCAGGTCATGTGTGTGTCACTGTGAAGTTTTTATCATA
The DNA here is from genome assembly GCA_039654565.1 of Peronia peronii. Taxonomy (NCBI): domain Eukaryota; kingdom Metazoa; phylum Mollusca; class Gastropoda; order Systellommatophora; family Onchidiidae; genus Peronia; species Peronia peronii. Next base: position 1,096,268 of record JBCEWB010000005.1, read on the forward strand.
AAGGAGAAGTCATTATTTGCACCACCATCTCCAGTAATTGTGATGGTCTTGTCTGATGTTGTAGTATTCTACAGAGATGAATATCCTTTAAGTGTATATGACCTATTGCCAAATAAAGACTGTTGAAATCTGTCATGAAAATTTCCATTTACTTGGTGTCACATTCAATAGACTGTATCTTCAAAACTACAATGAATTTCCAATTGCTCAAAAATTTACCAAACATGGCGTCACTGAAATACGCTTCTTTTTTCAATATATTTCTTATTAAATAAACGGAAAATAATAATGTAGAACCTATTTCCCGCTTTCTCAGTCTAAGATCACTTTCATACAATATTTTGACAGGAAATCAAGATTCGCAACAAAGAGTCATTAATCTTAGGGTGTCAGCGCTTTTTCAACCACTTTAAAAACTCCCTTACAACCAACTGGTGTTTGTCGAACAGCAAAAAAAAATATAGGTAATTATTTAAATAAAAAGAAACTATATATTCATTACTTTCAATTTATCAAGAATTTGACAGGAAAACGCATGTAAGTTAAATGTTTTTTAAGTGCATACCATGTTCTTCATGTCTGCTTTTTGGTAAATTTTACTAAAGAATATAAAGCTTTAGCCTGTCCTACAGCATCTGAAGGGGGAAACCTATCATATACTTGCTTTCTGTTATATTTTATTGCCCAGCTCTTCAATCCCCTATATCATGATAGATTTTTTCACTTAATTTACACAATAATTTTACAATTCAGTTGTCTAAAAAAAAATCGTTTCTTTTGACCAATTATTTTGAAACTTTGCATGCTCATAACTAAGTCATTTATTTTTATGCTGTATTCGCTACATTGATTAGAGAGATCTGCAAAGTGTTATTTTTCTTACTTGTATCACATGACATATAGGATTTTCTCTTATTTGGCAATGGATCATATATATATACTAAAGATAATATATATATTAACTGAATCCTGTCTTTGAATATTCTAATCTTTATGAAGTTTCTGTTCCTCATGTGATAACATTTCCAGAATAACTTGTCCAATAGATTTCCACAGTATGTTTGGTTCTTGCTAATTTTTTGTTTGTACCACTGCCTTCAGTAATATGTATCTTTTTTGTGCAGTTCATCAGTATATTTAGAAAATATGGACTGAATGGTGGGGAGGATACAAGTGATTTATCATTATTATTTCGCATAGTTTCATTTTTTCTCATATGGGGATTTTCTCCCTCTCTGGAAAAAAAAATTTTTTTCAATGACCAAATTCAGTTCACTGAACAGTTACCTGGGTCTTTTTTTTCTCTTTCTTTCTATGTTTGTTTCTTTCTTTTTTATTTATTTGTTTATTTATGTATTCTGTTATGTTTTTCACTTTTTTTTCCACTCTATTCATGAGTGAAAAGAATATGATTTAACTTCAGGTCGGTAATGTTGATGAGATTGCTTTGAAAAGCTGATATTTTTCATGATATTTTTGCCACGAAATTGAGAAATTCATGCTTCTAATATTCAGACCTATGTGTTAATGCTTTGTGAGACTATGAGATTGTCAAACCCATGCGGTGTTTTGAGAATATTGCATTGTATATATTCATGTGCATGTACATGTATTGAAACTGCACCTGTTGTAGATTGTTATGTTGGTAATGTGTAATTATATTTATCTGTATGTTCAGAGGAGTGCAACAATATACATGTAGGTATGTATGTCATGACAATATCACCTACATTTCTTTCTGTCAAGTTTTGTGATCATGTGTGGACAAATTTCCAGGTAGTTTGTTGGGGGGGGGGGGGGGGGGGGGGGGGGGGGGGGGGGGGGGGGGGGGGGGGGGGGGGGGGGGGGGGGGGG
>JBCEWB010000005.1:1110961-1126776 GCA_039654565.1 Peronia peronii
AGTGTATGACTGAAAAGACAAAGGCCAAGCTATCCTCTGATACGGTTTACGGTGTACGGAGCCTTTCAGCCTCCTAGGGGGTGGTTTTCTCGGCTGAATCCTCTGATACGGTGGTTGTGTGGCTATCAATAACGACGAAATCGTAATGGTCTCACACATGCACTTAATAGGTGTCACCCTCTCATGGTACATCATACTCGATTGGGGCCATGAGCGACAGGTGAGGTGTGAAACGGGGGACGGTAGGTGCATTTTTTCTACACGCATGCGCCTCAGGACTTACCCTCAGTTTCATACCGCTGGGCAATACAGCACATTGTGGGCGCCGGTACTTGACTCACTCACGGACGATTTTTTTGTGTCGAGGCTTGTTGTGTCATATTGCTGGGCAGTACAGCACATTGGGGTACTGGTAGGCCTACTTGACGCACTCAGGGATGATTTGTTTGTCGGAGAGAACTGGTCCGGTACCTGAGCTTGGTCTTGGTTACACTTAATATGAAAGAGAAGTGCGATCGGGAAATGAAGACCGTTCATTATAAGCGTAGTTTTCGTATCGTCCATCGTTTTATTTCTTTGTAAGCATAAATTATATAGCAAAAAAAAACGTTCCCAAAGATTCTTTCTTAATAAAGCAAGTTTCGTTTTAAGCGTTTTCTTAATAACCGTGTTAGAGTGTAACTTAATAGTGATAATGGATTTTGGTCCAGTTGTGAAGATATTGATAAGTCAAACCAAAAACTTGAATTTAGTGTGACTTCCTGTTCATTGCTATGGACTTGCCTCCGCTGTTTTATGATAATTTAGTTGGATACATTTCATGAATCTGTGGGATGTTCTCTCTATCAACCCCTCCCCCAGTCCCTAGTGCGTGAAAGTGCATGTGTCCGAAAGATGTCATTTTCATGGGTGATTAACTGATATATCAGTTAATAGGGTGTGTGTCTCATTAATTGTTCTAATCACGACAGTATCACACAGGCATGAGAGAATAAAGCCTCCCTCAAACTTTCTCACACAGGTCAGAAGGGCAACTCCTGCGGTGGGTGTGGTGAGTATCCATGCAGCAAGGGGCTGACATATAACACTGAAACCATGGAACTACAACTACATTACAATATTATTACAATTCTACCATTACATTGATCATAATGTCCATTATGGATACTCATTCAAAACTTTTTATGTACATTATTGAAGAAGTGACAAAACAACAACAAAGAGATATGTTTATGTTCTTATCCATTCAATGTGTATGACATTATATGCAGTGTTTATTACCACATTTTTTTACATAATCATAATCATCAGATTTGTTTTATTTTTGAATGCTAAATAGCTTCTGCTGCGTGTAATATAAAATTTTGTTTTGTTTGTTCTTTAAAGTTTATTTTGTTGTTGTTTTTTTTTTGTCCACACAGAAGTCATATTTTATCCTGATGACTTTGCTATAAATATGTATGTTGTTATAATATTATATAATGTTGGACTTTTGTTTGAAAGTCAGTATACAAGTATACAAGTTCGAAGGAATGGGTGTCTTCATCAACGCTTGACTCTTGTTTTTTGTTTGTTTTTTTGATGGAACACACTTGTAAATCTGACCATAACGCTATGCCATAGTTTTCATTTTCTTTTTTTTTTTTTTGTAATTTTTTTTTTTTCTGACCACATTAACAATGAACACTTTGTCTGTATGTATGCAAGAACCGTATTCTGTCCTTAGATGTAAATGAATAATTGTAAGACAAAACGTGCACATATGTGTACAGGTGTTTGTGTGGGTATGAGTGTGTACATATTCTGTACATCAGACAGTTTGTTCAGCCAAGTCTAGTTGTATGTGGCTTTCTGCTAATGTGTTTAGCTGCTAAGAATATGACAAACAAACAAAAAAAGCTATTCTGTGTCTAGAGATGATTAATATGCATCGCTTTCGTTGTTCTGGTATTGATGACCCCTTTTACCTTGTGTTCCCCCCCCCCTCCCCCCCCCCAACCTCTCACACACCTGTAGCATTGATCTAGATGGATTTTGCTTTGTGATTTCCTTTCATTACCCTTGAGTTATTTATATGTGTATATATTTTTTTTTTCACGTCAAGGTCAACTTAAACATCTTCCCTCAAAGTTCTTCCTTCAGTTTATGAATTCAGTCCACCCTGGCTGTTGCACACACCAGAGATGTAACCAGCATGCCAAGTATCATCCAAGTAAATCACATCCAAGTAAAGAACACAGAAAGTAGGAAATAGGGATCATTTCATTTAATCTTGTGCTTTAAATTTGTTTATTACATAATCCTAGATTCACAAAAGATTTAAAGGTGAAGTATCACAATGTATAATTTTTATATTTTTTTTCTGAGAAACTCCAGAAAAGAAAGACATCACTACAATGTACAATTCTCTTGTCGGAGAAAATCTAGGAAAGAAAGAGATTATGATAATAAGTAGAAATCTTTTTTTTTTTCTCTAAAAGAATAAAAAATCATTGGATATTTTTGGTTTTTTTTCATTTCAGATGGCTTAGTGCCGTCGGATCCATCTTCCCATAAGACAGTAATGAATTTGAGAAAGGTTAAGAGTTTCCTTCACAATCTGGACACTACATTTTGTACTAGATGTCTATGAAAGATTTTATATCAGACTGTCCTAGTGAGCACAGCTTGGTCTTTCGTTTAGAATGAATTCCTCACAGGTTATTTCATTCAGATGGTACAGAAGAGGAAGATGGGATCTTACTATTGTTGGTCATGGAAATATCTTTATAGTTTAGATTCAATCAGGCAATAAGGTAGTAAATAAATATTTTTAACCCTCATTCCTATCACATGTCATGTCATAGTCATGGACATCTAGATGGCATATCAGGAAATTTTGTAAAGAAAAAAAATCTTCCTGCCCTCCCTTTTCAAGAGCTTTTCCCATATTTGAATGTTCTCAAGCATATAAATATATTTCTAGATACAATTTTGAGGCTGTTTGTGTCATGGAATCTGGAGAATTCATCCTTCAACCACCTATAGGCCAATTATCAGGAAAAGGAAAATAATTGTTGCAGCATATTATGGTGGAAGATAAAGATTAGGAGATGAGCAATTCAGAGAAAGTTTATTATACTAAATTACGGCATAACATTGGAGGGAAAGATGTAAAGATAAAAACAAGGAAAACTAATGAAGTTTTAATGGTATATAGAATTTTGTTTAGTACTGTCAGATGTCATCGTAAGATATAGTTAAAAAACAAAATCTGATCGAGTATCCAGAGGAAACAATATAGCCTATACTAAACAAACAAAATAGTTTTCTAAATGTTCTGTTAGGGAGTAATTTTGCTGGATAGGTTAAATTTACAATTCAGTCTATGAAAGCCGTTAAGTTAGATGTATCAGAAATCAGGTGGGCAGTTCAACTGAAAGAAAAGAAAACAGTTTAATTTAAAGAAGGATAGCTATGAATGCACTTTTACAAGGACACCAGTGCTGCTCACACTTTTGCTTCCTTTCTTGCAGGGAATTCAAAATGGCTGCCAAAACTTCTCAGACATCATTTTTGCAAGAGCAGTCACTCTGACTGCCTTGCGTAATGAACAAAATCCATTTATAAGGATGATCCCAAGAGTAGATGGTTCACCTGGAACCTAGGCTTGTCAGCTCCCCTTGAAATATAAAAATCAATGTGTTTTGGGTTGTGCATAGTTCAGACGTTACGTTTTTAACACTTGGCATGCGAAATGCCCAGCCAATAATTTGAGCCTGCCATGCAGCATGATGTATGTCAAGCCAGTGTCCACTTGGGGAGGGCTTGGTTTGGTCTATAAGTAAAGGCCACCAGAGGTTTTGATATGCAATAATTTACATGTATTATCTCTTTGTTTTCAAATGGCACAGACTGAATGCTTTGCAGTGGGTTTACATGATGTACCTTTATGAACCGAAAGAGAAAAAAATGCAAACTTGTTCTTTTTTTAAAATCTGTTTCTTATTTGTTTTAAAATAAAACTGGAAAATAAAATCTCATGTGAGGCCTTCTTAGGCTCATCATAATATTGTTTTTACTCTAATTATACACCATGCTTTGTGGCTTGGGTTTTTTTTTCTTTCTTTTTTTTTCTCTTGGTTGTCATTTATTTATTTTATTTTTTTTTTCAAACCATATACCTTTTTCTATAGACTTTGCTTAGATCAGAAAGCAATCTCAAATAAGACTGTGCCATCAAATACATTTACACACATTGTTATATTTTTCTAATGTTTACATCATTGAAATGTAAATGTGGTCAGCGTTGGTTCTTATATATATATACATATAATACATATGATTATATATGTATGTTGTTTTTTTTCTTTATATTTTGATTCCTCTGTGTGGTCATTTCAGTTTGAGAGCGCTGGCCTTTTTGTTAGTGCACACCAGTGGAGATTATAATATTGTGTCAGTCATAGGACATGATTTCATTTTCCAATTTCGGGTCCTGTCAGTTTATAGAGAACAGACCCTTCTCTGTTTCTTTCTTTTTGTTAGTTATCATATGTCTTGTTTAGCCTACTTATCACTGACAGGGACTTGTATCTTCGATGACACCATTGTTGAAGAATCCATTCTAGCATTTTCTGGCGTTGGTGGCAGTGAGGCTAGTGTCTTCTATAGGTCCTTCCTTTCATCTCCTCCCCTCCCCTCCCTCCCTTTTTCCAACCCATCCCCAATCCTTTCCAGATATTCACAGCCCCCTCCCTCCCCCCTTCAAGCCCCTACCAACCAAACCCACTGTAATTCCTTATAGAATTGTCTTTTACCAGTTTCAAATAAACCAGTGAGATTTTCTTTCAGTTTACATCTCCACAGTATGTGCAGGTCCTGAAAATAAGGTTTTGGGACTAAAAATATCAAAAATTGGGTTTTGCTATTTTTACACTTTGAACTCTTCTCATACCAGAAAAATAACGGATGGGGCCAGAAACATATGCTTTATGCCCCAAAAGGGCACCAACATAGCACCACTAAATGACTGTATAGAGAGATTATGAAAGTTCAATTGCGATTTTCTCAATATGTATGATTTCTTGACTTTTTTCCTTGAGGCTTTTTTATTTCTCACCAATTGCCTTCAGATTTGGAATATACATCCTCTATAGCATGTGTTTTAATAAAATGCATCGCTTTTTCTGAATTTCATTTCCGTTTTTGAAGGAAAATTGGGTATTTGGTGGAAAACTGCGAAAAATTTACATCTGTCAATGTACATATTTCAAAAATCTATAAAAAATATTCTATGGTGTTTAAAAAAAAAAAAACTAATGTATTTTATCTTTTACATAGGGTTATATTATTCATGTGCAAAATTTCACACTGTTCCATTCAATACTCTTGGAGCCTTGGGCTTTTGAAAATAGCTAAATTTCAAAACACAAAATCCAATATGGTGGTGTTGTCCTGGCAAGCAGATGCAAAACAAAACTTTTTTTCCACACTTTTCCTCTAGTTTGGACATGCTGAATCCAAATTTGAAGCATAAAAAATCCTTAGTTCAAGCATTCGAAAAATCACTCTCAGGATCTGCCCCCCCCCCCCCCCCCCCCCCCTTAAAAAAGGAAAAAAAAGATCCAAGGACGGTTTTTGGTTGGGGGGGGGGGGGGGGGGCTTTTGTCAGTATAATTCTCCTTTTTGAAGCAAGGAAGAAAAAAAAAAAGAAAAGAGAAGAAAAAAGAAGCACTTGAATTCAGATGTTTTGCCATAGTTTCTTTTGAAGATAGTGATGATGATTACAGACAAGTTGTAATAGATAATGAGCTGGCTCTCATAACGGTGATTGTCAAATGTTGGTGCAATGTGCAGTCCATGAGAAAGCAAACGCAAACTTCCCTATTTCCTAGTACATGTAACCTAGAGAGACCAACTAACTGCATTTCATTCTTAAATTCTTATTTGCCTTTATAATTTATCCATTTTCTAGGATGAGTTTTCCTAGTTTTTCTATTTTGTAGGGTGAGTTTTTGTTTTTAGTGTTTTTTCCTCCTGTTATGGAAGCTCCCCCCACTCCTCCTGTTTTTTTCAGTTTTCTTTGTTTGCTTTTGTACAGATAAGAGATGTTGCCCTATGCTTTAGTGACATTGTCTGTTTTTTTTTGTGTTTTTTTTTTTATCTCTTCTTGTGTATTCCTCACCCCCATCCACCATTCCCTTCTTTTTTTTGGGGGGGGGGGGGGAGAGGGAGGGGAGGGGGGTTCTTGTTAATTCAGACAGTATGTCCAGAATTGTATGCATTTATGAGAGAAAAATGATTTGACCAGGATATACTATTATGTTGTTGAGTCGTTCCCTAAAAAGTATTCAGATTTTATTTTTCTACTTTTGTTGCATTGTTTTTTTCCTTAAGAGTATTGCTAGTGGAGGAAAGATTTTGCCTTGAACACATCTTTGTATCATGTGTGTGTGTGTTTGTGTGCTTTTGTTTCTGTAATATGTTGTTTGTTTCTTCTTCTTCCTTTTTTTTTCTTTTTGCGTGGTCAGAACTACAGGATCGCTATTAGAACCTTTGTACTTTAAAGGGCATTTTATTTTTATTATTTCCCATCCCTGATGGCTTCTTGAATTCAGCATTCCTGAATGGAGGGAAAAACATGGGTTTGAGGGGGGGGAATAGGAGAGAAGGGGGAAGGGGAAATAAGGGGCAGAAAGGGAGTCAAAAGTCAAGTTCAAAGTGATGGCAAAGAAAACTTGATAGTTGATTGTTTGACCAGGTAGGACTAGTGATTGGCCAGTGGAAGTGATGTTGACATTGTCACTGAAGGTTTTCTCTTCATTTGGCCAGGCTATTGTTTGTGATTTGATATCAGTTTCCTTGTCAGCATAATGTGAAGTTGTTTTATTTTTTTGTTGTTTTGTTTTGTTTTTGAATTAGAGAATACAGTATTGCAAAGTACCAGAGTAGAGTGGAATGAGTCCTCAGCTTTCTTGGAAACTTTGGTGCCAGGCGTATGCACTTTCAGAAGAATGTCTGGCTTGTATCTCAGGCCTTTGTCTCTTGAGATTGTCTCAGCTCATCTATTCAAAGTGAATGTTGTTTCATTTGGTCATGAGGTAGTTTGGATGGTTACTTATCTCAAAGAGACATAGCACAGGACCTCCTGCAGACAGTGTCAAGTGTTAAGTCGTTTATGCCCAGTTCTCTCTGACATGTTGCAGTTACAGATTTGTCAAGCTATAATGTAATATGGACTAATAGTTGTTCCTATACTATCCTCGCTATCCCATCAGTGCTAATGGTTGTCTGAGTTCAAGTTACATTATGGTAAACGGGTAGCAAATAAGGTTTAATAGATATGACAGATTGGATAGAAAGATGTTTATTGTTTGTTTTTTTACCTCAATATGATTGACAAGTCAGGGAAATGACAGCACATTATTCAGCTTATGAAAGATAACATTTAATTTTCAGTTGAATACTTTTCAGGCCAGTGGCAAACTATGACTGTACAAGTCACATTTGCCTCCCAAGGGCCAGCTAGTTAGAACAGATGGCAACATTTGAGATATATTCATTTTATATCAGTATTTCATTTAGAAATGCAACTGCCTACAAAGCACCTTCTTTTGTGGTTTCTAAACACCTTTCAACCTGCTCCGGGTGGTTATCTTGGTGAGATACAGAGCGCTGATGTCACAGAGATTTTATGAACTGACCATTTTTTCTCAGTAATGGATTAGAATATACCCGTTTCAAGTAACTTATCAAGATGGTTGTTGAAAGGGAGAGATCTTTATATTCTCTTCACTTCACTTTTTTTTTATGTAACCTTACAACAAGTATGACACTTGGACTTATTGCAGAAAAAAAAAAAAAAATAGGCATGTTGGGTATGAAAGTATTAGAACCAGAATTTGAAAAAAGATCACAAAAATGAAAGCCTTGTCAATCTGGAAAGCTCCTTAATATTGGAGTCTTATCTTCAGACAGATCAGATATGGGTGTGGAAAAATGTTCATCAGAAAATGTTCATCTAGAATCTAGAAAAATGTTCATCAGTTTAATGTCATTGTGTCTTCTTTACTGAGTCTTTTTGGACCCGTGTCCAATTGCCATTACCTTAGTACCCAATTTTAAGTTTTATAGTAAAGACCAGTCAATTATCTCACATCTAACAACTGGCACTGAAAATGGCAGACTCCTGACACATAAAAATACATGTATGCAATAACTGTTCAAACTGAATGTAAGTTCTCTTTTGTTATGTTCTCATTTTTTCCTTCGGCCATGGCCACACATCAGACTATCTCATCCTCTTTCCTATGTGTAAATGTATACTAAAATTGATCCACACGTATACTATTTTAGTATACATTTACACATAGGAAAGCGGATGAGATAGTCTGATGTGTGGCCGTGGCCGAAGGAAAAAATGAGAACATAACAAAAGAGAACTTACATTCAGTTTGAACAGTTATTGCATACATGTATTTTTATGTGTCAGGGGTCTGCCTTTTTCAGTGCCAGTTGTTAGATGTGAGATAATTGACTGGTCTTCACTTTGAAGATCATTTGATTAATTCTGGATTGTTCTCAGAGTATTCAGTAGAGTGTGCAGTTTAGCTTTATGATATTGGACTCTATTTGGCAGTTGTCTATATGATTACGCATAAGGTCTTCATGACTGTCATTTGTAATAAGTTTGGATTCAATCCAGTGAAAGAGTTTGAGTTTGTCTATTGGAGGTGAATTTCTACGGAACAAAACTACAATCTCCATGTTTATGAGACAGCTGTACAATCATGGGCGATTCATATAGATATTTATAGTAATAATATGCAATGAATCTTTCACCTGAGTTTATTTGTTTGTTTTTAAGATGGATATGTTTTACTATTGCATTTCTGTCAATGAAAGGAGTTTATAATTAGTTTGCTAAATAGTCTATGTATTATCTGTCTTGTACATGTATTTGGAGGAGTTGTTTTTGTGTGTGTATGTGTGTGTGTGTTTTGTTCTCTATAATTTCCATTATTATTTTTATAGGTGTGGCATGACAGTCGATGAGACTCCCAAGTCAGACGATTTGTGTGTGTGTACATGTGCGTGTAATTTTTTCTTCTCTTTGTTTTGCTTTATTTTTGTGGTGTTTACTTGTTTGTTTGGTTTGATTTTCCCAGACAAACCATTTGTTTCCCTAATCACACCTCCACAGTATTTATTGCACCAGAGACAATTCTGACTCACTCAGACCGTCGTATTATAGCATACATTATAGTGTTGATATATTCTGGTTTCTTCAGATTATAGCAAAAACTAGGTGGGTGGGATATGTTCATGAGTGACGTCCTTATAGTCGTGTTGACAGGTCAGCATAGATCTAGTTCATCATAATTGTATATTACAGGGGGATGATTTCACTTGATTTTCTCACCAAAAGATTTCATATCATCCAGTTCATATGATATAAAACTTTAACCATATAGGAAATGGTTACGCTAATCAAATGGAGGTGTCTAATCGTACTTAAGTATGTCTGTTCGGACGGATTCAAGTCATCACTGTCCCGTCCGACTTTTGAATCGTTCGATTTCATGAGGCCTCGGTTGGCGATTTAAGTCGAGCTAGAAATTCCAGACTACACAGCCTGAAGTCCGGTTAGCCATGGCCTGTAATCTGAATAATAGTTTCCTTTGTTTATTCATCACTTCATTTATGGGTCCTTCCTAATACCCTGCCCCTTCTCTTCTCTTTCTCCCCCTCTTTCTTCATGCCATCCCACCATGTGTATTACTGAGCTGCCAAAATAGAAGATGTTCACAGCTTTTATGGAAATAAAACTCCTTGTGTGTGAAGTTGCATTACTCACCCTGCCAAACAAGCGGCCGACTAGAGAGAACAGGTTAACCAGCACTCAAACACGGAAAACCAAAGATTGACAGTGTTATGAGATAATAGCAGTCATGTGTTTCTAACACTTCCGTCTTTTGACCACACTGAGATTTTTTCCCAGTCTTTTCAAATTCCTTTACGCGTTCTCTTATTTCTAGAATGCTCTAGCCAGCCATACAGGAGAATTTTGTTCCATTTTTTTGTTGGTCTGTTTTATGTTTATGATTTCAAACAAGGCTTCATATTATCCAGAATGTTATGGATTTCTGAAAACCATGGAAATTCTCAAGGCCTGTTCGCATCTTCCTTCTCGTAGCCATTCAGTTTTATTTACAAGATTTTGTTGGTTCAATTTGTTGATAAATGATGATTATTGTTGTTATTATTATTATTGTTATAACTAATTATGTTACATTATCATGCCCCGACCTTTTTTTTTTTTGGTTTAAGTTTGCATTCGTTTCTCGTTAAACAAACGGAGGTTGGTTTCTTTTTTGCTTTTTTTTCAAGTGCTGTTTTTGTTGACTTGACACAAATCTTTATTTTGTTACGCGATTTATTCTGTCTATTTTATGTTCTTTAGAAAATATTTTTGTTTGTTTTGTTTATTTGTTTCTGTTGACAGTTCACTAATTGTCCCCCGTCCCGCCCTCCCAGTCCCCGAGGCGCAGTGCGGGACGGTGGCCACTGTTTACTAATCATTCTCTCCGCCTCGCTTGGGTTGTGTACATATGATCATACCATTACATCTGAGTCTCCTCTACAACATCAGTACCTAGCTTGATGTGCTGTCCAGGTGTTTCAAATACATTATTTGCCTACTCGTGCGTTTGTTAGTCATAGTCGACTATTAAAAATATGTCTTTAAAAAAAAAATGTGCTTCTTTGTCTTTCATTTTGTACTCTTTGTGTAATGATAATTGTCGACCTGGATATGTAAGTCTGTCTTCCTGTGATATTTTGATGTTTATGTTTTATTTAGAGCTAGTTTTGTAATTTCAGTGTATTTTTAAGCTCTGGCCAGAATACTCAGAATATTCAAGTTTGCTAGCCATCAACCTTACAACTCTCACATTGCAAGGGTTCTGGCACTGATGTTGATTTCTGTCACTTTCTTTGTAATTGACATGAAAAATGTCTGTCGAAATTGTCGGAATGTCACTGTTTCTAGAAAGCCCCACATCTATTCAGGTGCATTGCATCTAAATAAGACCTCTAGGGTCAGGTAATTTTAAATTTATTTTATTACATTTGGAACAAGATATGTATTACAGAGTATCTACTGGTCAATTAATTAACATCTTGGGAGATTGCAGGAAACAAATGGAAGAGATTATCCTTAAGTTTCTAGATTCAACAAAAGTGACTCACCAAAACTTTACACCTGAATAAGGTGAAATTTGGAATGCTTTACTTATTTAAATGCATTGCAGCCGGAATGATCACTTCTTCTGTTACGGTACAACACTTGTTCGTACCGGTATTCAAATAAAGACAGGTTAGGCTTAAGTTAAAACATAAGACCCGTATTTTATAACCACAGTGAATCTGACTTGGAGAGAAATTCGGTTACACAAGTTACGACGAGTCAGTCTTTCTCTGGCTCGACGCCACAGATATGTCTTGGATCAGACCATCAACCACTTTCGACGACTGAAATCTGAAACATCTGTGCTCTCTCACACAAACCATTTTGTAGGAATATGGTGACATTTATTTTCCAAAAGATAGTATTTTTCGACTTGGGAACACAGAACGATTACAGTTCAAATAATGTCTTATTTGCTGACATCCATCCCCCCAAAAGGAAAGAAAAATAAGGGGAAACCGTGGATTTTAGACTTTTATTAGCAAGTAGGTTATACATGACATTGTTTAGATGCCTCTAGAATTTAAAAACTGGCCATGCCGTCACTAGTCACTTTTCAACTGAGGTCGTGGTTTCACTTTACATCAGTCCCTCAAGCTCTGTACAATTCGATAGTTTCAATAACATTGCATCGATACATTCATCGCCTGCTATATGTACATCTAGTTCATTCAAGCGAGCACATCTTTTTTTTTCAACCCTATAACTGCTGATCTGTCTCTGATAATGTTATGGATTGTGGAAGCTCTAAATACATGTAGGCCTTTGTCTATGAATTCAAACTACACCCAAGCTGGGCTCAGTGGCAGGATAGATCACAGCAAGAATTCGGTTGTCCCACCTCCAGTGATCAACAATAGGTCTCTGATCTCGGAAGAGAAGAAGCCGCGAGATAGCGATGGAACTGGCTTGGCATTGGTGGGATTAAAAATTGTACGCCACATAGTAACACTATTGATAAACAGAGATATAGCGGCCTAGCATCACTACATGTAGTAGGTTATTGTGCATCGACTGTTAATTGAAGATAAAAAAAATGGCGGTATCTGTTTACATGAACTACGCACTGAGAGAGCGAGCCACTTGAGATTCAAATATTTGTCTTGGGGAAAGTGAGTCACCATGGATTAGCTGAGACCTTACCATAGGTTCCCTGTGTTCAATTTTCTGTCACAAAATACGAATTTACGTCTCATATATTATAACAAATAAAGAAACTACATGTATATAAAGAGGCAGTGCCTGCCAGACTGATATATAACTATTTTTCTTAGAACAACCCCTTCAGCTGCCGTCAGGACAGTGATGAACGGTTTTTCCGCTCTGTTTATCGGTCATGTCATACTCACCCCTTCTTTCCTTCCCAACACAACACACATACAGGCACACACACCCCTCTCCCCCTTTTGTTATAGATAAGTTTTAAAAACTGACTAATCTAAGCTACATTAATTGGTAATTAAATTTAGATCTACATCTAGATCTATCTAAGACATGCCAACTTTGCACACCCATGATGGCTTATCGAGGTAGATAAATTCATGGCATGCAGCTCATAATTTACACTTTTGCCGATAGCAGCCATTAAGTTGTAACAACGTTTGAGTCTCCAGATAAAATCCCTATCATCTGGATTGACCAAGGCGACTTACATTACTTACCTTATGGTAGCCATGCGTGGAATTCCTATAAGAGTATTCATAATGCTCTCTCTCTCTTCCGCTCTCTCTTCTTTTTTTAGTTCATCGATTAAACCAGCGCGAAGTGGATGCCATCCTCCAGCAGTAATTAGTTCTGCGCCGCGATAGTCTCTGGGAGGCGGCGATGTCATTGGTGACCGGGGCGGCCCAGATTGGCTAGAGCGACCAGATCTTTATCTGGGTCAGCAGGTCAGAGGCTGGCACTGGGCGGGCTGGCGTTCTTTGTTGTGTCTGGGACGGGCTGAGCGGAATGTTCTACGAACGGATCCATGATTGACCCCGCAGACGAGTCCAGGCGCGCACATGCTGGGTATGGAGAAAGGGATTGAATACGCCACGATATTGAGAGCACACACCGACTTTAGCATCATCGCATAACTAATAAATGCAATTTAAAAAAAAAAAAATCACTGAATAAATGTCTACCTCCAGGAACGCTGTCCACTAATTGTATTTAATAAGGATAATTGCACGTAATTTTCCATAGTATTCTTCCTTGTCGACTCCTGCTTCTTCTTGAACAATTAACAGCCTTGGTACAATCCCAATCAGTTAACAAAATCGTGCCTTCTCTCAAAATCACTACATACATTCACTTCCGACCACTGATCAGATTCACGTGCCCTATGTGATGGGAATTGATTTAGAAATGTATATATAGCCTATGTAGAGGTACATGTATATTATGTGGAATGATACCCTGGCGAAGTATACCAAGTGAATATATATATATATGTGTACATACATATATGTTTAGCACAGAACCCACCCACCACTGACAGAGAAGAAATCAGAGAGACAAGATGCAAACTGGTCACAGGACACACTCGGAATCGGAAAACATCAATAGTAAAGGCTACACAAGAGACACACTAAAGAATTAAAGTACACACCAAAGACGTGGAACGCATCTGCAAGAAAAGAATCAGCACATCGTCGATGCATGACACATGCGAGACACATGACACATTATGGAGACGAGACCCACTGGTGACACAGGACACTAGAGACCCAAAATCCACTGTGACGGGGCACATGTGCATGACACATGAGAGACACAGGACACTAAAGACACCAGATCCATCATGAACAGAGGATACATTGGTGACACAGTACACATGGCCTATGAAACATCTGAGATACAGACAGCATTTGGGACACATGATCCACCAGACTACAAGACCTGTCAAAGATGTTGAGATATAGAGATCAGCAACACCAGAGACACCTGTGTCACCTGGCAGAGAAGATGAGAGACTGCAGTGATACAGGGCACTTTAACTTTTTTAAAGGCACAAGACACATCTGTGCCACATGGAAGTATTTACCACATGAACATACATCATCAACAAAGAACACATTTCTGACATACAATACGTTTGAGACACACCAGAGACCATCTGAACACAAAACAGATCAGCCATACATTAGGGACATAGCACAACATAAGATAACATCCGGAGCAGAGAACAAGAGCCAAACATCAAATGGTCATATCTCAATATTTTAATGAATTATAATGACCACAGGCCAATCTATCTGGCCTATAATCATCATCTGCATGGAAAAGACAAGACAAAATATATAACCAAAAAATTTAAAAATCATCACATTAAAAGTGGAGTGCCCAACAGTTGAGCATGGAAAACTTTAGGACTGAAAAATGTGTTACAGATTTTCAGAATTCGAGCTTTCCGTGACACCTTTTCTGCAATGAAATAGAAAGACTACTAAGGGAACATAACCATGACGACACTAATGTGGTTCGATCTTAACAGTATTCTAGGAATTGGTGCCCCTCAGACCATCTACATGACATCAACCATTGTTTTTCAGACAGTGCATTACCACCCTGCCACGTCCCTGTGTGTGCATCGTGTCATGCAGGCTATGGTTATTCCTTCTATACACAAGGTCTGTGTGGCCCGTTCAATTACCACATCACCCCCCCCCCCTCTCTCTCGGTGAGTCATCTTCAATGAAGGCTCAAGTTTAGTCTACACTATATACTGCCTACCCCTACTTCTCCCTCACATCTTTCTCTTGTCATCAACAGCCTGAGCCAGCAACGCCACACAAAAAAATGGGCCTAATCAGACATTCTGTCACTATGAGAGCCTTTACAAATACATGCTGAGAGTTCCAGAAATGCGAGTGATTAATACAAAGAAAACACAGGAATTTAAATGGGGCCAATGACGTCATTCGACCTTTCCATGAATTCAAGATTTCCGTGTTTGAGTTTTGTGTGCTCGACTGTATAAAAAAAAAACACAAATAGGTCATGTAATTTAACTTCACACAACATACATATACATGTATATTATTGGCAAAATCTTTTAGATAGTATACATGTATAACTCGCAATGTGAGGATATTTCCTTTTTTTCAGTGCTTGAATGGTCCTACCATCAAGATCACTGTGAGAAAAACGTCAGCAAATAATACATGCATATCACCCAAACACATAAATAAGTACTTGAACCAATCACTAATATAATATATATAAAAAAAAAACAACAAAAAACTGTCCATGTGAAAGTATATCTTCAACAGGGTTATCTTCACAATTATAACATAACCACCAACTCTTTACATTAAATATAGATCTAATGTGAATGTCAAACCAAACTGTAAAATGTAATACAGAACAACATGCGGGAGACTCTGAAACGTAACATTTTCCTTCCCTTTTTTGGTAATACGAAACAGATCAACCTTGGTAAATAAATGACCACAAAACAAAGGAGTTTAGCTTTATACTTTGAACTGAGGGGTGGAAATGCAAATGGTAGGCTTACTTACCGTGTGATTCGATTCACATTTTTGAGAGAGAGAAATGGAGTATTTTTGCATGTATACATGGCAGGGAGGAGAGGGGGGGG
>JBCEWB010000005.1:1144431-1157018 GCA_039654565.1 Peronia peronii
CATGCTGCTGTGACATCAAATGGAGCTGGAGATATGGGTGATTTGATTTTCCCCAGTTTCTGCTTCATCATCTCTTACTGTAGGAGGCTGGAGACATCTGGCTCAGGCAGGGCAATAGATTCTGACAACTGCAAGAAAGAGATAAGAATAATATTGTACAGAATTTTTATTGCAGCAACATGATATAACATATTATCAGATTTCTCTGATATACGGTACATGTAACTGTTGACGATTTTTTTTTCACTTTCCATCCACTAATGAATAGTCCTGTGAAAAGTGCAGCTCTTGCTACTTAGTAAACTTACCATGTAAAAACTGCACTGTATGAAATCTTTGAGAAATATCTTATGAGATCTTCCATATTAAAAATAGCAACATTCTGCCTTTACAATTTCAATAAGACGAAGAGATTTCCATTCTGTGATGTTCATGGAAATTTTGAGGTCTTGTAATAGTTCTACAGACCAAGTCTTACAATTTCTTACCATTTCTTAATATTATGAAATTTATGTATGTAGTAAAATAAAATCAAAGGAAAATGATTGGTGAGGTACAGAAATTATCACAAGAAATGAAAGACACAAAACACAGATTTCATTAGGCCTTTATCTGAAATTTGTAAAAACAAATGTCAAAAACTAGTGTTAACCAAGTCTGTTTTCTTTCATTTTTTTTTAAAACTGTACAATGGTAAGTGGTCCCTAGTGCAATTAATTATGAAAAATATAAAATGATATGCCAACCTAGCTTTGTAGCAGGAACTTCATTTGATAACTGTAAACTTAATATTAAGAAAGGAATGGATACAAATTTTCCATTGCATCTAGATCTAATCTATTTTCAGTTACTTGTGGCTTTTCTGCAGCATCACAAATATAACTATATAGTATCTTTACAAGTATAAATATTTGAGTACTTACGGCTAATGGAAAAAAAGGGGCACATCATCACCAGGCTGAAGTTACCAAAATGATCAGAGTATACATGAGTATGATCTGCAACAGAAAAAATATTTCTTATCTTCATATAAGATTCTTACACAGTTTGTCAGGATTCCTTTTCTTTTGCTCAAGGAATGTCAGCTTATTATTGTATTTGTATTATGTTCTTGCCATCTTCTTCAGTCAAGCTGGTTTAGGATTAAGTTGCTTTGGTCAGCTAGATCTAGATCCAGTCACCGCTTTTCATTGTTACCTTCCATTAGCTTACTTTGAATCTGTTATGATGCATCATGATCAAGTCAATGTGTAGTCTCTCTCTCCCATAGAAATCTAGCTTTATTTTTACTATAATTAGTACTTTTTGAAAACTACATGCAACTATTCTATATTGTTCATTTAAACATTTATATATGTTCAACGGGCAGCACTAAACGCTAGAATTGAAATCAAAGCAAAATCAAAAAGCTGACTGACACTTCTGACACTGACAGACATGATTTATTATCACCCACCTTTTAATGATGCCAAGATCTTTTCATATCAGTTTTAGGCATCTAATTCATGGCCTTCGCAACCTCTAATCATCGGGAAGCGATAAAGTGACACAATAAAGTCTTCCATGACCGCTCACTTATAGTTTAAACAGCAAACGCGACAGCGTTTCGCCATGGTTAGCAGTAATTATGTGTAAGCAATGGCGGACGAACATCCCAATGCTCAATTTGTCGAAAAGTTGCAAAGGGAAGTCACTCCTATTGAACTCATTTATGGAAAGCCCTATAGCCTACAAAAAGTGGCGACAACAACAGCTAGTTTTTTAAAAATTCTCTTATTCTGATAACAGTAAAAATTATGTGAATTGCTAACATCCATTTAAGAAGTCCACAGCATGTAACTGCCACTCAGATATGGATATATTTTGTACATACATCCCATAGTTCTTCTCTTATTCGGCTCTTGAGAGCATCGACAGCATGATACTGTATTGTAACCCAGGTAGTATAGTATTTTTCAGTGACTTCAAGATTTTATAATTCAGAGTTCGATGTATTCATCTAGCCTATGCTCAGGAGAAAAGAAAAATTTATTCAGTGCATGTAATATAGTGTCAAATCTAAGAGTTTTGTACTTCGTTCATGTTCAAGTAAATCTGCCTTTCTAAAATGCCAAGATTAGATATATAAGCATGTTTTGTAAATTATTGGCATGTAAATTTGTCCTTTCTGAAAATCATCCCTGATTGTAGTTGATATTCCCTGCTTTTTGTTTCTAAAACCCCTGATTAGGCCCAGTTAGCAACCCTAATGATGGGATGTTTATGTCTGTATGAACAAAGGCAGTTTTCTACAGCCCTTTGTGACAATTTTTATAATGATCCATACGGTAGTTTTTTTTAACCAACATCACCATTGTCAGTTTCATATCAGATATATAGAATATTATTTTTTGATTCAATATTCAATGTCCCACTTCCATCCTGATCTGTGCAATAGGCCCATCTTAAGATTTTTCTTTTCCATCTTATAGTCTACTTTTTCTTTCTTTTTTTTTTTTTCACTTTGTACCCTCATATTAAAACCAGAGCTTCTAATATAGATTTAAAACAAGAACCGAAAGAAACTGAATAGAAAAATAAATGGCAAATCACTTTGTTGATTTCTTATATTCCACATGTTGGCATTTTGACAGGTCGAGCACAGAACAGACACCTTTGAATGATAGGCATGTCCTGAACTACCGTGTCATCAATAAAGCTGAACTGTCTCTTACCACGTAAGTATTGGAGGTAAAGTCCTGGCCATATTGCCCCTTTGTCAGTAGTCCTGTGGTATACTGTGATAAAATTGGACAGATTTGTAAGGCTTGAAGCAGGAACTGTCCCTATGGTTCTTTTATATCTGGGCAATAGAAGTCACAAAATCTTTTCAGTGGGAAGAGAAGTGAATTGTTTAAATATAAAACTCTTATCTGTAACCTGTACAGGTGTAGTTTGTCTACCAAGTTAACCAGGATATAATGGTCTTGAGTATATGTCATGGGTAAATTAATACAGAAATTTATCTTGTCCATGTTTCTTTAATTTTTTAGAAGGGACATCACCCAGAAAAAAGTTTTTGATAACATTTAGTTCATCTGTCATGTTTTAGCAAGTAGAATGTCTTGAGAAGTTCTCAAGAAGTTGTAGAACTTCTGTTACGAAATATTTATATATCAGAGTTTCAGATATTATTCTTGTTTGGTATTATTATTTTATGAGCAGCCTACTCATGTACTCTGTGGCTTGTAACATTACATGGCTTTTCAATACAACAGAGATGTTTCATGTAGCTCCTTCATGCATTTTTTCAAAACTCAATGAAAATATTTTCAAGCAAATCATCAGGGCAAATGTGAACCAGCAGGGATGTCAAACTTCAGACTTAAATTGGAATTCTGACTTTTTTGGTTGTTGCCACTTTTTCACTTTTGGCCAATGAACTGCTGGCTCTTGCTGAGTCCACAAAGGAATGACTTTATAGTAATTTTCAATGCGATAGAAGTCCGGCACGATAATTGTGAATCTGGAAGTACAATAGAATTTTGCGCATGCTCTGAATGACAGTCTGGTGTTTGGTGGATGTTTGAAGATTGAGAGAGAAGTTTGTAGTGCTGAGTTCCTCACACCTGACAACATCCAGTTGAGTGGTTGTGTAAGAATTGGTGGAAAATCAGCACATGAGAGTACTCACAACAACAAATAATACGCCTATGGTCTTAGAAAGATTAGTGTAAGAGGGCAACTGTTTGCCATCTAAATCTAGTTACGCACAATTTTTGCCATTTTTTCCTTTAAATTAAGGGGAATACACGGGGAATTTGTTCAATGATAAGTATAGATCAATCCTCTAGTGATGGTGAGCAGTATCCCCTTTCAGTCGCCGATTTTTTATCTTCTGTGGACTGTAACGGTGGAGAGCAGTAGATATAAGTAGTGTGGTGGATTGACATTAATTAAATTTGTTCAATAAGAAATCTTTGATGATGGATTGATTCTTCAACAAAAATAACAATCAGTCCAAAGACAAGCCTAAAACAAATGAACAGAAATTAGTTCCCTACTCAAACTTGCACTAGTGCTGATCAACTGTTTTGCAAGGCCTACTGGATAGTATGTAGATCCAGTGTAGACTAGAAGCAAAGCTAGATTTTGATTAGATCTAAAACTTGATGAAAACAATTTCGCTGAAAATGGAGAGTCAGGCAAGCAGCAGAAAAAGACAATCAAAGTCTAGCTGTGTTTTGTCAAGATTTCAGACAGGAAAATGAAGGTGAAACACATGAGCTAAGCATAGATCTAGACAAAATCTGTTGTTTTTGACTTGTAGGCCTTTGACTTCGTTAGCATTACTATGCTAGTTTAGCAGGGGAAGTGTCTTTCTGACTCTCAGAGGGAAGTGTTTTAGCAATGTAAATTCTGCAGATGCTGAATTTGAGCTCAGCTTTTCCTTTTTCAATTTCAGTCTAATTTTGCCAAAACCTGGTGCTGCATTTCTTTCTTCTTCTTTTTTAAAAATTTAATTAATTTTTTGAATGACAAATTTGTGGCAAGTGAACATTTGTGCAAAGTACTTTCTGGTAACCAATTTCTTTTACAGTAATGTCAGTCCCCCAATTGATCAATGACTGGCAATGTCATTTTTATTATTGGTTGTGAAAGAGTTGTCACACAGCTCACTGGTGGATACTGGTACATAGATACTTATGAATAGAAAGTAAAAGGAGTGACAAAAAGCAAATCAAATGTTGGATGTTTCATGAATTTTTTAAGGATACTCTTGTAATTGAAACTGTAGTACATCAAACCGTAATTAGACTTCACAATAAAAATGGCTAATATGAGCCAATTTTGTGAAAAGTGTGATCTGCAAGATTTTTGTTTTATTGTTTCACTTGCAATTTTTTTCTGTAAGTTTGAGGGATTATCTTATAATCCCATTCCCGTGTTCCGGTAAAAACTTGCAAACTTCTCTCAAAACAGTGCAAACTTCTCCGAGCATGATTTTTTTTTTAAAAGTGTCTTATATAACTGGCCCAACTGCCGGGGAGGAGGGGGGGTTGCGTGCACTAGGCCTGTGCATGACCGACAATGTTCGTGACCGATGATTAACGGTTAACCGGCTCCCATGACTGTTGACAATCGAATATTCTGTCGGCTAAATATTTCCTTCTTTGTCATGTGTGACGTCACATCAGTTATGGCCTTGACCTTAGTTTATTGTAACCAAAAACAAAAAATGCCGCCACCCACAGTCAGCCTGAGTTTCGCTTACTTGACCTTTGACCAGGGACTTAGATTAAGTAAAACTTGGGGTGTGAAACTCAGTATTTCACAAATCTGACTCTACAGATCGATCGGGCATTGAATTCTAGTGCAGTTTGGTACCAAATATTACCTTATGACTCTCATTAGTTGTGATTTTAATTTGATCAAAAAATAGTGGCAACCGTTTCACCAGTTACTAATTTGGGAAAGACAGACCATGTGTTCTAACTCTAACTCAACAATAGTCTGTTTCATATTATTTTTACCTTTTTTTTTCTTCAAGATACCGTAATTTGGCAAATAGACTGTGGTCTGTTTCAGTCGTTTATTCAAAGAAATTTGCAGGTGGGAGAGGGGACAAGTGGGAAGCATGTAATACAAAATTGCGCCGGGCACCTCGAGGTCAACTACTCTAATGGCCTTAACCATAAAAGCGCCAGAAGAAACAAAATGCAACATTTCCACTATGATATAGATTTATGTTCAAGAAAAACAGTGAGACAAAAATGCAATACACGTGTGAAACGAATGTCATGGTGCCGTTGTGTAGCTATCTAAAACTTAATTCATATACAAAGTATAAAAAAGTTTCGGCAGATCGAAAATTGACATAGGCATAATAGGGAAAGGGGGGTGGGAAGGGTGACTCGCCAGTCGCCAAGCAGGAACCTCTTAGTTATGATTAATTATTTCTTTCATGGTCATTCATGACCAATAGCATAACCAACCATCGGTCATAATAATCGATTATTAGTCCATGACCGATATAACTGGTTATCATGACCAGTCATGCACAGCCTAGCATGCACGAAAAATTTTCAGATTTTTTTGGTGAAAGAAGGTTTGACATCTCTGGAACTTATAGATATATGCAAAATTTTATTGCAATAACTTGTACAATTCAGATTTGGTAAACGTTTGAAAATGGTCGAAGAGAAAGAGGGGGGGGGGGGGGGCTGATCCTGGGGGCAAAATTGTTTTTAAGAAGATAGATTACTGTTGATCAATTCATTGCTTTCTTTCAAAAGATAGGAAGATAAATTCTGACGTTTGCCACTTCCAGAAATGTAGTGCCAGACAAGCCCATTCTGTGTGAAGGAGAGCCCAGAGGTGCCAGTGCAATGACCAGTGAAATCAGCATTGGAAAGTCTGTGCAGCATAACTTTATTGTAAGTGTTGGCTGTTTTCATGTCATATCTTTTTACCATATTGCTGTCTCGGAATGAAGAATTGTGGTCCATGTAGTTTAGTCTGTCTTGGGCTGGCGCTGCACTTTTGTTATTTCTTGCTCCCATGTTAGTGCTTGACTAGTTTATTGTTGCTCTTGTTTTCTTTGTAGTTTCATCTACTGGTATAATAGCAATAAATGTTATCACCTCCCAACCACAAGCAGGGGATTGTAAATGCCACAGGCAATGATTATTATCAAACTACAGTGAGAGATGCATAGTCAGTGATAAGCTCAAATCGGGTAGTGTAATAGAACCAGTTCAATCAGAGGTGAGGAAAGGTTCAACACCTCATGTATTTGCCATTGTGAAAACAAGGAGGATTTTGAACATTTAAGATAATGATTAACAGTGTGATATTTATGTCTTTCAAGTTATTAGGATAATCAGCAATGGGAAATGAAAATAGACCTTGTAGTAGGTTACATAGGGAAGTATGAATGGTTAGCTTTTACCAATACGGCCGTACATACCAAAGTCATAAATGTCATGGTCCAGCACGCAGAAGAGAAGCCATGTTATGTTATCTCTCCTCGATGGACACTGAATGATCCACAGTTATCAAAAGTTTGAGATAACAAGTTCAATGCTTATGCTCTTGACCAGGCTGATAAATAGACATACAATTGGACACAGATAATCTTACTAGGTTGTAGAAGAAAGAAGAAAACACAACACAATACTGCTAAATTTGAGACTAATGTGAGATTGGCAAAGTGCGTGACCTTTGAAACTGACAATGAACAAAGACAAAAAACAAATTGGGATGCAGTTTACTATACTATTGTATGTCTGAAACTGTGCATCTCCCCAATTCATACATTTAATTCAGATTTTCTATTCTGTTATACTTGTGTTAGGTACACTATGACAATTCCATGATGCATTATTAGTATATGAAGCTTGGAATAATGGAGCAGAGGAAATCTTGTTTACTATTTGGTGGATCAATGATCATTATATTCTAAATCATTGATAAACTGCCAGCTTGTGAAAGTTGGGTTATTGATATCTAGCTTATAGAATAGTATCTTCTTATTTCCCTCAAGTGAAATGGATTATCATTATCACATGAATAGTAACTAGAAGAGATAAATTATGTAGTATAGCAGACCTGCCTACCCTCCCGCGTTACGCCAGATCATCCTGCATTTCAACTCAGTATCCCACCTTCCCTCGCCATGAATATAAATTCCCGCATTTGGACAAATTCGGATATATGTATTTTATACTAGTTTTTCCGCACTTCATTCTGAATGCCGCTGGGGTTTAGTTTTCACTCACAGTCCAGCAAGAAATCTGTGCTCTCCCGTTTGTTGCTATGGACTGTGGTCCTGCCTGCCGCTGTTGCCAAGGTCTGTGTCTGTAGGCCAACAGTATTTGATGTAGCCTAGTGCGGACATATAGTGTTATGTGTTACACCCCGCCCGTCTCTTATGCTAAGTGATCGTTCACGTGCGCCCGTCATTCATGATCCGATCATCGCTCACGATCGCTTGTGTAGTTCCCTTTTGAACCTAAATCTTTGATTAACCGAGGTGTCCCATTCCGTCCCTTGTTTTATGTTTCAGTTTGCTTGTTCCCAACCACAATGTAAACGATGTAGATTCATCCTGGGATTTTTCTCTCAAATGTCTGGTCGGATGCTGACGACCTGTTAAGCTTACGAATACATGTCTTTATACGTATGTCATCGGACAGAAGATGAGGGCTACCCATAATGTGCATAATCATGTAAGCCTGCTGGTCTTGTCTGCTTACTTTACGTAAGAGGGATGAAAAAAAAAAAAGATCGAGTCTCGGCGATTCCGACTTAATTTTGGTGTGAAATTTGACAGGCCTGTCATTCTGTTCAATTGTTCCTGCCAGGACTCATGACGGAGATTGTCCCGCTCATGGGCTATTTTCTGTCTATGAAATGGCTATTATGCCTACTTCTTTTTGTGATAGCTATCAGCCATGCATCAGATATAGTCCAGTCAGTTTTCCTCTCTCCATCCACTGCTATCCCCTGCCAGCACTCAGTCCCGCCAACTGTGTGAGCCCGCCGGCACTGTTCTCTACTTTCCCACGGGCAATTAGACCCATTAAGAATCCATTGTTCAATATTACTTATTGTTACATGCAGAGAAGCAGATAGATGTGAGACGCCAGTCAGTGGTCGGAGCATTGTATCAAAGGGAAAGCGGGGGATTTGGGTAGCAGGCTGACCGTGAACCTACAACGTACTCCCCTTCCCACCCTACAGTGAAGTGGTAGCGGGCCTCTTCCTTCAGAAATATGAGATGACGGCACAAAAGACTAGAAAAATTTGTGCAATGAATTTTCTAAACTTTTGTGAATAGTGCAAAATGCTCTAGATCTATACTTGAATTAAAGTAAACTGTTCACTATGTTATGAATCTGCAAAGAATGTAAGAAATGTAGATCGAATTTAATGTGTAATACTTATATTGAATGAAACCTTAAGCTCACATGCGGATGTTCTGTTGGTTTGTTATGTAATACATAGTAATTCTAAGTAGGAACTACGGGTCGGTAAATTTCCCTCCTTTTCCCTGATTTTCCCTCCTTTTTGAGTCAGATATCCCTCCTTCGCTGTTGTGAGGGTAGGCAGGTCTGGTATAGGTCACCAGAGGAGAGTCATCTTTTGTTTAGAAGTTGAAAAAAAAAAATGTCAAGGAATGGGTACCCCACTCACTCTCTTGCCTTTAATGATTGCAACATTTTAGAACTCATTATAGTGTGGAAAACAAGATGTAAATAGAATTTCGAAACTCTGTATAATTGAGAAAACAGCTGGGAGTTACAGTATCCTCTTGCATCAGAGTGTTGAAACAAATTGAAACATCGTGATCTGAACAATGAAAACACTGTAGTTCATAGAAGTTGTTTCTGTCATATTGCAGCTTTTAATTTATAAAGACACAGAACCTTTCATGAAGAATATTTCTTTTGTGGTTGAAGGCAAAGAATTATGGGATATATTTTGTCGCCCATCTCAGAAAAGGGGTGTGCATAATATTTCACCCTTTTTGAACTGATACCATCATCTCTGTGCACTCTATGAAATTATCTTCTCACAGAGCAGCATGTGAATAGCTGTATCTCATTCTCATAGGTTGATGAGTAGGTCATGACTTTTATGTGAAAGTAATGGCTACTTTTCAGACTTACTCTGATCTCACTCAGAGGTGGATGCAATGATAGGCCCTTTGGTGAGACGGTTAGCAATTTCCCTGGAATGAAACACTGAATGAAACAAAATATTAGATGATCTGAACACAGTTGATGCCTGTATTCTTATGTCCATCATCCTGTTTTGCCATGCTCTTTCTTGAAATGTTATTATTTTTTCGGTGCACCTCTGAGACAGTCACAGAGTATGCTCCCATATTTGTACAAAGGTTTGTACAAAGTCGCATGCTATTTTCCTTGTTGATAACACAGTTTGCATGTGCTGAAGTGGATTACACTATCTCTTACCTCATGCTTCTCCCTGGCCTGCTGACCATTGGTTATGACTAGGTTTGGAGTGTTTATCAGTGACCAGCTGGAGGTCACAGGGCCAAGTCCAGCTACTTAAGCAAACACCAGGGGTGGTTGCTGTAGCACTAACTCTGCTGTGTGGGCTGCCTGTACCTGTGTCTGTGATTGTCTGTCTGTCCCTGTGCTGTCTCTGTCTCTTGTGTTTTTGTTTTTGTCGTTGTTTCCTTTGCTGTTTCAGTGTTATATTGTTGTTGTCTTTGTTGTTGTTTTTTCTGTCTAAATGCCATTTGATTCGACTTCATCTCCACTAAGATAGCAGAGAAGAACAAAGGTAATTTTGCTTCCATTAATATTTTTAACAAATTATTGTTTAATTAAATATTCACTTTAAATTAAGGGGATTTTTTTCTCTTGACATTGTTGTTAAAGTTTGTCATTTGCATAATCATAAATATTATCTATAATTCAACTTTGTTGAGTTAAAAAATGTATTTTATGTCAGTGACTCTGTTGTAAAGGGAAACATTAAATTTTCAGATAAGCAATGCAGGTCCAGGTGTTGTTTCTGAGTCCTATGTTAACATTTCCTGGCCATATGAGGTTGGAGGTTCATCTGACGCTTCAGGAAAATATCTGCTCTACTTGATGCGAAAACCCAAGGTTAGTGCTAGCTTTCCATATTTTATGATCAAGTATACATTTTCATATAATATATTGACTTAATGTTTTCATAATTGGAAAAGAACCTAAAAATATTTCATCGGTTAATCGGGGTTTTGTAACACAGAAAATGGTATGCCGGTCTGTTCATATTACAGAGGAGTTGTATATGCAGAATAGTCAAAGAATTGACAATAGTTGTGAGAGAGATGACATCAATCTCAGTCATTCACATAGAAGTCTAAGCTAATGACTAAATATGCAACTGTCTTTAGAATTTTCAAGTGTGCAGCATTCAGTGTCATTTGAAGAGCTTTAATAATTAACACATTGAACTTTTTTTTCCCTACAGATTACAGGGCGCAACAAAGAAGCCATAATCTGTAATGACGATGAAATAATGAAATATGTCAATCCTCTCAAGATTAAGGTAATAGTTTTTGATATATGCATCATTGTATGTGATGACTATTTACCACAAACAATTTGTATGAAACTCAAACGTGACATTTGCATTTTAGATTACAAAGTGAAGTCTTTGTAATGAAATCTTCATGTGAAGATTAATAAGGACACAGCTCTTATGCTCAGGGCCTAAACAATGTAAGACAATAGTTATAAATAAAATAGAAGTAAAAATATATACATGAAAGAGGAAATTAGGGCAGACATATTCTGAATTATTGACATAATCAGAATGCATTCTTAGTTTACATTCATGCATGAAATAAAGAAAATAGTGTTAGCTGACTGTTAACAAATATTTTATTATTGTCTGTGTCCTCTTCTTCTTCTTTTTATGCCTCTTCATTCTTTGAGGAACATAGGGCCACAACAATGCTCCTCAGCTCAGCCCACATCCATTCCAGCGTCCTTCACTTCAGTTTCGATATTCGTGCACCAAGTCTGATTCCGTCGGCCCACTTTCTGCTTTCCTTGTGGTCTCCAGTTAAGGCCTGCCTGGTGATGTTGGATACAGGCTTTCGTAGTGTGTCATCGATCCAACCCCATTTCGGTTTCTTTGTCTCAGTTTCAACTGGTATTGTCTGTGTCTGCATTTCTGTTGATTAAGTTGGTTTTCACTGACCATGTCTGTGCTTTCAACAGGAAGTAAGAGAGGCAGATGACCCCAGTGCTTATGCTTCTGTTGATGCTGAGTCCAGTGTTGCTGTGGATGAAGTACAGACTTCACCTGAAAATAAGGGAGCAAGGAGACGTAGGAGGGACACATCAGGCAGAGAGAAAAGAGCTAGCGGGAATGTGGTTGTCATGGTAATATTACATTTGTTGATCAT
Organism: Peronia peronii; assembly: GCA_039654565.1. Taxonomy (NCBI): domain Eukaryota; kingdom Metazoa; phylum Mollusca; class Gastropoda; order Systellommatophora; family Onchidiidae; genus Peronia; species Peronia peronii. The sequence continues at coordinate 1,156,352 of JBCEWB010000005.1, forward strand.
GGAGACATCTTTGTTTTAATCACAAGGATATATATTGCAAATGTTAATTTTTCAGATTTAAGAAAGTTGAATTGAAGACATCTCAAATCTTACATATACAATATGATGTTTTTTTTGTTTGTTTGTTTGCTTTTGTATGTTTTTATTTTGTTTGTTTGTTTTGTGTGTGTTTTAAACTATTGTTATTGTTTCTTCCCTATAAATCAGCATTTTAGAGAGCTAACTTTCTATATTTACAAATGCAAGTAATTTATGATACAGTGGTCTCCGCCTAAGGACCCAGTTGTCAGGAGACAGAAAAAAGCAGGCTCTTAGGCGGACGGGTCCTTAGGGGGATTGAAAAGTTACGCAACCCGTCTGACCTTAGATTGTCTTCACTACTATGATTAGTTGATCGTTACCTTTTGTTAAAGATTTATCTATGCAAATAAGTACAGCCTTCTTCCTGGTGTGTATGTTATACAGTGGTCTCCGCCTAAGAACCTGGTCACCAGGAACGAGAAAAGCGGGTCTAGGCGGATGGGTTCTTAGGCAAATTTCAAGGGATGTAACTCATCTGACCATTTTTTTATGATTTATCCCCCTTGATTGCCGTACCATATAATGTGACCGGTAGATGACCTCTGTGCTAACTAGGCCACATTTCTTTTATGTGTGTGTGTGTGGT
>JBCEWB010000005.1:1157118-1176174 GCA_039654565.1 Peronia peronii
TGGTTTTGTGACTGATAGTTTGTGAGAAATTTGGGATCAAAAGTAGGTAAAAAATCCAAAATGGCGGCTGTTTATTTGCGTTTCCATGGTTACCATGAACATTTTCCACAAAAAAACACTTTAGGGTTAATGAGAAATACATTTCCCTCACGTTTATAGTGTTAAAAGAATGCTCAACTAAAAATTGTGGATTTTGGCTTTCACTGCTGACCTTGGCCTTAACTTGAAAGAAGAGTGATCTGATGTAATAAGACATCTCTAGACTCTTACAAGAGATGAATATATGATCAAACAGCTTCAAATCTGATAATTCATGTGATTTTAATATTTTGTCTTTGTGCCAGATGGTACAGGCAGCATTTCCCTGGACAAATTAAAACGAGCCTGCACGACGGCTGGCATCAAGTTCACTCAAAAAGAATTAGAAGAGATGATGGAGGAAGCTGACGTCAATGGTGATGGGCATGTGGACCAATCAGAATTTATCAGGATAATGCTTCAGACCAATCTATTCTGAGTACATTCTGTTTTTCTTTTTGTTTTATTTGCTGATAATGATAATCAAATGACTATTTTTTATTAAAAATTTATGTGGATTTACCAGTTTTATTATTAAATTTTAAATTATTTTGTATTAAAAGACAGATGATGTCTGACCTGAGGATTATTTCCAAAAAATGTTCAAAAAATTAACACATTTGAATCAATAGGAGAATACACCATATCCTTGAAGAATTCTGCAGTAACTCACCTTTCAAAGCCACATCATAGGTGCAGGGAAACAACCAACTGCACTTAACTCTTTCCGTCCCAAGCATATTATCATGCCTGTGACAAGCCTGATTGACCTATACCTAAACTGAGAGACAATATTGCCGACATATCGTCTCTCAGATCAATGGCGATAACCTATATCAACAATATATGGTGAATTGGCATGGAAAGAGTTAAGATGACCTTTATATATGTAAGCATTTATTTTTTCCTGCTCTATACTATTCCTGTTACGTAAAAACACTTGAGAATATAGATTTATTCGGAATGGACCTCAAAAGTTTTCTAATGGCATTTAATATGTTTCTGGACATTTTTATATGCATTTTATCATGATAATGAACTGTTTTTATACATCTACTCTCGGTTTTATTCTCGAAAAGTAGTCGTGTTTGGATAGCTATTCTGTCATCCCTAGAGTTGATTGAGATGTGAACATTATTTTTGAATTTCAATAGATTTATTTAGTGCTATCAATCCATGGAAAACTCGGGTCTCAAGGATACCTATTGTGTTTGTATGTCCTAGATAATTCTACATGGGACAAAAGCAATATGTAAAGTTTATGGAAGCAACATGAAGGTGAAAGATTCAGCAGTGCCATCATTTGCCCACTACTACAACAGCAGCTCTATGTATGTAATACAGAATTGCTCAGGTCTAGCACATAGACACAATCTGATAGTTAAACAGCTGATAGCCAAGAGTATCGCAAATGCTTTTATAATAACTAAGTTTTCATAGTCTTTCCACTGATATTATGAAGACTTCAGTTCAGATAACTGTTCTCAGTTTCATCACAAAATCAGTTATGCATTACTTCCAAGAAATAAATTTGTAGAAATTTTGATCATGATAACTTACCACTTATCAGTAAGTTAAAACAAAATTTGAGAAATATTTACAGCGCAATTTAATGCTTTTTGCTGTAAGTTTATAGTTACTTAAGTAGCTGCCCTAGTAGTAAGCTGCTGGCACAGATCTGGTGATGGTTTGTCTCCTCACTGACTAGAATGGGGTTCCACCAGCATGTCTTGTTCTCAGTCATCAATCACAAAAGAAGCCCATCTATCTCCTTGTTCTCTACCCTGTTTGCAGTACCCGACTTACTACGACTGCTAGATGTTCCAAAATTTTCCACGATTTTAACATAGCCAAAAAACAATAAATTATCACCAGCAAAATTTTAAATGGGCATTTCTGCAGCTAGTTATGGAATATTTCATTTGTTATTTTAATGCTTCTGTTCAGAAATGATTTAAAAATAAGAGGAGATCATAAGTCTTAGTGGCCAAGTTATTGTGAAATATTATGCATTCCTTAAGCAAACTTGTATTTTTTTTTTTTTTATTGCTGTATTATTTCCATCTAAATTTTGTAAGATTAGTTTCTGTGTGTTTGTCAGAAGGGGCCATGGATGGCACTGTTGAATTGCACAGATATGTGGAGTTCATAGTGTGGATAACATTATTACTTGGTTGTGGGATTCTTGCCAGTATTATTGTGTATAGCTGCAATATTTGTAATTGCCTAAATACTTTGTAAGCTTTTTAGTGTTTTGTGTTGTTGTAATCCTGCAAAGTTTTTGTGACATTTGTCAGATGAGATTTTTTGTTATCAGACATGAAGTTGTAGAAATATTACATTTTAATTTTAATGTCTTATTTTTTGTTGTTTTGTATACATTTTACAAAAAAAAAAAAAAAAAAAGAACAGAAAAAACAAGTAGTTCTTATTTTTGGTCTCGTCATTTTTTTTGTTTTATCATATTTTTTGTTTTTTTTTGTCAGTTGACCTGACGTTTTTGTTTGTGAGAAGAATGGTTCATAGCAAAAGCATTTTGACATATTCCAATAGATGGACTGTTTTCTTGAAACTAGGATACTATTATGGCCATGTTCAGTCTTCATCTCTTGATAATGTAATGTTATCAATTATTATTTGAATACAAAGGAGATGATGAAACATTAGAAGAGTAGAAAGCAAACTTCCAATAAAGCAATACAAACATGATTATTCTTTGTGATATGGTATAGTTTTTTTATTATTGCATCATCATATACAAACTTTGTATTATATCAATTCTTGCATTTGTCACCAGATTAAAAAATTTGAAACCATTAGGTAGATTTATTATCATCATGATAAGCAGCAACAACAACAGCAAAAAGATATACTGAGAAACAATAAATATTTAGCATCTTCCCCAAGGAAAAATGTTGTTCAACCCACAAAATTAATTGTACATTTACTGCTTTTTTGTCTAATCCTTAATCTTCTATTTCTTCTATTTCTTCTTTGCTATGTACCCTTTCAATTTCTGGGGACTTCAGCAGTGGATTTTCCAGCAACTATGACTGAATCCAGAGCTCTAGCAAGCATACTCATACTCAATACTTCTTTTAACTACATAACAAATCTAAGTAAGACAAAACCATCAATTTGATTCTGGGACCTATAGCATCATGAGAATGCCATATCCAACCACCTACTACCATGTGCAGTTTTTTCAATGCTGATATTATAGCATTTAAAAAGAAACAGCCACAGACAGAGCTCTCTGTATTTCCTTGTGTCACTGATAAATGTGATGCATCATGACGGTTCGGTCATTTTGATCAAATTGAGTTATTGATACAGTGTGAAAGAATGATCTCTCAGCTATCCTTTGACACAGTTTCATTGCTTGATGACGTTATTTGATGGAGTTATGAGCATCTAAAGCTATTGCACACGGTTGTCGAAAGAAATCAAGATTCTGAGAAATTCACTTTCAAAGTTTGTGTTATATCTCCTTAGCAAACAGATCCTACATTATTAAAAGTGATTTTTATCTAGTTTTCGAGTTTAATTCCATGTTTTGATATATTTACATGATGCAGTGATGCTTAAAGAATAGGTTGGTGCAAAAATCCCAAATTCCGACCATTTGACCCCCTCTTGACTTTTCTGCCCCATTTGCTCGAAACTGCCCAGTGTACCTTGTGGACTGAACCGTCGTGATGAGTCACAAATATATTCATGATAAATGACTGTGCATGTTAATCACAGTAACATTTTAAAATTTGCCTGCTTTTTTCTCTCTCTCTTCCTCCCTCATTCTTTCTTTCTTTTTTTTTTTAATATGTGTTTTAATTTACTGATTTTATTTATTTATTTATGTATTTATTTTGGTTGCTATATCATGTATGAAACAGCTCTTTCAAAGATCTAAATACAAACTTAAAACAGATTTGTTTTTTCTCCCAAGAGTGAAGCATGTTGAGACATTTAAATATATAAAATCACATATTATTATTTTGGTAAGGCAACATATCATTATAACTTCTGCAAACTGGAGCTTACATGAAAGCAAAAGTGAAGCCAAAACAAAACCATAAAATCCCAAGTGAACAGCAATGAAAGACACATTAACTAAAAACAAAAATTCTGTAACTAAGTCCCAAAACAGAAAAAAAACAACACAAAAAAACAAAAAACAAAAATGCTGGAACAATTGGCATTTTTGGATAGTGTCATAAATACCAATAAGCAAAAGAATCCTGGTTCACATTATTACTGGTAACAACAAAGATTAAGTAACAAAAAAAATCTTTGCTAACACTGTTAAGAGACAATTTAAAAAAAAAATTATGTCAAGCTTGTGGTATACCTCTGCTAAATTGTCATAATGCACTGGCTTGTTCTGTTACACCTGTCGAAAAGATCTATCCAAATTTCACATTCTTACTCGCATTACTATTTTCATCTGCCATTCCACCTCAATCATGTGGCCTAATGCAGATTTAAATGATAAAAGATATGCTGTTTAACGAAAAGCTCAATAAAGATTCCTCTCTTCCAGGTTCAGTTCAAAATCACTCACATCTTAGAACAGCCATGCCAAAACAAAAATCAACAAGGGACAGTTACATAGATAGCATCAGGAAGAAAATCATTATTAGAAAGTTCCGATGGGTCTCCTCAGCCCATTTCATTTTTTTTTTTTTTAATGATGAAAGATCAAAGTGGATTAAGATATCAAAACCAAACAACACACATGTAACATACTTCAATGATAGAGATTTGTAATATCATGAGATACATATGCCATTAACTGAGAGATAAGAATGAAAATAAAGTTGATGGGTAAACAAAGAGGAAGATCATCACTACATACATGTATATTATATAATACAGTATATATAGCATTCGTGCCTGTTCACACTTGGATCGATGGAAAAAATAGCCACATATTGTACCTGGTATTTCAAGACTCAAAAAAATGTACTCACATGAAAGTGATAAACATTTTTTAATTTTGGCAACTTTTAACTGAATTTACAAGTTGTTGTTATCCACTGAAAATATGTTCTTTTCCTCATAAATTTCAAAACAAAAAAATATTGCTAATGGGAAATATTTTCCTTTTGAGATTAAATCCATGAATTCTGCACCACTTCACATTCTGATAATTGGAGAAAAAAATGAACAAAAAAAAAAACAACAGAAAATAATCAGAGCAAAGCAAACAATATACAAAATAATGATTATATCGAATACATATTTGGATTTTCAAGATTTGAACACACAACAAAACAATGTCAACCTTTCATCATACATTTCTTCCGCCTTCCGTCCTTCCTTTCTGTATTTTTTTCTCTCTATACATTTACAACATCCCAAGCATTTGCATCTTCATGATACTTTCCCCATGTTGATTGCTATACAAGTACTTATAGAATGACAGCATGAAGTTAAATGTAACATTCTCCTGTGATTATGTCTACAAAAGAGTGATATCTCAATGACCATCCTTGATTTGTCATCAAATTTATGATTCTACCAATATTCTGGCATTCACTGGCCAGTGTAAAAATAAATATCAACAGTATTTTTAAGAGGGATAATTCAACAGAATTTACCAGTAATGTAGCAAATGATTACGAAGTCCAACATCAAGTCTTCCTAAGAACTACTGAGCTTTCTATATTATTGGATACAGCTTTGCAATGATTTTATGTGAAATCTGGGAACTAGTGGCCCAGAAGTCTGTAGGAGAGCTGAAGAATAAGCACAGAAATTTATCATCATCACTTATTGTTGAGAATAAGCGATAGTATCAACATGATGCTAAATTCAGCTTTTCATTGAGATACCTCTAAAACTCCCCTTGAAAAATAAACCTTATGCAACATTTTAGGCAGGCATACATGTACTCATACAATCAATGCATATAGCAGTATAGATCTTGTGACCGTGATAAATTACTATGTATTTAGCAACAAAAAAAACAACAACAGTGAGCAGATATTATTGAATGATCTGTCATAACTTTCCAGTGACATTTAAGACTGATTTTATCACTTACCCAATGTCACTACATGATATCAAAGATGAGATATATGATAAAAAAAATGATTAAAGAGATACATAGTCATAGTTCGACATGGTTAGTAACACTGGCACTGGAATCCAACAAATACCAGCAATGGTCATTTCAGCACATTTGGCCACTGAAGTGCCATCCAGCTGTCCCAATAAAACTTTTGTCTCATACATAAAAATGATCTGGAATCAGAATGCAGTGGTTTCTCTCTTCTATATGATTGAATCATTCTAACAACTCTTCAACTGGGAAAGGAAATGACAGTGAATGACATTTGAAAATGTGACAGAAACATTTTTACCCTGTCAATGCTATGGTTTGCACTGTTTCAAACTACTGCAATTATCAAGTGTTGAAACAATAAACTATTTCACTGTGTCTAGGAATAAAATGATAGATTTGTTAAATTACAATTTCACTGGTCATGAAATTAGCTTATTAATAATACCCTGATCGGAAGCAAAATCATATTATGATTTGCCATAACAAATTATTATTGATTGTTCATATGATCACATAATGAAAACAATGAAGCAATTTTGACTAACTGGTATTCAATATCACACAAACCAAACCTAATGCAATGTTTCCCCAACCTCATTGCTAAAGTTACTAGATCTATATAATAAATTGAAACATTAACAAATGTAAACCAAACAAACAATACAGGTATTGTAATCTATGTTGATACAGGAGAAATAATACAGGGATACAGGCACAGCAGTGGGAAATAAATAAGTGTTGGATCACTTGTCTCTAATATCAACAAACTATCACTGTGGTATTTTCCAATACTGTCTATTCTAAATATCTAACTACCCATTTTGTCTACTATGTTTCTATACAATGAATCACAGCTAAACCAGTACAGTCCAAAAGATCAGAAAGCAAGTGATGGTATTCTTTTGAATTTAAAAAAGAATTCCAGTGAATGTCACAGACCTAATCCTACTCATATAAATATACAGAACTTTGTTATTGTTTAAGCATTATTCTAGAACATGCTTTAATAAAGGAATAGTGTAATATGATCTGAAATCACTTACTACTAACCAAAATCAATAAAATGAAGTATCTGTTTAAATCACTTTGCGCTGTACATCTCCCAAGCAGCTCATGTCCTTGACTTTTATTATGTTTCCAGTAGATTCAAGAGTCTACTGTTGGTTACCCATATGTTTGAGTCAAGCCACGTGAATGTTGCTTTATGAAAATGCTCAAGTGATTAATAATGCAATTTCATCTCATGACTTATGCTCTACACAGAGTATATGCTCTGCATTTCTACATCCATCTTCTCTTTTTTTCTTGCATGACAGCTTTTCACTAGGCAGTGCTCTAATTAGAGTGATTCAATCAACTAACAATTTTTAAAAAAAAATTCATTGTTTATTGTCATCATCAAATGAATACATCATTAATCCAACATGAGACAGATATATGTTGCTGAATGAAAGTGCAGAGGTAGATATAGGTCTGAAAAAAAAAAAAAACAGAGAAGAAAAGAAAAACAAAGGTGGTTCAAAAGCACCAGCGCATGTGATTTTTGTTTGAGAAATAAATAATATTATGATCAACAGTTACAGAGATACAAGCATTCACAATTATGAAATATTCACTGTCACATAGTTTTCATAGGATTGTTCTCCGACAGAAATGTGAATCTTGTTACTAATTGCCTGAAATTACAGACAGATTGTCAATGAATAAATACTTTAAATAGCATCCAAGCCTAAAATCTGTTCTGTAAGCATATGAGCCCAAACATGGTTTTGTCTAAAAGAAACACAACCAAAAAAAAAATATTATGATATAGTAATGTTTTTTGCTGCAGAGTATTGGATATTTGTCTATGATATCAATTATCCCAGGTGATATCGAGATATTGATAACAGGTCCACAATTATCGATTGTCAGTTGCACTATCTTTCAAGCCATAAATCAAGGTACTGGAAAAAAAAAAAAAGAATCTTTTAAATGTCAGTTTAAACTGGATATTTTTTATGAAAAAATATAATAAATGAGAACTGTCATTTGTAATGGAGGCCAACAGAACACAATGAAAAAAATGTCTGAGAATTTCGACCTATATTGTCTGCATTGGCTTTATATTCCATGAGTATTAAAATAAAAAATAATAAACTATACTGTCTGGCATGACATAGACAGGCAATGTGTAATCAATGTCTGAAAATCATGGCCTTGATTGTCTCATGTAATAGATCAGCTGACAGACCTGCTACCAACATAAAGATCCAATGTGCATAATCATCATCCTATGGCAAATATACTTTTACTATTCGTCATCTCATCGTTCTCTTTTGTCCAGTAATGCTTTTATTTTCCTGATTGTTTTTTTTTTTTTTTTTTTCCTTTTTCCTGACACAGCCTTTGAGACAGAATCACTGTCTGGCACCTTCTCCAAATCTGAGACAACTTTATAAGACGGCAGAAAGAATTACCATCTGCTGTCAATAATGCATCACTTCGAAAGAAAAGAAGGTATGAGAATCCATCGGCCCATTTCTCAGAACTGGAGCTAGATCTATCTAGTGCTATTTCAATCCTCAATATGAAGACAAATGAAGGCATGATTATCTGCTATGTGATGAAGAAAAAGTGCTGCCATATAGTTCAACACACTGACAGACAGACAGACTGGAAAATGACGAAGACACAGTGTGAAAGTCAAATAATTTCTGAGAATCTTGAGCTTAATAGTGTCTCCAATAACAGTCAAACACTTTGGAACAAATAATTTCCAACAAAGTTTAAGTAGTCAGATAAATGTGAGGTATAACCTAAGCAGTCAGTAATAAGCAACAGTTAATAGACAATTGTCTGTCTCCAGAGACATGACATGACAACCTAATGATGTCAGTCAGTGACACTAAGCACTGACAAAATCAACAAATTCAAATATAACAATTTCAATGAACAAAGGACAAGCATAAATAAAGTCATTAATGGGCATCTGACGACAGGAGCAGGAAAAACAACTCAAATGTAACTTCAACTTAAAGATGGTGAATACAATTAAAAATTTCCTCTCAATTAAATCTAATGATAATGAAACAAAACAAGATAGAACTGAAAAAAATCAAATTTATAAATTTCAGGCCAAACTGCTATCGCTGTATACCTTTTCAGCAATGCAAGATATAATGGATGTGCATGTCTGAAGAATGTCTTGGAAGTCTCCTTAGCCACCTTGAATTTAGTAGACATGAGCGTAGCATGTGTGATATATCTGGGCAAAGTTATTTTACGAAAAGTCTGCATTCAACACTTTCGCTCAACAAATGACACAGTCTTTTATCAAAATTTCTATAAGTTTCTTTTATTTATTTTACTATCATCAAGTTGACCTCAAGCATGCTTAGCAGCTCAGCAAATTTTATGGAATAGAAAATTGGGTAGAAAATGAATCCTCTCGTGGCTAACAAGTGTTTTAACAGAAAAATTACTTGTTTTCGAAGATGTCAGGCATCTCTGAATCAGAAGGACTTATTACATGGGTATATAAAATACAGGTTGGATATAAATGTGAATGCTCAATAATTCAGTTTCAGTCAAGAAATTGCTTGGATTACAAGGTAAAACTAGTCTTGTATCTGATGCTTGTCTATACAAGCCAAGAATATACAAATACAATTTCCTTTTAATTTCTAAACTATCTGGCAAAAATGACGTATTAATTTACTGTTGAAAGTAATTCATATAACAAATGATCATATTTTCATTTATTTAATTTATTATACACAAATTCTGTAGCCTATTTTAAAAAAAAAAAATTCGTGGGACAATATTGACACTTGTTAGACCTCAGACAATCACGAGGTTTGCTTTGCTTTTAGCTTTTGTTTTCTCTAAATATGAACCTATGTCTTATAAAACGCCAACGACAAGGAAAGTTTCTATGTAACTTTCAATGAATATTACAACTGCCAAACAAGACCATGTATATATATATATATATGAGATATATAGTTGTCCCTCTGACCTGTTTTTGAAGAGAGAATGATTATCAAATGGTATATTTACTATGATTCTATGTTAAAATATAATTTGAAAACAATATGCCTATGTCGGCAATAAATAGTCATCTTATATCAATCTTATCAGTCCCTCTTATCAAATATCTGACATCATTTTTTCTCTAACACTGATAATTCTTCTTCTATATGTGGTTTCTGACTGCATGAAGAATCATATCAAAAACACCAAGTATCAAGAGAAGATAACAAAACAAAGTCTGGAAGCTCAAGTGATCTATGAATCATAAATATATCTTGGCTGTTTGATACCATTGTGTATCATACTAAACTTGAAAAATGACATCATATTGTAACTTTTTTCAGCTACATAGCTGAGACTCCATTGGCTGTAAGCTTGTGCAGTAAGCAGCTATAATGTTCCTTGCCTTTGTCATTGAAATCTTCCACATAAAGTTGCTAACACAGCACCCTACAAACTACAAGCAAAAGATTTTTGTTTTTAATTTCAATTGCCTGAAAAAAAAAAAAAATCAGAATTCCTGAATCTAAAGACACTATTCAAGTAACTGAAAACAGTTTCTCCATATTAAAGTAATACGGTAGCATAAAATCACTTTTTCAACGCTGATTGTAAGAAATATATGTTCTATTACACAAAGTATTCTCACAATGGGAGTATATGTCCAGCTAAACAAAGCGCTGGTCCAACAGAAATATGTTTTTATTTGTACAAAGTGCTGTCCCAATATAAGTGTAGATTTGGCTGGGCAAAGTGATCTTCCAAGAGAGATGTTGACCAACTGGACAAAGGGCTCTAACACTTTACTTCCTCTCCATTCAGCCGAAAAGTGAAAGTGTCTCTTGTAGGAGATCGTACTCAGATACTGGATTCCTTTACCACACACTGTCCAAGTATACATTTAGCTTTTACTCTCTTTATGCCTTTCAACCTGTTTGCGGGTGGTTATCTCATACATTCAGCTGCCAGACTCTTTGGCCACAGAGCACGTAACAATCTTCTTCAAGAAAATTATTGCCCACAATGATATACCTCCAAAAAACACATGATGATCCTCATCATTATAACAGATGTCACCTTACATCCTCTTGATAAGGCCAGTATTTGTTCTTTACCCAGTTTTGTGCCCGGATCTTGTATATGGCAGAATCTCATTGTTTGTCCTGAACTGGATGTGGAAACTTCCATTTTCCAACGTTGTTTGATGCACGCAATTTTCCAGTACAAATCTTACACAAGCTTCACAGCATTGGCTTGAGTGAATCATACATGTGATTATCAGGGCTTATTTAATCATGGAATAGGTGAACACATTTCCTGTGAAGAATGCTCAATGCCAGACATAGAAATATTCCTTTCTATATGAATGATAAGTCATGAAGTCACAAACTATTCCTACTGATGAACTAATTATACTTGAATAGCTGTATATCTAGCCAGTTGAAATATCATGGACAAAATTCTGAATCATAAACGCAATGTCAGTTTTTCTCTGTGGTTCTATCAAGGGTGGCTTCATGTCAATATCAGTACCAAAAACATAAATGACCACGAAATCGTACTGATACCCTTCAGATGGTGTTTTATCCATGAATATCTTACACCAACAGAAAGCATTTCACCGCAGTATGGCTACGCACTGGTAGTAAACTGCTTGATGTTCAAATCCGTCCATGACCACAAGGTTGCCATCATGCACATGAGAATATTCTGAGTCTGCTTCATAAGGTGAAATGCAAATGTCTCAGCATTGTACAGGCTGGGCAAAATAAGAATCCATTATTTGAAGTCTCAGTTCATCCAGGGATCACAAGATTGTCATTATGCATGAGAATTTTCATTGAATCTGTTCTACTGGGAGAAATAAATGAAGCGGTCCTAGCATTCTGCTGAATAGGTATAACAAGAAATCAAGGAGTGAGAGACAGTTTAGTGTGAAAGAACAATACACTATACATATTTGTCATAACTTTGCACATTGAATGAGCATGTCAAGATTCAAGTCTATTCAGCAGCCATACCATTAATGCCTTGAAGAGCCTGTCTTTGCTTGATATTCAGCATCACAAGTCTGTGCCCAACCTTACAACACCACTTGGCATGACCCTCTTTCCTTTCCACACGGTATCCAAAGTGCTAGATCTTAGTTGGCCTCACATCATTCATGGTTACCACAGTGACGTCTCTCACACCGTTGGCTTGCGGAATGTGCTGACTGATGCCCAGGATTTTCTCTCGTCGACGTTCTTCTGCACGCCGTTTCTTCTCCATCTTTTTGGCTTCTTTAAGTTTCTTTGTAGAAAACTGAGAAAAAAAAGGGTGAAAAAAGTGCCTAGATATTCCGTCTCTTTTTGTTGTTGTTTTTTTTTTGGTTCACTCTCTTTAATGAAAGGTAGGGGTATAAATCAAACCCCTTCCTCCAAAAAAATCTAGCCGTTTGAGTAAGAATACATCCAGTAATAGTATAAATATGAAAGAGACATTTTCACCTGACTTGGTGATTTAACTGAATTGAGCATTTTGAGTTTGTAGCCTTTACAATATCATTACAAATAATACAGGAATTTTGATATTCCAAATGTACTGATGTAACAAAATAATTGGTTACATCCTCAATGAAAAAACACTAACATGTTCTGACTACGAATCTGTGACAGTGAAACATCTGAAACTGTTGTTGATGGCATGAACTGAAACTTTTTGAAACTTTTTAATCTTATTCAACAGTCCTTTCTGTTGGGCAAAAAGAAGTCATCATGCTGCAGAAACACAATCCCAAACAGTATCGTGCAAGGAAATGAACTGAAACAGACATTAAATGTTTGTTTGTTTGTTGGCGTTGGGGTTTAACAGCTCATCAGCATGATGATGGCTATACTGTGCCTCACATGGTGGGTACATTTATACATCAAAAGGCTGATCAAAGTATAGATATACAAAATGTAATCCTGAACGGAGGTTTTCATGTACAGAGCTACTGGTGCCAATGAAGAGGGATATGAATTTCTCTACTTTGGTGAAAAAGTGATTTAGCTACAACTATTCTATGATGAGATATTCACGTTGAGATTTAACTCCTGTGACCCCTATGCCTATGGTAGCTAAACGAGATTTTTTCCATGAAATGTTGAATCTGATTTTCTCAATGAATTTCCTTTTGACATTTAATTCATTTCACCTAGGCCCACAACAAATATTCAAACTGAAAGGCCCCCGGGGTTACTATAGTCAGCCTTACCTGCTGTACAGGAATGATCTTGGGTCTAGCGCCCACCCCTTTGTGACTGCTCAGGGAGCCATATCCTGAGCTCCCCCCATAACTGTCCTCTCGGAAGTGAACCTTGTGCCCTTTCCCATTCAGGCTCCCGTGGCCATTGGTTTTGAGGGCACTGCCGCCAGGGCTGCGGCCGCTGCTGGCATTTGGGCTGCTACTGTTGCTGTTGACACCAGAGGAATTGCAGATGCCGCTGTCGACTGTAGCCAGTGATGTGCTGTCATCTGAGGGAAAGACAAGTCAGGACTGATATTTGTGTGCCAGCCTAGCTCATGGTATGGAACATATTCTGGATAGATAATCCCTGATGATTACGATAAAGGTTGCACCCTAAATACAATTTTTTGTTCACTCTGACAAAGAACCAAACAGGTGACATCAGTTTAAAATCATCCACTGTTTACTTCTTCATGTTTGTGCTTTTTGATTAAAATGTTAGTAGACACTCGATAGTCTTTGTGGTCTTTCAAGACATTCCTGTAAAATGATGATGATGATGATGACGAATATGGTTATTTTTTGAGTTCTTCTATCCTTACCTTGTGTGATTTCTTCACCTCCCAGTTCCATCTGCTGTAGCAAGTCAGCAATAGAGGCATCCACATCATAGTCACATTCATATAACACCTGTCTGATGCGAACCATATTCTAGGAGAGACAACATTAATATGTTAGTGAAGATCAAACACAAAACATACAGTGTGTTGTTCTTGGTTAGCAAGGCAGGGATAGTAATGGTAACCCATGGAAGCTAAACATCTCTACTCCTGTGATGATCATGATTTGCAATATTTTTCAAATACATAGTATGAAGAACAGTAAATATGCATATATTAAACACTAAAATCCCTATGTCCTTTTCACTGGATTCGGATTTTAAAGACATAAACATATACATATGAATCGCTCTTACTCTTACACATATTTCAGGTATGGATGAAGATAAATGAGAGATAATCAACTAACACATAAACCACTGGGATGGGAGAGAATAACAACAACAAAAAAAAAAGATCTTACCATTGCATTAAAAAAAGTCATCTGAGCAAAATGATACCCCCCAAAAATTGTTATGCTGAAAATGACACAAAAGGAAGAAAGAAAGAAAAAAGAAAGAAAGAACAAACAAAGAACGAAAGAAAGAAAAAAGAAAAAACAAAGAATGAAGGAAAGAAAAAAATAAAGAAAGAAAGAAAATGTGAAAAAAAGAAAGAAAGAAAGGGTGTCTTTTAAAGAAAGAAAAGAAGGGTGACAAATTAGATATAATAGGCAAAAGACATCTAATTGATGGAGAACAGAATGATTCCCATTTGAAATGAACAAAGCAAAGACATCCAGCTAACATGAAGAGATCACTCACTGTGCAATTTGTGGCCAAAGCCACCTCAGTTTCGATGTCTTCCAGGCCGCGCTTGGCACTGACCATCCCTCTCTCCTGATCTTGACCATTCTGTTGGTGTTGGTCTGTGTTCCCACCTGGAGACTCCTACAATAGGAATCACATAGAAGAATGATCAAATGGATGACGTTACAGTATAATGGAAATCTCCCTATCAATCTGATTTTCATGAAAATTGTAAATAACACTGTTCACCTCAACTTCTATTTTCTATTTTTGCTCTGCAGGTTTGTAATGGGGTGTCAATTTGTGGTACCTTTAGAATTATAAAACTCTTGACCAAATCAGAACAATGAAATACTGGCAGCCATCAAAGGCAAACCTGAGAGCTTAGACTCAGCTTTTTGAATGAAGTTGGAAAATTCCTTCCAAAACAGCTCAGTCAGTCATGAAAGGCTTTGGTCTCAACTGCAGTGTGCTGCATCTTCTTCTCTTCAGATGGAGAGGATGTGATTACACACTCCCCATTATTGTCTTGGACAATTCATTATGGCACTAATTCAGTGTGTTTCTTCTCCAATGAGAGTTTACTGCAGTTCTGACCGTTAACTCAAGACTCTGAATTTTTTTACTTAAGATCGTTAGCTAGATTTGGGGGTGGGCTATCATCACATTGATCATAACCTCCGCATCTGAAAACTATCTTCTTGCCTCTTTAGTCAAAGGATACACCCACTATATGTGATATTCAATTCTATCATACAGCTGTGGTCTACATGAAGTCAGATGGTGAGAACAAATCTCCCACATTCAGATAGTCTATAGAGCTGCCAGAGCAAAAACAAGCATCTCAATAATATCACATTATTTCTGCAGGCCCAACTCTTGTGAACACTTTCTAGGCCTGGCAAGCACCTAAGGCTTTTAAAGTTTGAGCATTAAGACATACTCACTGACCTTTAATCTTATGTGGGCTGGAGATTCTGTGTTGTCGTCTAAGGTCCTGACACTGCTGTAGTGGTCCCCATTGTGATAAGCTATGTGTAGCTGCCGTGTGCAGTCGTTGCTGGTGGGAGGACCTTGGATCTGACAAAGAAAGAGAGAACAAGAATGAGGTACAAATAAATAATGCAGGATGAAGTTTGCTAGGGATACTCTGTCACCTAGTGATGTCTTATCGATGGGCATTGGTGGACTTACTCCTCAAAGGCTGTGATCTCACTTCCACAGATTATATTGTACTGACACTTCTACAACAAAAATTACAGTTCAACTATCCACTACTTGTCCAATGAACTGTTGATAAAATGTGGGAATTCTCTCTGGAAGCAGGTGAACTCCATGAAACCTTTTCACCTGACAAGAACAATAGTTGTATTCTCATGTTTTTTAAATCTCTGGGAAATATTTATGAAAATAATCTGTTTTTGACTTCTTTGAAAATAATTTCCTTTAATTAATTTCTAATATGCAAACATCAAAACAGTGCTGTGTAGCTCAAAACACGTTCAGTATGAAAAAAAAATGTTTAAATCATATTCTGATTACATGAGAATATTAATCTATCACATATTCAATCATAATATCAGCCAAAGTGAAAAAGGCTAAGATGAAGACGAACAGTCAAAGGATATGAGAGAGACACAAACAGCCAAAGGATATGAGAGAGACACAAACAAACAGCCAAAGGATATGAGAGAGACACAAACAGTCAAAAGATATGAGAGAGACACAAACAGTCAAAGGATATCAGCGAGACACAAACAGCTTAAGGATATGAGAGAGACACAAACAGCTTAAGGATATGAGAGAGACACAAACAAACAGCCAAAGGATATGAGAGAGACACAAACAAACAGCCAAAGGATATGAGAGAGACACAAACAAACAGCTTAAGGATATGAGAGAAACAAACAGCCAAAGGATATGAGAGAGACACAAACAGCTTAAGGATATGAGAGAGACACAAACAAACAGCCAAAGGATATGAGAGAGACACAAACAAATAACCCACGGACTAAAAACAGAAACAAACAACCAAAGGATAAGAGAAAGACAAAACAAATAGCGACTCACCATGAGTGGTTTCCCGTTGAGCTGGTGGATAATCACGTTCACCCCTTTCAATTTGGCAAAGGCCACAATAGCATCGTTGCCTGCATGGGTACCCAGCTTCTGGAGGTTTCGCACTGCAACAGATGAGAACAAAATACTACTGAAAAGAAAACATGTAACAAGAAAAGGAAGAGGTGGTTCTATAGCATCTGATGCACCTCCGCCATCACATCTGGATAGATTTTTATTATGTATATAACCATTCAATCCTAAGAAAGTAAGAATATCTCAGCTCTAATTGTATGCCCAGGTTGGCCAGAAAAAAAATTTTGGGTAGCTATTTGGAATTTGGCAGCACTGCTTACTCTTCATCCGATTTTAAAAGCCAATGGCTCTTTAATGTGTGTAATGTACAAACAAAACTTCTGACATATGTTTGCTCTAACACAAGAAGGCTAGATGCCAGGCTTTCCTATTCAAGTGGCCAGAAGATTACTGAGTCACTGAAACACTGAAAAAAGAAGCCAATAGGTGTTAAGATTTGAGTTTCTAACACTTAGTTTGTTCACTTTCCACATCATGGACAATCTTTTTCTGCAGCACATGGGAATGGGGGAGTTTCATGTTTATTTGTTTGTTTGGTGTTGGGACTTCCCGGCACATCAGCATGATAATGGCTATAATGCACCTACCACAGGTGAATACATATTTGGATTTGAACAGCATATCAAAGGATGTGTATAAACAAGACGATGAAAGATATTGAAGGGAATTCATCAAAAAAGAGATATGTGCAAACATGTAGTTACTGCCTGTTCATCATTTTATCAAATCATGTATATGTTGATATTTCCAAATCTGGAATAGATACCTCGTCATGCTAAAAGCGCAGTATGGTCTGTGGTGTTGTTTTGCCCACTGTCCAGTGAGGGTTAGGGAAGAGATTTGTATAACAAGCAACATTCATGACAACATGATTCCTCACCATGATCATCAAAAGGCATGTCGTCTTCCACAAAGGGCTCAAAGTCTTGTCTGTTGGCCTTCATGAAGTTGACCACCTCTGCCCTGTACTTGAAGTGATTGCGGCAGTGTCCCTCAAACTGGTCACCCAAGGCTCGGAATAGGCAGTTCCTGAGGGAAATAAAGGGTGAGCAAACGGAATGAAAAATGTCCGGAATAAACGTGCAGAAAAAAAAAAAATAAATATGGGGTAATATGACAAACTGAAATCTAACAACAAATAATATGAAAGGTGAAGCAGAGCAGGAAGAAGATGTCAGGATAAAGGTTAGAACAAATGAGAGCAAGAGAGAAAATGAGCAAAAGAGAGTGAGGAAAAGAAATAATCAAATAAAGACAGGCAATGGGATAAAGACAGATGGAGAAAGAAAGAGAAAGCAAAGATGACAGACCAAGAGGCAAAGACTAATGAGAAAGAGAGGAGAGAGATGAGAAAGAACACATGGAATGAAAAAAGAGAGGGGGCAGAGGGCTAGCTAGGCAAAAGGTTGAGAGTGATTTTCAAACTATAACCTAATCCAGGGCTTAGAACAGATTTTTTTTTTTTTTTTAGAACAATAGAGAGTTGTGACTGAAAATATATCTGGGCGGCTGTGGCAAGGAAGGAAATGTGAACAAAGTGAAGAGATAATGACAGAAACTTTTAAAAAGGAGAAAAGAAACAAAGCGATCTATAGGAAGGGAAAGAGGGAAGCTGAAAAAAAGAAAAATGGATGGAAAGAATGAGAGATGCATGCTGCAACCCTACAGTCATGAAATCTCTTCCTTTAAAAAAAAAAAAAAGAAAAAATATTCTTTCTTTCATGTTTCCTTTATTCTTTTCTTTTCTTTCCTGCTTTCTATGTGCAAGTCTGTGTGCTTCTCAAAAATGTTATTTTGCTTTGTTTTTCTCCTCCCCTTACCCGTTCATCGCGATTTATCTTTTTTTAAAATCCTGTTCTTTCTTGAATACAGACACCTCAAGTCCATCATTCGACACCTACAAAAACGGAATCTTCTTCTGCTTTCCTCCTCCCCTCCAAATAACAACCATATTTTTCCTTGGAATCACCCACATATTGCAAATCTCCAATTTTATCCCATCAATATCCTGAAAAATCTTATCAGATCTTCAATATCCTTGCCAAAATTTAAAAAAAACCAAAAAACCAAAAAACAACTAACACTCAAAATGCGCCCCCCTCCCTCCCCCCCCCACCCTCTTTT
>JBCEWB010000005.1:1176274-1202721 GCA_039654565.1 Peronia peronii
ATCTATTTATCCATCCCACTCATTTCTCCATCCATTTATCCCTCTATCAATCCATACATCCATCCCTCCATACCCCCATCGATCCATCCATCCATCCATCCAGTCATCCATCCATCCATCCATCCATCCATCCATCCATCCATCCATCCATCCTTTCATACCTGCACCCATGTATCCATCCATCCATCCATCCATCCATCCATCCATTTATCATTCTTCCTTTCCTTTTGGCCATCCCAATAATGTATCGTTTGATCCAGGTTCCACTAGTGCCCTACATCCCAGCACTTAGTGTATTCATCAACATCTATCTCATGTTGAAACTATCTTCAATGACTTGGCTACGATTTGCTATCTGGATGGCCATAGGTAAGGATTATATTAAAAAACATTTATATATCCCCTTTATGAAATCTTATTCTTTTAACCCATAAAGGCTAGATGTCATATGTAAATGCTGATGCTCATCTAAGCCATTTTTTGTATACTTATGTCGTTTGCTTTTTTTTTTTCAGCGCTTATTTTAGCCACCTCATTTCTTCCTCTACTTTGTCTGTCTGTCTTTCCCTCAGTCTTGTTTTCCATATCTCTCATTTCTTTGCTTATCTCCTCTCTCAGATGTGTCTGCCAATCTGTCCTCTCTCACTATCCTCCCTCCTCTCTCTCTCTTTCTCCATGTCTGTCTCCATCTCTGTCTGACTGTCTGCCTCTCTCTATCGTCTCTCATTCTGTCCCAGAAACATTATTATTTGAATGACAAAACATTTTCCCTTTTCCTTACCACTATGAGCATTGATTTTATATATTCTGCCTGTAAAATTTCAAAACCTTATTTGCCCTATACAAAGATATACCAGTCTGTCCCAAACTTTTGATTTGGCTTAGTTACTTAAACAATATCTATGCTTCATAAGTTTGCATTTCTGTTTGAACCCATAAGTGCCCATATTATATTGAATTTCTTAGAACTTCGATAACCCTTCCAAAAGCTTTTTGATGTCTCTTTGCAGTATTTTTTCTCCACATCCCTAATTTTGTTATCATGTTATGTAGATTCAGAGCTGTCCCTTGGAGCAATATTTTTAAAACAAAAATCCTGTTTTATCCATGATCAGTTTTGAAAGAGAAGTTAAAACAAAACAAAACAAAACAAACAAAAGAAAAAAAAACACCAACTGATATGTAGTTTGTCAAATATGAGAATGTTATCTTTTGTAATGAACAATAATTTGACAGCCTAAAAATGCTTTAAAATTTCTATACAGTAATGCACCTTTGTCAAAGTATCAGGAGCTGCCCTAGTGGACTTTTTTGGGGGGGGGGGAGGGGAGAGATCATTTGTGGTGAGGTTTTATTTTCGAATTCTATGATCAAAGATTAGTTGTAGGGGTTGTTCATAATAGATAAGATATAACTGTGGTCAGGTTCAGGCTTAGTAGTAAGCTTATGTATGAACATTGTTCATAAGTCATAAATGTTACATAGATGAGTTTGGGATAAATTTGTCAGAATTAAGTAGGGATTAAATCACTTCTGAGCATAATATTATCGTCCTATGTTCAAATTCTTGTGAGAAAAAGAGCTAAACCTGATGTGACCAAATGAAATGAGTCTGATGTCGAACCTTACATAGAACTGTATAGAATTATTGGTGTTAATGGGAAGGGAACTGAATGTATTTGTCTTTAATGAGAAAAAGATTTTGCTCAGATTCTTCTGTGCTGAGAGATATTCTCATATTCACATTCAAAGTTAACTTCTGTGACCTCATGTTTAGTGAAATCACATTTTTTTCAACGAGGCTCACTCTGACGTCTGATTCCTTTCACTTGGATGCTTAAGAAATGATTACAGTTCATGAAGAATATCCACCTGCTTGTGTTTCCTCACCTGGCTTCCTCCCAAAGAAAATTTTATTTTCAGGGTTCACCATCTACTTTATCTATGGTCTACACAACTCCAGCATGTCCAAAAAGGAAACAAAGATAATGATGAAATTGTCAATGTCTGAATCATCACTGGATTGTGCAAGCGACAAGACCCCAAGCAACAGCAGCAGTGTCACTTCATTTACGGAAGATTCTCGTTTGATAGACCATGACGCACATGTTAAGAATAGAAAACCTTCGTTCTCACTGGTGCAGGAATATTAATGTTGTCTGCATGCAACAACATACCATTTATTCACATTCAGTGGGTGCTTAACTCTGTATCTGCTGGGAAAGCCGCTACTGAAATAGCTAAAAAGCACAACATAGACTTGCTGTTTCTGTATCTTCATGGCAGTCTATATGATTGAGTTGAATAATTCAGTCGGTTATTACAGAATCCTCTCCGAAGAAAAGATTCGCATCATGGAAACATATTTGCTGTAGCCATTCTTTCGCTGGGAACCAAGTCACAGATGAAAAGATTACTAGTCTGTGCTGTTAAGGTATTCATTTATTCTGCACATTATAGCACCACAATTTTTCTCGCAATAGTGCTTCAATTTTCATTTTTTTGTTTTTTGAAACTATAGATCCTATCTATGTTGTCCAGCTTTGTAAATTATTAAACAATCAACTGGCACACAAAGACTACCAACATTCAGCTCTGGTATCTTGCCACCTATGCACATTTTTCATGTTCTCATTTGCTTGACAGACTCAAAAATTACAGAATATTGGTATGCATTGGCGTGAAGATAAAACAGAGAGCTTTTCATTGAAGAAACAATAAGAACAGTAACATTTTAACTTGGACAATGTGAATGAGAAAGATATAGCTTCAGTAACTTCCCAATCAGGATTCTTTAAAAATTTAGTAAATTTTGTTGTGTTTTGTCTCCTTGAGTCAGATTTCATTCCTGTGCTGAGTAAATATATGCGTTCACTTCATTTAGCTTCTCTTTCTAGACATATATACAGCAAGATTATTTATTTCTAATGAAAGAAAAAAGAAAGTATTTATTTCTAATGCATTTTCATCAAAGTAGATCATCAATTTAATTCATGGGAGGCTGTGAATTTGTTGACTGATTTGGATAGCATGTATGTTTCATTTATTCATTGCAAGTGTTAATGATGGAGAAGTGTCTCTTAACACTCTTCTAGGATTTATGAAATCCATCTTTACAGATAACCTGTTATATAATCTGCAGATACTTAAAGTGCTATAGTTCATTAGAAGAAAAGAATATATTTTTTCCTCCTTTTTTTGTGAAAATTTTAACAGATTTTCCTTTCTTTTTTTTTTTTTTTTTTCAATGATGAATTCCACATTTACCTGCCTTCATTAAATTGGCATATATATCATGGAAAGGGAAGCAATGAGAATATTTTGAGATTACAGTTTATAACTATTTAGGAAGGAGAAATACAACAGATATGTAAGGCTTTCAGAGCAGGCTGAAGTAAACATTTTTTCCCCAGGGATTTCAAACAAGCATGGTTTAAGGAAGAAAAAGCAAACTCTCACCCGTTGTTGCTCTTGGGTTTCTCTACATCAAAATATTAACAAAATTTATTTGTCATTTTGATTTCAAATTCTCTTATTAATTTGAAGATTGAAAAGTTGTTATTTGAAGGAGATGGCTGCCAATTGATTCATGGCAGATGTGGAATAAAGGAATTGCCTTTCTTTTTAGATGTGAAGAACAGTTTTGTTTATCATAAGAAAATGATGGAAATGATTCTTTTCATCAGTAAGATCTTAAGTATTTTTGGGGGGTGAGATCTTGATTTTATAATGAGCCATAACACACTGCAAGATGTATATCTTCATCATCCTTATCATCTTCTTCATCATGTGGTACCCTCCCACATATAGCTGACAATCATGTTCTCCACAACTGTCTTTCTCTTGTTGATTTGATTTCTTTTACCTCACTGTCAGAATCTTTGGTAACAAGTTTTGTGTTGTAAGATGGATGTAGAGAGTGTTAGAAGAGTTATTCAATTGCCTCATTTATGAAATATGTCCTTACTATGACAAAAGAGGTAGCAATAGTAGTAGTAACAGCAACATAAACAGCATGAACATCATCACATCAGCAATAACAACAGTAGTAACAAACAGCACCAGCACCACTATCAACAATAACAACAGCAACATGAATAGCTATAGCATTAATAATAGTATTAGATAGATCAAGAACAACAGATTTGTTTACATGATATTCTGCACAATTTGAACAGCTGAACTAATTCATGCTAAATATCACATCACTTTTTTTTTTTTTTTTTTGTCCTCTGGTACTGTTAGATCTGGATTAACTGTAAATGAATATCTATATTCTGTAGGTTTATATTTTCCAACCTTTTATCACCAGAGCAGCCTTCAAAAGAAAGTCTTGTTATTGTCATATAATAGAGTTGAAGTTTCATTTCCTTTCTATGAGATTACTTATATTAACTGAATATTGATGTGCCTTAAAGATTTGTGCTCTAAAATTATTTTCCTGTATAAAACATGCAGCATGTTCTTAGCTTTCATTTTTTTTTAAAAGCCATAACTAATATGTATCAGGTATGGTATATCACTCTTTCCTGAGGAGGGTTAATGAAAAAGACCCATCACCTCTATGGGAAATGGAAAGAGGAAAAAGCTTGAATCCCCAGAAATGTCATGTGACCTACACTGCTTACACCTACTCCAATGTTTAGACAAACCCTGCTTGAAATATCCCTACCATTGTATTTCAATATTATATTCCATGTCTTGATTACTTTTTTGAGTGAGAGTATTCATCATTTGAAATGTGAAATACATTGTTTATATAATTTGCTCATAGTATTTTACATGTATTATCAATGTGTTCAATGAATGTGATGGAGAAAATAAATATAAGCATAAAATTGCTGAGAATTATATTATTATGGAAAATTATGATACTTGTAATGATGTTAGATGAAAGATTATTCCATCATTTTCTCTTTTCAACTGCTTTATCATGTCTAATGAGGCATTATGATTATACGATGTTTTATAGAAATCTTGCCATGCCAAAAATGAATAGGTTTCACAACTAAGAGAATTATAAAACGAATAGCATCTAGAATGCTTAGACTATGCATTATTTCATTAACGTTGATCTCTGGTCCTTAGAGTAAAGAGAGCCAAAGACCTAGAAAACTCAGTATTTGCTACAACAATATTTAGTCAATTGTTGCCAAACCATGCTACAATTTAAACTGCACATTTGGCAGTCAAACAACTATATTTGTACAGAAATTGATCACTGTAAATGTCTACATCTGCATCAGTCAAATTTACTTCTATATGAAGACATATATATACATGTCCTGATCACTCAGATTTTTTTATATATGTCCTGATCATCCAGATTTTTTTTTTGAAGCAGCTCAGGTAATTTTCATTTTTCTTATCTAAAGATCTGAGTTTACATGATATTTATTTCTCTTCTATCCAAATTACAAAGCTTATCTTGATGTAAACAGGTGTTCATTTCTATTTAATCTGGTCTGATACAAATATTCTGTATTTTGCGCAAGGGAGGTAACATACACTGTAAACATGTAATTTCTGAAAAAAATTTGCCTTTCATTGCTATATAAGCTTCTGATGGTTGTCCCCACTGGCTTTGCTCTCACAGCCAGAGAAACTAAAGATGGAAAAAAAATCAGAATTGTTAAAATCATCTAATAGCTGGCAGTGAAAAAGATATCCTAAGAGTTAATAATAATAATTTGGTTTTCTTTGAAGTCATTGATACTATCTTGGAAAGTAGTTATGGTTATTCTTTGGAAGGATCTGCCTCATGTTTTGCAAAATTCGAAGCATGTAAATGTATTATGGTAAAAAGAAGAATTAAACAACTAAATTTTCTTTCTAGTAAGCTGCATGTTATGTGCTTTTAGGAATATTTACAAAACTGTTTCCCCGAGTTCCTCTTTATTTAAATCATCTGAAAAATGTTACTGTGTAATGAAGTTTAGTATTGATTTCACAGATCTAACTTTTGATACCATCTTGTGTTTTGTTGGCTCTAGGTATGTGATGTAGTACTCAGACATATACGCTGTGTTATTAGAAAAGTAATATGATAAGCAAAGCATAATACAAATTCAACATTCTCTATGTTGCAACATGTTGAGGGTTGTTAGTTCTTACTATTCAGTTGGGCTATAGTGATATAACATATATTTCAACAGATGTAAAATACACATCGTAAGTAATGCACATTATGTGTAAATTGTCATTCAGCATGATACATGAAATTGATTATATTTGCCGTATCATCATTCGCACATTCAGTATCATTCTATTGTGATATGCTAGGTACCATCATCTATTTTGGCTATGGAGTCCGTAACAGCTCCGAAGGACTGAAAATGGTGAGTCGGCCCCTACCTCACACCATTGAACAGGTGATTAGTCCCAGAGGCATCTTGAATGGTGATGTCAGCTATCAAGACAGTGTTCCATACAGTACAGAAGATGATTTCGATGATGATCTTGCATCATTGAGAAAAGAAAAATTGGGTAGGAGAAAGTAGTCTGTGTCATTTCTATAACAACAAAAAAATAAAAACAAAAACAATAACAATAACAGCAAACAGAGACACAAAACTTTAAATGAAAAGAATTATATATTTACTTTCGATTATATAATAAATAAAGTTATCAACAAGAACCACAAGTCTTATTGTTTTAATTTACTTATATGGTGAAGAATTACGGTCATCAGTTTATGGAAATTGTGAGACCTGTCCAATTCATTTAATACATATTGATACAATTTGATGTGATATGTATTCTCTGTGTTATTGTAGGAAAGTTGTTGATGATTGGTGTGTTCACAGATATCTGTGTTGATGTAATATGGAAAATAATGTGCTCATAATATATTATAACTTGATGACTGTTTATCTTATGTTTACGGTAACAGTCGCAAACCATGCAAGTCCGAAATTTGATCAGGTTATTTTTCTGTCTTAAAATAATTCCTTGAAAACTCTCTTGCATAATGCCTTTATAAGTTTACAGGTGGGAAACTATTGTAACCATATAAAGATGTCACACAATTAAAGGGTTTCCAAGGGAAATTGAAGAGCAAAATTTAACGTGACCTAATCTCAGAGTTACATAGTTTGGGCTGTTATTTTCAATATGAAGATGTAATATATTGTTACATTATCTTTTTTTCATTCTGTTATTTTTTGCATTTAGACAAATATCTCTGCTTACATTGGTCAAACTGTTGTTAAAAAGAAAAAGAGATATAATGGTCAATAGCTTTTTCAGTCAAAAATAGTAAAAAAAAAAAAAAGAAGAAGTAATGACAATCTTTCACTCACAGAAAAAAAACTAGACGCATCAAGTGTGTTCTTCAAAATTTTTTTTTACTAATTTTGTATGTTGAAAGGTCTTAAATCAAATGATTACCCAATTCTTTCATCTGTGAGGAAAATCAAAATGGGTGAAAAAGTTCTGAAATTATTTTTCTTTGTCTGTGACAATGATTTAGGATTGTACTTACAGGATGATTGAAAAGTAACTCTCTGAATTAAAATAGTTATAACTTATCTATTTATTTATTTATTGTAGTTTTGTCTCAATTTTTTTTCTGTTTGATCTATAATGTATGAAAATTTTCAGATTGACTATTTATTATTTTTTTTAAAAAGATTTCCAAACTTCATAGTGTGCTGCTAGCTGGACATTCAGCCATGTTTGTAGGGCTTCCGAATTTCAAACATAATAATGACTTTGAAAAGAGAGATACAAACAAATTAAATTCTTGTACAGTAAAGATAAAAAAGGTGAAACAAAAAAAAATTGAGACAAAAATGATAATAGATAAATTATTTAAAACCTACCTATTTTAAAACAGGAAGCTACTTTTTAATCACCCTGTATGTATATATAACTATATATATATATAGTTCTGGCCAAATGTCTTCTGCCAAGAACGTTTTTTGCATCCTGCTTGTGTGATACTGGGTTTCTCATGGGAGACTGTTGTGCCCAACTCTATTACTTTCCTTAGCCAGGCAAAAGCAGTGTTGAACAAGCAGTGTAAAGAGGAAAAAAAATCACTTTTGCGCCCGTTACTTGAAACATGCACCATGAAAATTTAAAAAAAAAAAAAGTATAGAGAGAATGTTTTCTTCTTATTGTTGTAATTTTATCAATTTGTATGGTGACCACTTTTTCGAATGACTTGAAGTAATAGAATTTTTTTTCTCTTGACACTGCTTGCTCAACATCCTCTTTTGTCTACCAAAGAGAAGTAACAAGGCTGGGCACAACGATCTCCCATTATTACATTTTTTTATCTGAGATGAGATGGCGAAATGTCAGGTGCTTTCATCTGAGAAGGCAGAGGTGCTCTTGAACAGTGAAAAACAGTTTTATTTTAATTTTCCTAACTGCATTTCTAATCATTGCCTTCTAATCATAAGATAACTTATGATAACTTATTTCAATGCATCTCTTGGGTCCATCCCTAACCATATGTTTGAAGCACATAATGTTTTGTTTGGTAATTAATACATATTTCATTGTGCTGTTTTTTTCATCACTGCTGAGTTAACGTTTGCATTTCCATCTTCATGAGTAAGTGTATCGGAATCAGCTTTGCTTGAGTTAAAAAAAAGGTTGTTTTAAAGTTTGAAGGACTCATAGGTCTGATATTTATAGGGAAAAATTGCAAAACATCCCTCCCATATGGTTTGATATTAAATTGATTTTTGAGGATATTGTAATGCTAAATTCATTAAAAAGTCTCAATTAGATTAAACCATATATGTACAATTTGATCAAGCCATATCAGAAAAATATCATTCCCAGGTACTTCAAGCATTTATCTTCAAATGTTGTGAGTTTGTCATTACCAAGAACATATTGACCTCTGTTTGCCCTTATTTTGTTTTGTGTGAGTAGAGAAGTGCTGCAATAAATATAAATTCACTGTAACAATATTATATGTTCATGAGAGTTACCTCTTGTGGAGTAAATTTCTAGATACAAAGCAAACTGATAAGTGAAAGTGACAGTCCCAGTTTGGAATATTGAGGTTTGTAAGGTGCATCAGACAATGGTGAGAACAAATTTTTACCTCATGTCATATTTATATTTATTGTGTGGATTGTTGTGCACAGTTACATATGTCAGTTATATTATCTTTTATGTTTGAATATCATGTCTTCTAACTGAATAAATGTTATCAGTTTGTCTCATATGTACTGTATGCTAGAGCATGTCTAGTGATATATATAAAAGAGTGCCTGTGTATGTATAATTTTAATTGTAATATGTATCAAACATTATATATAAAAACATCACTGATTTATAATGTGTTGCAAAAGGTTGGTGGCCATGCACACTGCAAGCTATATCTGTTGCGTTTTCCTTATGCCTTTTGTCCACCTGCGGATGGCTATCTTGAGTTGTCTCCTACTTATCAAATTTTATGAAATTAATGCTGAAAAGTTACAGTTTCTTTTACCCCAGAAGTGCCAAAGGCAGTAGGAATTGTTATTGGAAGAAGTTCTAGAGATATTTCATTGTCATACTCTGTGAAAGGTCAATTTTCAAAAGATACTATTGCTTTCTGTGAATCATGGATACATTTTATATTACCAAGTGTGATGTTGAATGGAAATTGTTTTTTATCTGCCTGTTTACTTAAATTTGCTGGAAACAAGGCTTTGCTGCACAAGCAAGGTAAAAGGAACCAAAAATTTACTTTCCTTCCTTTTATTTGAAGTGTTAATGCAGAAAAATTTGAGAAAATTATATTATGATGTTCAAAAATATTTTTCCATATACCGCTAGTATTTCCAAATTTTTCTTATGGTGTGTTTGAAGCAAAGAGCCCAAGCGGCATATCAACGGTAACAGTCATAAACCATGTAAGTCTAAAATTAGGTCTCATTATATTTTTGTCTTAAATTATATAAAGGCATGATACAAGAGGGTTTCCAACTGTCATTTTAAGACAAAAATATAAAGTGACCTATATGGTTTGGATGTACATGGTTTGCAACTGTTACCATGGATATTTGATTGTTTTTTTTTTGTAATAGGCTTGTTCAATAGTTCTGGCCTTGAGCAAGAGGATGTCAGGTACATAGGGTTGGTTGAAAACAATCCCAGTAGAGTCAAAAACAATGAGATCCACTATGGAAAATGTTTAAAAGCTGTTATTCAAGAATCTTTGAAAAGAAAAAAAACTGATTCGATTTTTTTTTTTTTTTTTTTGCATGTTCATGATTTTGCAGCTGTGTGATAAGTGCATTGCTTTCCATAAGCACAATACAAGAGGTTTTACATTAATGACACTACAGTACCTTCTGTGATGAGAGTAATACATACGCTAATCTTGTAGCAAAAATCAGCATTTTATTTCTATGTTAACTCTATTGTCCCAAAGTATGGCTCTGATCATCATTGTATTACTTAAAATCCCTGCTGGTCTTCATTAAAGCTGTGCATATGCTAGTTTATGCAACTTACAGAGCAAAATGATCTTTTTCATTTGAATGCTATTAATTAAAAGCCTTTTATGCTCACTTGAAGAAAGAGTTTGTCACCTGAAACTGTACTAACTGGGAATACTGCAGATCATGTAATGACAAAGTATTTCATGTCATGCTGTATTTTACTTGTAGTTTGTAATCATCTTATCTATTGTACAGAGTACATTTGAGGAGGAGGAATGTTGCTGAGCTGAGGAAGAAATACAATAAATTAATATATGTATTCACAGACTTTGTGGTTTCTTTTTTATTATCTTTTTTTGTTTGACATTGTGAAGTGTTTGACATTGTAAACATTGTGAATCAGATACATGTATCACATTTTTAATACTATATAGGATTACTGATAATAGTAGAAAGCAAAATGAGAAGCCTACTTTACTGTGTTGAAAAAATATTCATTTGTGACTCTTTTATGCAAGATATTCATGCTCATATTAACTCCCATGATCTCAAGGTTAGTACAATCTGATTTTCTTACTGAAGTCAACTTTAGTATGTGCTGTGGATTTGCTGTCAGTTTCTTCTTGTTAAAATCTTGTTTCTCTCTTCTGGGATATTTGTTTGTTTAAATCAAGCTTTCAATCTTATCAGTGTTTTCTTTTCTCTCTCTCTCTCTTTCTTTTTTTTTTTTTTAAGAATTGTTTAACAGTTGTACAATGTCATCATTCAGTATTTGGTCTGACAGTTGTAAGTTTATTGATGAACAGTTCATTAAGTTCCAACAGCACAATGTGCCAAATGACCAACATGTCCACAGAATTTATATATAATTTTTATATATAAGCTGCACACAGGTTGTTCAAGTCAACTATTTATTAGTCAAGGGATGGAGCTTGTTTGGCTGTGATTGTTTCATGTGGCATGTATTTTTATTTAAAGACTCAGAATGATTGCTATGACTGCATCCTGAATATAATGAAGCTTAAATTGGATCCTCAACACTGTGAACCAAATTTCATCACAAAATACCACAAAATTTTTTGTTCATAGGATTAAATACTTATAAAGCTTATGTAAAGCTGCATATCTATATCATCCCTATAGGTCTCTAAATGCTTAAGTCCAGAAAATTAAGTCATGACATTTTTGGCTTTATTAAACTAGAATGGGTTTCCCACATCTCCTCTATAAATATCAAATCCATGGAACCAATGAAAATTACATTTTTTGTCATGTGGACTAAACGCACAATTCATGATTTCACTTTGATTTATTAATTTTTTTGTCTCTCCTGTAAAATTTGCCTCTGCGGACTTACATTTAGAGACTTACAGGGATGATATATTACTTTTAAAATTCATTCTCTTACTTTGATGTGAAAACAGGGAAAGGCATGAGAAAAAGCATGACTTACTTGTCATAGAAAGATAATACTTTTCTTCAATCAAGAAAACAATACAAATGTTTGTTCTGACATATAAATTGCTTGTTCTAATGTAAATGATACAACTACTAAATTTTTTTAGAACATAAAGAACACTCCTGAAAATTTGCCATCATCATTATCCTTATCACTCATCAGCCCCCATTTGCTGGGTAGGCTACAATCTGTAAACTAAAGTTCTCATTCCAAATGATCATGCAATAATTTTACAGTTAAACATATTATAACTTAGTAATTTAGAAACAAAAAGTGACTGAAAACACACATGAAATATTGCACACATTAAAATGTTTATTGTCATTATTTGGTTTAATCAAATCAAAAGGGGGGAGGGGGAGAAATAGAAAATAAAAAGTTATGCAGAAGTAAAGTGGAATGAAATAAAGAATAAGTGAAACTTCAGAAGAAAGCTAATGTTCTTTTGCCTGTTGACCTCACTAAATCACACTTCATACAAAGTAATTCAAAGATTTTGTTTTACTAATCATAATAGGGTGGGGAAATGAAAGCAAAAATTACAAATATATGTAAATACATTTATAAAGCAAAATCAAAAAATGATGATCAAGATAATAAAAGTATGATAAACAACAAAGAAGTAACATCTGAGTCACAGAGGTGATCAATTTTAGATTTTTTTTAAATAGAGTTTAAGGGGGGGAGGAGGGGAGAAAGAGACTTAGTGTCAAATATAACCATGAAATAAACACTGAAGAGTGAATTATGGGAAAGAGTTATTTCCTTCCCTTCTGAGTTTTTTGTGTCGAGTCAATTTAAATGCAGTAATTTAATAATGTTGTTTTACAAGAGTGGCTTCATAATGTCTTACAAAGTTGGCAAATATTCTCATTTTTCTTTGCCCCTTAAAAATAACCACCGCAGAGAGGTTTAGTAATCTGCAGATTTTTTTCTGGTCATGTTATATCATTATTCATTGCACCAGTTTTCAGATCCAAAAATATCAAAAACAACATGTTATGTAACTCAGCAGTCAGATGAATATAATCATACAGAATTGCAGTAAATGTTATATACATATATGTAACATGTATATGATGCTGTTTTAAATCAAATTACAAATCTAATATAACAAAAATCAACATAACAAATTGGCCTTAATCTCAAGGAATCCTCTATCAAATCAACCGGCTCAAACTTTGCATTGAACAAACATCTTTCAGTTCTTTATTCAAGGAAAATTAATCTATTGATGATATCAAATCCTGAGATCTCACATCATCCAATCAAATCAGTGATAGCAAATGATCAATTCTCAATTTCTATGAATTCAAGAACATAGGCTGAAAAAAAGTTAAATGTTTCTGAATGTTCAGTCTTTATGGTGAAATGTTAAACACAAACCATGATATCTGTATAACTTTCATGTGATATACAAAATTTGTTTGAAATACAATATAATTTCAGAGATATCATATGTGGCTGACAAGGTATAAGATATATGCTTTTGTTAGAAAGTGGGAGAGAGGGTTCATGCTGACTGGAAAAAAAAAAGTTTTCTTATTTTGTCAGGTATTAAACATATTGCTCTAAGTTTACCTCTGGCAATACAATATATCACAAAAATCAAATCTTTATCTGAAAATGAAGACAAAAAAAATGCTTTTTTGTTTATTTCTATGGACGAAAATTAAAAAGAAACAAAACAAGAAGAACAAATTCTAAGTTAAAAGTTATTGAAATGATTATATTTAAGCAAATTGAGCCGACCAATGTACAGTTTTAATTCATTTTTTTCACTTTTATTTCATAGCCATTCCTTGTGGAGAGTAAATAAGAACAGTCTCAAAGCTTGTGTGTAAAAATTTTAAAAAAAAAAAAAAGCTCAAACCTGACACAATGTGAGAAGAATGTACATATTGGTAATGATATTATGTAAAGGACAAAATTTATATAGTTTTAATGTTTAGAATATACAAAGTAACAAGTGAGGAAAATATCACATTCTAAGGACCATCACAGAGAAGCATAGACATAAAACTGACATTATCACACTTCTCTTCCCAATGCTAGTAATATTGATGAACATATGGATAACTAGTGACATCTTAGTCTTAAAAATGCATTTACAAAAAAAAAGAAATTAAAATTCAATAGAACGCTGCCCTTTGCCATCTTTAATTTAAAAAAAAAAGAATGTGGTTGACCTTTTTTGGGTGTTTCACTCTTTAAGTTTTTATGTTTCACTAAACACATGTGATGACAATATGAACAAAACATGAAATTTATATGTCTGTTTGAAAGTAAATTTTCTTGTTCTACTTCTTTTTTTCTAGGCACTGAACTGGTTTTGCTTGTTCCATTATTGTTTGAATGTTGGCACCAACATTCATTAGAGTTGATGGAATTTATGAAGATGGACTTCTTTAAAGAGTAGTAAATGCAGTAAACAGTTCTATATATCACACTCCCTTATGCAGCTGTTTTTCAGCTCAAGGCCAGTTCACCACTGTGATTGAATAGTAGAGGGTATATTACAGACCTTTGGCAATAACTACAACAATTTAATATTAACCACATTATTAGATAATATCTCAGGACTTATTTGTTCTTCAAAAGAGATAAAAATTTAAGTTAAAGACTAATCATGTATCAAATTTCAAATCTTTTAACTTTTACAAACAGATATACATGTATTGATTTATGGTCCACATCTTCATTTCAAAAGAAAAAGGAATTAGGAGGGGAAGAAATGACAAAATGCATAACTGAGTGCATTATAACTTTGGTCCATGACAAGATTCATAAAACAGTTGAAACAAAACCATTTTTGTTATGAGGTGAGAAATGATTTGTTCATTGTCTCATATAGGTATATATAAATTATCAATAGTATTACTGCTCATGCTTTGTAGACAAAAAGCCATCAAATAATTCAGTTCTCACAAAAGCACGGAGAGCTTATCAAAACTGCAGAATAAAAATGGAGGTAAATATGAACTTTAAAATGTCAGAAAACTGGAATGAATACGATTAACTTAATTAAGGAAGTGGTCTACAATGACTAGAACAAAACTTGGTCTAAACAGCTAAATGACCAAACAGTAGAGCAAAAGTGTAGTTTATAACATGCTTGCAGTATATTTATAAATGGTAACAATAAATTAATTACAGGTAGGAATATCTTGAATAGCACAAAGGCATGAAAATCAAGCAACAACTTTCCTTTATCAGATTGGAGAGAAAAGACCAATTTGACAAAGCATGTACCAAAAAATCACATTTATGAAGTTAGATTTTCTCATTCTTTCCTCTTCCCCCATCCATTCCTTCTTCCACCACATTTTATCCTATTTTACATACTTGTCATGAGTGTATAAAAATTACAATAATCACATGATTCATTCTTGGAATCCATTTACCTGAGAATCTGAGCCAATATAAATTATTTATCACTGTCATAACTACAAGCAAATATTCATTGCCCATTAACCGCTTCACTGCTAGCCAATTTTTGCATTGTTTGCAGCCCTGAGCTAAACACCAGCAATACTCATCAGTCTCGCCTGCTCAGTCCGCTGCTATCTCATCATGCCTCAGGATGGTCACTTAGTCACACCCAATGTGCACCAACCAACCGTGGGTAAGACCGAGAGTGAGATGAATAGGCACCCGCCTTCTACCCCCCCTCTCTCCTTCCTCCCCCCCAAACCAGCTTTCCATTTCTGTTAGATGCCCTCTGCCTGATCGCCAGACAGATCTCGTTGTAATGTGACACAAGCTACATAGCCGCCAGGAACTACATAGCCGCCAGTCATCAGCCAGTGGAATCTAACAAAGAATACCACAAAGTGGTGCGAATAGATTCTCTGGTCAGAACATTTCTTTGGAGTTGAAACACGAGAAACCCCCGTGTGTGTGTGAGAGAGAGAAAGAGGGGGGGGGGGGGAGGAATGCTGGGAAAAGGGAAAAACGAAAAAGTAGGTGAAGGAACAACGAGATGGACAGGATACCTCCTGATTCTGTGATTGACCAGAGAAAAGGCTTAAACGTTTGTGGGGAAAATGGCGCAGAGGGTTGAAGTAGAAGTGAGAACCCATTGCTGAAAAACCTTGCCAGTGCTGTCATTGCTGCTGATTTTTTATTTATTTATTTAGATTTACATATTTTTCAGATTTAAAAGTCGCAAGCGTATCTGCTCCTAAAATCACACAGAAACAAGACAGAGACCTAGGACAAACAAACAGACCTACTCTTGTCATTCGCTTGGTGGCTCACACACCAATTTATTCACTTACTCATTCACTAATTCCCTCACTCACTCAATTCATTCTTAGTCCCTCTTTATTTCTCTCTCTCACTTCCCATCTTTAGGTATCGCCAGGTTGAGGATCTTAGCATAGATAGAAAGGTTAGACGGGGTAAAACAAAGCTAGCGACACTAGAGGGCTCTGATGTTCCGACCACTGGCCTGTGTGGTTCACATCAGTACGTAGAACCTTTTGATAGATGCCGCATGCTGCGGATCGGGGGATGAGTCAAGAGGTAGTGATAAGATTCCAAGCCAGGCGTAATATATGTAATTTTCATGTTACATTCAGCAATAGCTGATGCCGTTGATTGCTCCTGACAAAGAGGAACATGGCCGCCTATTGGTCCATGGCCGACTGGAGCTGAGTGGGTGGAGTTAATTATGCATGAGAGTGAGCAAATTGCTGAGCGGGTGAAATGGTTGGAACTGGATGTTTCACTACGTCTTTTAGCACCTGAGATAGCCCTTCAAATGACATTCTTCTACTGTTGATACAGTGAAGTGGTTAAAGACAAAACTGTCCTGTAACATGCAAAGTTAGAGATAAATCTATCAAAGATTGTTGTAGAATGCTTTCTTTATGTCTTTCCATAAATATTTTAAAAATCTAATTCAATAACAAAGCTTTCTTTCCCTAAAATCATGATTCTCAAATGGTCTTCTGGAATTTTGGGATTGGGATTATTATCATGATAACAATATCATAGAATCTAAATTATTAAAAAAAAAAAAAAAAGCAGACAATACATGCAATAAGCAGAATGTTCATCTCTACATAATTGGCAAACTTTGGTACTGATGAAAGAATCCAACATATTTTATGGATGCTTTCTGAATCTTTATGTGGCCAGAGGCTAGGCCATATGATAGCTGAAATCAAATTGAAGAGAATAGCTGAAAATATTGGGTATTTTCAATTCAAACCCATGGAAAATTAATCCATCTGTCTTCTTGTTTCTTTATCATCTGGTTTTATAATTACAATGCAACAAACAACCCATACTGTACATGCATTGCTTGTTCACAGGGGATTACTGAGTACACAAAGCAGCCGAATACCTTTTAAAATATGACAACTAACAAAAGAGCATTTACTGCAATCATGTGATCACTGTAAAATTCAGAATAAGCCAAATGGATTCAGAACATACTATGATAATTAGACATTAGTTCTGCTGTTAAGAACATTGAACATTTCAACATTCTGTTATCTGGCATTTTTGTTCAATAGAAATCCATCAAATCACACAAGTGACACAAAATTACAGTTGAACATCAGATGACAGCAATATGTCATATAATACATCATCTATGCAGTAAGTTGTGAAGAAATATGGTATATGTATAAAGAACAGACTGAAAGAGTTGGTATTTCAAACATAAAAATGTTATATTACATAGTCACTGTATAATTTCAAGCAGCACAACAAGATACTGTTGCATCAAGAATGCAACATTGTTCATTTTACTCTATTTCTGTTTTTATTTCATGGGAGAAATATATAGTTTTGAATAATTCTTGTGGATCATTTGGAGAAATATAGAGTACAGGACAAATCAATAAAAAATTTGTTGTACATGGGACAGTCAAGTTTTTGTTTAGGATCAGAAGAAAAAAAAAATTCAATGATTTCTAACAGAGTGACTTGAGAGAGCTCTTTTGTTTTCTCATAATGAGTTGAAATTGAAACTGCAAAACTGTGGTAAAAGTTCTGCACTATGTATCACTCCATTCTGCCCATTGTGCATGAGCCAATCAACATTTGCCTTCCACTTTTCCACAAGCAATCAGATCAACTATTATTTAATGTTACTAATTATTTCACTGAAAAACAGATCATATGCCTGATTTAAAGTCTCATTTGCTAGCTCATCTGGCAATCATCAGCTTGCAGTGTCTATCAAAATACTCTTAGTACAAAAATCTGACCAGTGGACAGATCAAAGAGGGAATGGTGGTAGTGAATAACCATGGACATACTATGTATACTTTTCCAGACATGAGAAACTGATTTTTGGATGTGCCTTGCACGATGAGTGACAGTGAAGTGGTTAATAAATGTGTGCCATATTATTTACATACTGTTATTGTCTTCTTCCATGCTGCCCACCGAACTCGTTTGCTTTTCATAACTGACATGAGATGAGACAAGATAAAATGTTCAGTCTTGACAGAAAATTTCATTCTCTATTGATGGAACACTCTAATGAAAAAAAATTTACCATAACCTCTGAAATATCAAGGTGAGTCATGTCTCATTCAAAGTCTGCCTAACTTTTGTATGCACCTCTCCAGTTCATCCCACTTCCCCTCCAAATGGCACATACAGCACCAATCATCACATCATTACTCAAAATATTCTCATCTCCACCCAACCATTAGAATTTTCCTTCACTCCAATGCAGAAGCCGTGCATTTAATAAGTAGGGTTTGTCTCTTTTCTCCACAAAATAGTATGTATTTTCATGTAGTTGAATCCACAACAGCTGAAAAGACTGACCAGTAGATAACACTAGGTCTTATCTACCACTGTAGGCTATAAAGAAAATAACAAACATTTCTAAATCATTGTTTCATATGAAAGAGAAGATTTCAGAGATGTCAAAAAAAACATTGACTGTAAGTGTGCTAAAATAGCAATGAGAGAATATGACAACTGAATGAAATGAGCTTGTCCAATGTCACATGTAGTAGCTTGATAGGATATCTATACCATGTATTTTTACATTTCTTAATGGACAACCAAATTTGTGTAACTCATCCACGGAATTTCATAAATTTTACTGCTAAAGACACACAATGGTGCTTTCAATATTACTATGTATCAAACATCTCAATATAGATATACAGGAAAACTTCCCTTTTCAAAAGGAAGAGGAGATAAAAACTGAATCAAATATCACAAATCAGTTAAAGATCACATAATGAGAAGGCAGAAAGATTCAGGCATTTGATGCCTCTGCTGGGGGCACTTGCGGAACTCGAAGTTCAATGTCATCCTCCTCAACCTCATTTCTCCTTGCCATCTGAGAATGAAAGATTCAAAAGAATGAAGAGTACAAGTATTTGCATGTATGGTATTTCCTTTTCCTTTTCTGAATGTTCCACAGCCACCACTTTACACTCTGCAATTCACATTATAAATCCAGGGCCAATGGTTACTGCTGACACCTATATGAGGTATTATTTATTAGCAGAATGGATGTATACAGAATCAACTGACATGTACATCATGATGTCATCTTTCATACAAAGACCTGTCATGACCAAGTAGGGGAAAAAAATAGACCTATTGGGGAAAAATGATGGTACTGCTAACAAAATCAATAAGAAAACTTTGGGAAAAGAGCAATTACCATTACCACATGCAGAGCATCCCAAAATAATTGTAAGGATATATGATAAAAGAGCGTACATCTCATTTTTCTATACTTCTTTACTCACCATCATAATGGTATCTGTATCTGCCAAGGCTTGTTTGGCCAGGTATCGTTCTCGTTTAATCTTCAACTCCAGTGTCTCTGGGACATCCGGCACCATGATGTCAATCAGTTTACAAATACCAAACACAACATGCTGACAGGATAGACATCAATAAGAATGAATAAAACTGCTCTTCAATGCATGAATAAAAATGAATACAAATATATTCAGAGAAGATCATAACATTTCATTTTATAATGTAACAGGTTGTAAGAATTTTTTTCAATGCATACTCTGAAAAACAGAAATGAATGGTTTTACTACAGATGATGAGATAAACACCATTTTTACAATTTCAGGGAACAAGGGGCATGCAGTGATACTTATATGTGAGTTAGATGGCCTGTTTTAAACATGACTTTGCTACATCATCAGTGTTTCATATGACTAGCAAAACATTTATTTGGAACAAAAAAAATCATTTTCAAAAAGATATCTCGCAAAAGATCTTTAAGATGAAGTATCCCAAATCATATAAGCAGACAGACAAAAATGAAACAATGAAGCCTTGTGTAGATTCAATGCTAACATTTAACACTAATATTAAATGAGTAGCTTAAATCAACAATTTTGAGCAAGGAGCTTTTTTTCATCATCACTGCTCTGTTCACCTTGATTCTAGTAACACCTAAAGGGCTGCAAGAAAGCTCCAGTAGATTCAGTTTAGGATAATTCTCTTCTGCTAAGCCTACCTCCAAATGCATTTATATTTAGCTCAGCATGACATCTTCATGTTACTATATGTCAGCCAAACTCCTTTTCTCTTTCCTTGTGGGTGTTACTTTAGGATGTTACTTCAGCATCTATGAGTGAGATTTTCTGGGCTCTTGGGTGCAACATGGCCTAACAGCTCCAATTTTCTTCTAAGTATTTCTTGAGTCCTTCATGCAGATTATCACTAGCTGGTGCTAGTAACAATAATATAGTCTTTTTAACAACTTCCTAGCAGTGAGACTTTGAGACACAGACTATGCATGTTTATTCTAAAATTACACAAAATCTTTAAAATTAAATGATGCAGTGAGATGAAAATGTGCCATAAAAAGTAAAAATTGATCACTTAGGAGATGTCATTTTGATTACCATTCATTAAAATATCTTGACTTACCTCAAACACTATCACAAAAGCTAACCTGACTGTTAGCAATTTCCAGTAAAACATTGTATGATTCCCTTCATCATCTCGGAAATCTCGATATCTGTGAAATGTGAAAGAGTTCAGAGAAAACAAAATAAACTTTGCAAACCTGACAGATTTCAGAAAACTGTCTAAAGATCTTTTTCACAAAATTGATTTGAAAAAAAAAGACAAAAGTGAAAAATGCATATCTCATTTGTTTCTTCACGTTGTGAACATGTAGATCTATTTTAATCCTTTTGGCTTTTCACTACAAAGCTGTACAAAGACGTTATTTTTGAAAAATTAATATTCATGTGTTAGGAAGCAAATGTTACATTGTCAGTATCTTGTTGACTGAAATCATATGCTTTTGGGTAATAATATCTGCCAGCAGAACATGTTAACAAATCACATTTTGATGACCTAAAACTAATTTAGTTCACTCTGAAATAGAGAGTACTTCTTTGTTTTTTTCTATTATCAAAGAATGATTTTCGCTAGTGAATGATGTAATTTACACGAAAACTGTATCACACCAATGATCAAAATCAAATACAGCTGCATGATTTCTGCTATGTTCACTAAAATCCCTTACCTGCAAGGTTCATCCAATGTATTGTTTGGGGCAAGTGCCAGCGTGAAGTTGGTATAGCCATGCAAACTCCACTGGTATTGATACTTGTATACCAGTCGAGGGAGAAATTCAGAGGTAAAGGCTATGAGAAAGGCCTGTGGAGACAGAAAAACACCATTCATAGTACGATTTGGCGTGAAGAATAATCACATTCATAACAGGATATCGTATGTAAAGAATGAGTAACAAACAAATTAGATCTATTAATGTTCATGGACTTAACTCGGTGATGTTTAAAGAAAAGTCATATTCTTACTGACATAGTAAGTTTCATTGGTATAGAAAAGCAGCTAAGATGGGCATACTGTTATTGTTACAAAGTGATCAGAAATAGATCTGTTGCATATTCTTTTGAAAAACCAAAGGTATTTCAGATGTACGCTATCTTCAACTTAGATGTCTGAAACAACTTGCCTGTTATCTAAACATAATCTGAGATTGGACCAATTGTATGATAAAAAGGCT
The DNA here is from genome assembly GCA_039654565.1 of Peronia peronii. Taxonomy (NCBI): domain Eukaryota; kingdom Metazoa; phylum Mollusca; class Gastropoda; order Systellommatophora; family Onchidiidae; genus Peronia; species Peronia peronii. Next base: position 1,198,122 of record JBCEWB010000005.1, read on the forward strand.
TACATTACTGATAACAGCCAACTGAGCAAGGGAGTCCAGAATTGTGAACCAAACTCCAATATCTTGAGCTCTTTCAGCCACTGGCCTGCGTGTCTCACACACAAACTTGTGAGCATCCAGTCGAATCTCCACCCAGTTATTCAGCAGAGCAAACAGTGGGGCCAGGGGAAAGGCAGCCACAAAAATTGTGATGAAACCAAACTGTAGAACTGCAAGAAGACAGCATAAGTAACATAACTATTAATTGCTCATGTCTCCAGTTTGTGTTCTTCAGCACCTGTTCAATATTTGCTTTCTGACACAATAATAAAGCCACATGCAACAATCAACATACAGTGTATACATACATATGTATGGACAAATATTAAAAGTAAAAATGTTTAATAATGTTAACCACTTTATTGTGGGAAAATGTATGCAGTACTTTTGCATTCACTCGGCTACCCATCAGCCTTTCTTCCCCTTTGATCCAATATTTCAACTACTGACTGGCATTTCATAACTATACACTGAATCTTTTGACAGATGCTGCAGGCTGACAATTAGTACATGAGGTAGCACTGAGAACCCAAACTGGGCATATCTCCTTCATTGTGTAACAATTGGTAACACTGAATAATATTGAATCCTTCTGATTGCCTGTTGGAATGCAGAGGACAGGTGTCAGTTGGCTCAGTGGGTGAAACTGGCAGTGAAACAGTTAATGAGTACAAAGATACTGGCATAAAATATTATTTCATTGTGTGAAAATATTGTTGAAGCTGCTACAAAGTATAATCCTTTTGCTTTCTACATAATTTTTGAATGAAATCAAAACTCCAAAATGCAGTACGGTAAAGAGATGATAATTATGGGTATTAGAGCTGAAAAAGGGAAGATGAATTAGATATCATCTTATCACTTCAAGAAAGTTAGCTGAAAAGAGAACAATATGGTGAGAGCAAGATATAGGATGGACATTTTGTACAATGAAATGCAAAGGTAGGATCATCTGTGTCAAATAGTAGCACAGCCCACAGTGATATTGTCCACCACTAATGCTTCAAACAATGATGATTTCAGACATTGTAAAGAAACTCATTATTCACACAATTCACACAATCAATACAACTTTGAACTATTGCTGTGTTGATTTTTATTTCATTTGAAAACAGATTTAACTCTATCACAACATAATTTTCCCCCATTTTTAGATAATTTTCTCTTTCAGGTTACATCTTTCGGGTTACTTCAGCCAACTGAATGGCTCATTGGGAAGGGGAGGGGGGGGGGAATTCTTGAGCTGATCGGTTGGCGCATTGTAGCGAATGAGCCAAGATGATAAAAGGAATGATCCTGCTAATAACTCTAAAAGTTTATGATAAAGCTAAAAATATAAAATGAAACTGACAAAACAGAAAGAACATCATGGAACAAGGAAAACAAATTTAAATGTCTGTGATAATTCCATTTTTCATTGACAGTTCTTGTACTAGACAAAAAAATGAATGCATACCCATTTCCAAATATTCCTGGAATAGCCCTTCATTCTCAATCAATTCATAATCATCTTCCCATCTTGATCGCTGGACACCCTTGTCTAGCCTTGTCTTGAAGCGATGCCAAAAACCTTTCAGTTTTCTGTTTCAGTGAAAGTAAGGGGGTAAATATACAAATGGAAGGGTTATTTAAAAATTAAGATAGAAAGAGAAAAACCTGTGAGATAACTTGCTCCAAAGTTGAAGCTGTACATGATAACTCAAATGATAACAACATCAAAAAAAAATGTACTATGGCTTAAATCAAGATTGGCAGTATAATGTAGAGAGAAATCATATTATGATAAATGGAATCTTGCAAAACTTATGTTCTCTATCAAAAAGAAGGCTCTTCATGAAATTACAGATGAATTAGAATTCAGTGTGACACTGGTTTATTTAGTTCAGAACACTAAAAATCTCTAGGATACCATTATGAGTGATACACAAGTTTTTATATTGATAAAAAGAGCTAATACATGTCTGTGGCACTTGATGGCCATAAAGCTCTTCATTAATCAGCTGTAAACTGGTAGACAGTGGTGATATGCTAGATTTTCAGGTATGTGAATAATATGCATTGCAAATTAATGGTGCAAAAAAGTTCTTTCCAATTCATTTTCTTTGACATTAACTAATCATCCTGTTATTGCTGCAAAAATATAATTTTGAGTATGTAAAATCTTGTCATTGATAGCTAGGTCAAACCAATTCTGAAGTGGATTTACCTCAACCAAAGTTTTGAAATTCTGTCTAAAACTTCATACCAGATGGACAATTTTGACAATGGTGAAGTTTGTTTTGCTTCTGGTTGCCAGCTTTTTAGCGCAATGTCTATTCCCACTGTTTCAATTTATCAACATCAAAAGAGCTCTTGTACAAGATTGATTAATTACCTGTCATGGACAATTAAAAGACGAACTTAAATGGATCAAAAGTTTTTTCAGATACTACAGATGTCATGTGCCAGGCCTAAAATTTCCTAAAACTGTAACAAAAAAAAAATCATAGACCCAAAGTGATAGAAGACCTAAGACCAAAAAATTTATTACAACAGGATTTTCTTACTTTGGAGAGAAATGAACAGCTGTGTACTTACGGCACGATTATTTCCTGTGCATTGTTTATGATCTGTTTACCAATCATGATAACTCCCAGTTGTTGAGCAAGTTCAATAAGACAACCTCCATTATTGCACTACAAAGACATGAAATGGTACCTTTTATAAAACAACAATAACCACAACAAAAAAACAAACCAACACACAATGAAACAACAACAACAACAAAAAAAAGACAATAAATATCCATAAATAAATTTGAATATTCATACATGTGCCCATCCAATAGAAACAGTAAACCTATTTATTAAGTCGAAACGTACTATAGAAATGGGAGGTGGATATACAGAATGTTAAAGGGTGGAAACTTCACTCATTTTGTATTATATAATTTTCATTTGTTTGCTTTCCCTTGCCCAAATAATTTTATTAACGTTTCCTGTGATTGCATTTTTAAAAAAAAAAAAAAAGTGTAAAATTTGTCTCATTGCTAGCTCTTGTAATTAATAATATGACTTATCTCTTAGTCCCAAACATGGTTTACCTCTTCACTCCTGAGTCCGAAAAAACGGTTGTAATGTCCAGGATACCCGACAAATCTGGCAATGACAAAAAAAATTAAACTGGATGATCACGTAACATCATTATAAAATTTAAATGACACTAAATAGATTTACTTTACTTTGATCTACAGAATAGCACAACACAGCAGATTAAGGCAACTAAATTACTATGGTTAGTATATTTATACCAGACTAAATCAGGTTCACAAGCTTACAGGACAGCAAATGATAAATCATATACTGAATTTACACTGAAAACAATGTGACATAAATTCATTTTATATTTTCAATACTTACTTTCCCTTGAAGAAAGCAACATAGATAATGGAAGAGTAGAAGTTGACAAACTGAAAGATGAAAACTTTGAAAGTCAGCTGATCCTCAAATTCTGTCTGTGTTCGATGCATTTCTGAAAATATAAAATAAAAAGGTACAAAAAATAATGTAATACCTCAAAGTTACCATTTCTTCATTGTATATCTCAACCTTCAAAATTATTTTCTAAGCACCACAAAATATGTGCTTGTGCAAATGGGCTAAATTCAAAAGAATAATATATATCGACGGCTCGGTGCAAGAACCCGACAACTGACATTTTCAGGAAAAATAACTTTTCAAAATTTTTGTTATTATCTCCCTTTGCGCTACATTTCTATATAGGCGGGAATGCTCTATCTTTAACCATTACCACAATACGATTTCCCAACAGCTCTTTCTGGTGATTTTGCCGGGACAACAAACCGCCATTTCACAATGGACATTCTGGTCCCCAAACAAAAGCTGCCTAATTCTCACGTCGGTTTCTTGCCCCGACTTTGAACACATAGTTTGCATTCTTGATGTATACAACAAATGCATTTGTCGGATTATTGCACAAAGTTTTCCCTCAATCAAGGAGATTAAAAAGAAACTGGGCATGGTACCAGTAGGTCTCTTTCTCGGTACACATGACGTCACCCCACCCAACCTCACCCCCAGTCCACTGTTATTAGTTCATTGCACGCCATTTAACTACATGTACGTCACACATGAACATCCCGCGACAGTGTACTTTCGAACCACGTATGTTCGAAGAAAACTATGCTATGGAAAACGAAAGCTATCAAAGTGATTCTGAAATAAGTGACGCTTTTATCCCATGGTGTAGGTCTAGATCTAGTACTAGTTGTGATTCATAAACCACTGTTACTTATAATTATTTCAGTGTTGTCTAGGCCTAGAGTGATACAGGACTAGATCAAGAAAGATGCACGGCTTTGACAGTTTACTTGATTACGTGTGGACAGACTTCCTTTGTCTGATTTTAATTTCACGTTTAACTCACGACTTTTTGTATGACACAGTGAGATCTGGATATATCTTCCCCTTGGGATTGAAAAAAAAAAATGATGTTAAGCAAAGTTGACTTAGAGATCTATCCCATTTTCGTGAAAACAATTTACGGAGTGCCAAAACAAAAT
>JBCEWB010000005.1:1203875-1230054 GCA_039654565.1 Peronia peronii
CAGCCGCCTTGTATGCTTCCCAGGAAGCTGAGAACGTTCATGAGTGTCTTCTTTGGGTCTGTCGGGGTAAAAATAGATTGTAAAGCGCTTAGAGCCTGTACTTACGGGGATAAGCGCTATATAAATGCTCTCTATTATTATTATTCACAAAAATGTATCTCCAACATCACTCGTGATTACCTTGCCATAAATGTCTGTTACAAGAGTTTCCCATGACAAGCAATGCCAGGCTTGGCAGAGTTCTATGACAGAAAGTGCTTACAACACCAACTAATTTACAGTTTCTTTATTAACTCTAGCAGGCTCATTCAATTTGCAAGGCCCATGTCATCTGAATCCATCTGATGCAGATTTATAGTTATATACTTTCTATTTCTTTTTTTTTTTTTCTGTGGATGAAAATGTATTTTCTACCACATAAACTCACAATTAGTGAAAATTTTTCATTAATTTTTGTATATATCAACTGAGGAGAAAATACGCTTTCTCTTGAGATAGATAAACTCATTGAGATGTACTGACTTGAACAGCTTTACTTGAAGGATGGAGCCAAAAAACGCAAAAACCTGTCTGCAAACGAGCTGATCGCACAGGTAGAGTACTGTACCTGAAGGAAGGCGAGTTTATACAGTCTGTCTATGGGGGATACAGCCGGAGATTATGCTTTCAGTGTCTGACTTTATATTTTGGATCAATTTCTTTCCCATCAGTAGTTCACGCGGCTATTGGTGCGAATACACCACATCAGACGCTTTCACCCCTTTCTATGCCAACCACGATTACCTCATTAACCACAGGTGTGAAATACATTTCATGTAAATATGTACATTACATATGTACCAAACAATACCAGCCTTTGTAACAATACTTTACTGACAAAACTGCTCTTTTCCTCCAAGTGATCTGTTTCTCAGACTTTAATTGTTCCTATCAAGCTATCAAAAAATTTGGACCAAACCCAGATCTCCACTTTCCTTCAAAACTAAAAAAAAATTAAAATCGGATTATTCATGCTGAATCACAGTTTCTCTACTAGCAGCAAACTGCACGTCCTTACTTTCTTTTCCCTGATCTATGCTTTTAAGTTTCATTTTTAAAAACAATGAAAACAAAATGTTTCTATGTAAAACAGAAACAGAATAAAAGGGAAAATAATAAATAAATAAAACTAAAACAAAAACAGAAAATAGATATGAGTAAGCCTGAGATGTTGACTATTTAAAGCTACTTGAAGCAATGTATGAACTTTTTTTGTTTTAAACGGGTAGAACAGGGACAAATGAAACAAAGCAAACATAACTGATTTAAACAAAATGTTTAAAAAATGCAATGGAAGATGTTGCAAAGGAAGTCAACACAATAAAATAATAAAAACAAAGCAAAAAATGAAACAATAAAGTAAAGCAATTATTTGCATTTTTTTTTTTCAAACACCGAATTTTCAAGAAACTGTCAGGCTGCATAATTATACATGCCTTATTTCAGCAACAACCAAACAAAACACAATAACCAAATACACTGTATGGCTTTGGGACAAGATATACTCAGTAATAAAAATGAAAAAAACAGCAATTACAACAAAAACAAAGAAAAAAATGATGAGAAAAGATCAACTAGGCCGGAACCTATGCAGAATTGAGACTTAAAACTTTCAAACTTTGCTTCTAAGGCATTCATATTTGGGCCAGAATCTTCTTTTCTGAATCCCTTTAATTCACTGAGTTTTCCGTCAGCCTGCCAAAATGTCACACCAGCAAAATTCTATCATTAATTACTTGCACGAACCCATCGATCACTAACTTTAAGATGGCTTGATACTCTTTATTGACCAGAGCAGTTACATGTCTAATGAGGGAAACAGAGCCGGTTTTTTCCACTGCCGTTGTGCAAATAAACATCCATTGATATGTTCATGAGCATTGTGAGTTTTTATTTTTTTTTTCCTGTCAGGACACCCAATAAAAGATGGCAGGAGATGTATATATATATATAAATAGGTCATTTGTCTCGCCTAACAAAAAAGCAGGACTGAGCAAGATGCCTCATTCACATACTGAAAAATGCACAATTCGAAAACCAGCCAATTTTAATGTCACTTTCAGCCGGGGTTACTCTGCCAAGCTGTTGCATAACACTCTAATCCATTCAGGAAATGGCACTTCCTATGCTGTACATGTATTTGAGTTCATGCAATGGTCTGATGAAACTAGTGTTCCCCCAGGTGTGAGGTCTTATCAGCGACCTACAGTTCATGTTGTTGCCCTTAGAATAGACACTCTCTACAAAAGTAATGGCATCCAACTTAGTAAATTGTACTGGTATTGGGTTTTTATTTAATGGTGCATCAGTCAACTACACTGTGCTCCAAACTGAGTATTCCCCCTTCAAAACACATGCAACAGCCCTGATCTCTGACTGAGTAATGCAATGGACCTAGAAACTGGACAACGGTTTCACCAACTTGAAATAAAATGTTACTACTGATATCCAAGTTCAAAGTTTGGATGAATGTATACCGCTCCATCCATCTGCACGGTAGTATGGCACCTCGCTCATCAGCACCACCAATTAACTAAAACTTTTACCTATATGACTGTTCACCTAAGGAAGAAAAAAGCACCATTGGACACTGGGGGACAAAAAGCTTGCAACAATGCAGACAAAAAAATATGCCACAAAAATCCCTTAGTCCTCTGCGTAGAGCAAGTATACAATATGTATAGAATAGAACATAAAATATGAACAAAAATGAAACCGTTAAAAAAGACAAAAACAACAACAAATAAAAAACACAAAAAAGCATTGACTTAGCATCAGCGTGAGATGATAATAATTCATTCATAGCTCAAAGTTTATTATAATATAGTTTTCATCACTGTCACTTTATGCATGGCTGTAAATGCAAAACTAAGACTAAAAGTCAGAGTAGACATAAAAGACGACACTCCAGGCAAGTTATGTGTGGCAGTCAAGGGTTCCTTCTATCCATACCATCGTCTTAGAGGCAAAAATGACTTAACTCCAAATCTGAACTGACCAAATCCAAAAATACTTTTCTGAGAAAATCATATTTAAAATTTCTTAACGTTTCTGCAAAGTCCGGATATTTTCCTTCCGTGAGAAGCATAACTTGGTTCAACAGTAGACTATAGTTGATAATGTTTATGTGTAACTGCTGGTTATGCTAATTTTACTGACTGATGATGGATCTGAAAATGAAGTGAGTCATTTTAACCTTTAAGGCAACAACATCCTTTTTCTCCATATTTCATTCCAAATTCTTTTCGCCTGATGCCCTACCTGCCCTGCACATCCTTTACTCACCACCTCCACCATCATGATAATCCATGTTCAATTGACTCCCCAAATATAACAACACCAATGATTCAACAACAATTAAAAAAAAAAATCTATAACAACACTGACTAATGGCAAAGATACAACTCATCCATTTTAGATCCTTCAGTATAACAATAATGTGTACATGAAATCAAAGCAGCCTGCAGTAAGACAGCCGGGACATAGTGATTGATTCAAGTCAATAATTTAATGAATACACAGCTCCCTTTCATAAAAAAAAAATGTTTAAAAAATAATAACAATAAAAATTTAAAAAAAAAAAAAGAAAATTATGAAGGAAAACATGGATTTCTTCTTTGGTATTGAACAACAATCACATGTATAACAGATTTACAACAGCATCATCTTAGGTTTGAAGTAATGCTTGGTTAGCACTGGGAAGTTATCAGTCATAAAAAAAAAAACAAATCAACATACTGGCTAGGTCTGTGGACCTGGCACCATTGCATGCCCAGGTGCTGTCCTGTACAATGTCTTCTTTGCTCAGAGGTCATAATGTGCAAGGCCATTCATTTGTGACATTATGCGATTTAGTGCTTTGAGGTTTTTTCTTCCTTCGGTAATATCTGAGTCTTATATTAAAAGGAAAACAGGGACGAGGCGCTCAAGTCTGAATCACAATGTGTATGTGATCATAATGTAATTTATTGTATTTCTTTTCCCCAATAATTTATGAGCTGCGGTGCTTTTTGTCTTAACTGTGTAACAAAAAGAAAACTCAGAGCTGTTTAACCACATAGTTATCTCTGCTATTCTTTTCCAATCCACTGTTATTTAAGAGTTGTTGTTTTTTCTTTTCTTCAGACAAGAAATATAGGAAAAAAGCCAAAAGTCATAACCAAGCAGAGGAGTATTGATTATTCAGAGAAGCCCATTCTGGCATAAATTTTTATTAGGCCTAAATATTTTTAAAATTTCAAATACTGCTATGAAACAGTCAAAAACCAAACTGCTGAATTCCTCACTTGTTTCTAACATTTTTTTGGATTTGTCATGATCAAATTATTTATGATGTTACGTACAAAAAAAATAATAACATGCAGCAATAAAAGTGGCCATTTGATGGAGCATCTTATGCCAAGTAAACATCATTCACTAAAGCTGTAAGCATCTTTGGTTCAATCACAGAAAAGTGCTACTCCTTAAATATCTTTAAAACATGCATATAAATGCCTTGTCAAAGAATTGTTCAAAACAACAACAAAATGCAATTCTTCAAAATGTAAGTCCCATATAAAGTGCAACAGTTCAATACCAGCACTGAGGTCACATTCAGTTCAGTTCAATCTACAGTTTCATAGGCATCTCCAACATGTAGCCAGCATGTGGTGCATTTTGGCACTAAAATTTCTCAACCCACATTCACAAAGCTTTTAAATTAATGATGAACTGCACATGAATTACACTTCATGCATATGATGGTATCCATTCAATTCTGATGATGACTGAACAATTCAGAGATTTTCTGTGCAAAGGAATTTTAAGCTTTTCAGATGCCATTTTCAGAAAAATCTCACCAAACCAAATACTACAGGCCGATGAAAATTAGTCTTGATTGTGAAATATAAAGTGATCCATTTGAAATCAGTGTAAGCTGAGCTTTGTGCCTCAGGGGAAAACATGACAAACAGACAACCAAGGCTACGTCTTTCTAAAGTGATCTGATTGAGGCAGGAAACAAATGGCCGGGAGAAAAAAAAACAATATTTTGCTTTTTTTTTTTTGTTCCTATTGAGCCAAATTTTCTGGATCAGTACAATCATGGCATAAACGGCATCAAAGAGTCTCCATCATGATGCTGATTCTTTGCCTGCAGTTTGAACAATGTGCACTCTTAAGCTTTATAAACTTTGTGACCTCTGCTAGGAAAGGGGAAAAATGGCCACTGACAACTCTGTAATTCACATGAAATTTATGCATGGTGAAGAAAAAAAAAAAGGCTCTTGGACAATCCCAATGGCATTTGAATAATATTTTCCCTATACCAAAGGAGGCCGTTCTTAAAGAATATAGTGACAAACAAAAGTACCTATAAAATCTACATTAAGAAAAAACAGCACTTTGCAGAACTCAAAGAAAATATCAAAAATCATATTCCTTCCTTCACAAAGAAAGGAACAAAATGAACATAAATTTGTGTTATCATGATGACAACTTTGTGTCAAATGCACTATGGAGACAAAATGAATGAAAAAACCCAGGCAAGATCTGGCTACCCCTAATGACTGTGGGGAGGAACAGACAAAAGAAACTACACACTGAGAGTAGGCAGACAAAACAGAGTGGAGACGGTTGGAGAGATGACCATAAATGTACTATGACAATGAAGAAAACAGAGGGCATGCAAACAGATAGCACAAGAGTTACAAGTTCAGACCAGCCTATCCTCAAAATCATCCTCAAACATTTCTGGTGTAGACAACTTCATTCCCAGGCACTTTTCCTATTTCTCTGACCTATTTCTTTCCACTTCTTTATATATACTTTTTAATTTAACTCTATAAATTTTTACATAACTCTTTGAAAGATCACTGTGTTTATGATATTGTGTTTTTCTAATTCAACACTATATGTGTTGACAGAAATCTCTAAAAGATCACTGCACTTATGATACTGTTTTGAAAAAAAAAGTCACTTTAAGTTAGCAGACAAAATGGACAATAAGTATCTCATCACCATGATGAATAGTATTTTGAACTTAAGTGAGGTAAATGTAAAGCATGATGATTAATGTTTGAAAAGACTGGCTCCTTGACATTTTTAAGGTTAAAGATCTCACAAACCAAAAAGAAAAATAAGGCAATGGACAAAGCAATGTAAAAGAATGGTCTAGACCGTGTTGTAAAGCCCAGTAACAAATTGGGAAATGTCTGTGATATTAATACTATGCTTACTCGTCAGGTTTCAGCCTAAATAAAACAGGACATTTGTCTAACATAAAAGCAGTATTTTGCAGAATGGCTTTGTAACTCACAAACTGTGCTATGGTGGGACTACCATCTGGTGGGGCACATACTAGAAATGACAAACAATGAGTTATGGCAAAGTTCCATCATAATCAAGATCAAGTGGAACGTGGTCACCTATAAGTAAAACTGACAAAGAACATATCACTCTTGATTGACGTGTTATCTGTCTTCCCTTATACCAAATGCCGTTCTAGGTCTGGAACTGTAACATCACTACATCCAACATAAAACATTGTAACATTCAATATCTTCAGCCAAATATACAGAAATAGGAAATCTTCTCAGTCTGCAAGCTAACTCCTGGCCTGAAGTAATATCTGGGACATATATCTGCAATGTTCTTCTGCAGCAAATACAAAAACAAATTCTCATCTGTCTCTTTCATCTTGGAGTTCTCTCAAGTGGGAGGGCAGATGTAGCCAAATCTGAAAATTACACAGGTCTTGAGCTATTTCTTATTTCTCAAGTTTTATCACTGGTAGATGCTGAGAGGGATGGGATATTTCGAGAAGTTTTACTTAGATATAAGAATAAGAGGCAGCCAAGTATGTGCCCACCACCTGGCATGATTTACAGTGTTGAGCCAAGACAATCTTTTCCAGAGCTTTAAACTTTAAGGCTACAACAAAGTGCGCTCTCACATCACCTAGTATGGTTCCAAGTTGAAATGGACTACAACTGTAATGTCAGCTGGGTTGAGAATACCAATCATTTAATTACACTATTTCTCCTTTTGTTTTTTCAGTATTCTGCCATAGGCCATAGGGGATCCAGACAAATATATGGTGTTCCAAAAGTCACCAAACATTTTAACTAAATTCCTAAGAATTACAAAATGAACTGAGTTGTTTATGATTCTAGTATCAAAAAAGAAGTAATTGCAGTTTTATTTCATAGACTTATTATCAGATTCTAACATCTTCGAAGACTAGATGAATAATTCCAAAGACCATCTCCATTTTCAATTACTTTCAACCACCTACTGACACAGGTCTCTCCAGTGTTTCGCAGCAGCTCTTCAATGAGATTGTTCCTGAATTTGTGGCAGTTATGGGGCTTACTGGTATAAATCTTACTTGTTGATATAGTCCTGCAAAAAAAAAAAAAAGCTACAGTAAGTGTAAGATCAAGGGAGCTCTGAGCCCATATAAGTAAAATTTATACTTTCAACGATGTTCAGAGATATCTCTCTAGCCTGGCAAAGTGGAGTTTTAGTGGCTTTTTAGTGAAGCTATATCAAAAGCAAAGATATATGCCACAAATCCTCCTAACCTGTCACAGCTTGAGGAAAGAATCTGAATGGCCTGCAGTGAGGAGGTGGAAGAGATACTGTAAAACATTGCAAAATCCCATCCAAGGGACTATTTTTCAAGGTTTTGGAACCTGATGGCAAGTCTATCAAATAAAACTACAATTACGCCTTTGTTGATTTAAAAAAATATAAATAAACTCAGTTTGTTCTGTAATTTTTAGGAATTTATTAAGTGTCTACTGACATCCTATATCAGTGGTAGAGAGGTGGATTTTATGCTTTACCTTTTTTAAAATGACAGTATGGCGTATTAAAGAAAACAGTTTAGTTTTTTTGGTTGATGGGACGCAGGTATCAGGCTTCGGCAGATAGCATGCAGATAATCCAAGGCAAGACAAAACAAGAAGAAATCAAACAATGGGCACAAACATTGACCAATCTGTACATTCAATACTGGTTCATTGTACTAAAACATGGAATAAATAACTCATCATTAAAGCTTTTCTTCCCACAAGCATATCAAGAAAACTGGACTTGTATCTGTTTAAACGGAAGCTTGTAACTTTACAACAAAATCATGTCATTTTTATGGAAAAAGCAGCATCAATAATTTATGGATTGTCATTAAAAATATGTTCTCTTGTAAAGCTGTATTTGATAAATATGGCATTTTATGATATAAATAGACACAAGAAAACAACACTGTCATTTCAGCCCCGTCAAAAATCACAACATTACGTGTGTGCTCATCAAACAACTATCATACAACTGCACCAACATGGGGCTGACAGCAAAGTGATGCAAATTTTACAACCTTTTTCATAACCCTAGTAATTATACAATGATTACTGCAGTGACAAAAATAGAGAACTATTTGATCAAGAAAAGAACTTGGCTTGTTTTGGAAGTGCTCTTCCTCTATAATGGGACTGGGATGGGAAGGATGCCCTATTGGCAGGATAGTTGTCAGCATCATTTTACACAATACTATCTATGCATTGTGACGATTTAATTACAAGCAGTGGGTGAGACAAGAATTAATGTGCTTCTCCCACTTCACCTATGAGCAAATCAGCACTGGAGCAGGCAAGGACAAATTCAATGTGTGCATGTACTGGCTAGTGTTTCATACTGGACTAAAGAAAAAAACACTCCAATGGTAAGACAGATGTACTTTTTACCACTCATTTGGAAAAAAAATGGGACAGAGTTTTCAGGACTTTCTAACAGCTTTTCAGACAGTACTTCCATTCTCAATGATAAAACAAAGAAATAAAATGAATTTGCCAGCAAACTGTGCATTCAATAATCAAGAATATTGAAATCTGTACCACATTTTTGTACCATCTGTAATTAACTTGTGAAAAAATCATACACAATACATTTCTCATATCAAACACAGAATTTGGTTTCTCATGTCTGATCCTTTATGCCTTTTGTCTTAAACTTCATTGGTAGGAAATTATTTATAACGTTATGATAGTTTTCGCTGCGAAGAGCAGAAAAGAGGACTGACTAAATGATAGGTAGCTCGCTGTCATATCCACTAATAATATTTCAGCCCATTTCTTTATTTATCCCTACTGTTTAAAAAAAGTAAGTCAGTAATGACCTCAAAAGATATTAAAAATGGACTAAAGTTCATTAAAGTAGACAATTCTTGACTCTCTCCTTCTAATCTGTAATAGCTGAGAAGTATTGTCACAATTATATATTGTCTGCTTCGCTTTCATAGGTTACTTCTTATAATCCAGCTAAAGAAATACATGGATGCCCAATACTATGCAAAACTGGCAAACGTAATTGTAACACCTCACAGTTGTATGCTTGTAAAAGGGATATCTATCATATATATATTTATACGTAAGGAGAGTTGACTAACCCTCAGCAGTGATGCACACAGCATATATTATATATATATATATATATATATGTAAAGAAGCGACCAACACCAAAGCATACAGGTTTAATAAGAGACTGGATCCACTAGAGAAAACAAAATCAAAGAAAGATCATGAAAAGGAAGTTGTGCCAACTATGATAGTCAAGACCTCGTATTTCATGCAAGCATAATACACACCTTTATTTGTTTTTGAATGGAGGCTCCTAAAAGCCTGTGGCAAATTTAAATACGTTGAAAAGAGAAACAGAACAGGAGAAAAAAAAATTTTTTGCTATCTAAATATGTCAAAATCATGCATTTCCATTACATATATTTGCTAGTCCTACCTGCCTGAAGCAAACGATCAAGCATAGAAGCCATGAAATGTTTCAATTCAGTTCACGAATAAAAAAGAAAAATGAAGAAAAAACCACAAGAGCTTTATATTTGTAAATAAACAAATGAAAAGTTGAATAGAAGTGAGTGCCCCCACCACTTAAGGAAACACTGGCGACCAAGCCTATTCAGTGTCCAACCTATTGCAATAATCTATGACTGCAATAATTTCCTTCTCAAAGGCTATCCACAATAGAGACATGCTATTTCTTGCCAACGGGCAATACCAGTTACTGACAAAGCTTATCTTTGATATGCCTCCTTGTGGTCTCTTAGACATAAGCCACTCCCACTTGTGTCACCAGTCAACCAACAGCTACATAACTGGCTGACCTCAGAATCATCTGCAATTTCAGGCCAGTAGCTCCTGTTTGGAGATTTGTCTCTCATTACTCGAGGTCAACAGTTGTCTCTCCACTTCAGGTTTTCCCACTATGTTCAGCATTGCTAGAAACACCTCACTTGCTTCCCAAGTGCAACCAGAGCAGCAGGTTTACTTGTGAGAAGTTTCCTTGTCACATACATCCTACTAATAGCTTTATGCTGCTTTTGTGAGCCAGGAGTGGACCCATTCATGCACAACAAGAAAACAAACAACAATTAATGATGCCTGTTTCATGTTGCCATCTTCTACTTCATAACTTTCTCTTTAAGTTGATGCTTTCTCAATATTTTATTGTCAGTTTGGTTCACATCTTTATAACAGAACAAACATGGTGTTACTATGACAATGAAAATGTCGCATATATTCATCTGAATCTTTGTGCTGTGTATTTTTCATATATTTTTTGTTTAAATTGTTTTTCTGCACTGGTCAAAATGTATTTCCTTATGGACAAATGAACTATTCGTATTCGAGAGTAGAATTCATCCCTCTCATCTATCAGTATCGCTGGATGCCGTGTTGCCTGCTGAGGTCAATATTCTTCTCCATTTGTTCCAATCTTCCCATTTTGATCTACCAGTAGAGAACCCACAAAGCTGTGGTGGATTTTTGAAATATTTAGTTTGGGACACCCAGACAACGGCTTGCCATTCAGTGTATGGCAAGCCTGCACACTTTGACAGTTACTGTTCCTCAATGAAAACTGTTTTTTTTCTCTTGTTTCTCTCACTGTAGCTAGTTAATTCAATTTCATTCAGCTATTTCTCTCTTTCTTTTTATATTTTCAAAGACAACCTGGGATATTCCAACTATTCTCCTGTTAATGATAGAGGAGCAAGAATGCATATCTTCAAAATGCAGCAAACTGTTTTTGATGAATAAATACCTGTTCTGTTTTGAAAGCCATCAACTTTGTTTTCTTCCAGTCATACTTCACAGAGTAAAATTGTGAATGGGCAGATGCATGTGAGAATTTTCAAGACAATAGGAAAAATATATTGCTGAAAAAAAAAAAAGAAAGACTGGTTTTGCCATTACTATCAAAGCTCTGCTGGTTTCAAAGACTTTTTACAGCAAAACCTGGGCTAAATCTGTTCACCAATGAAGTAGTGAGAGCCCAATAGTAGAAGACAAGATTCCGGGAAATACTCCACTGGATTTCCTGCTGGAAGTAAGCTTACAACCAGGAGGTGAGGCAAACTGGGGCATTCGCAGTCTCTCGACTGGGCAAGGTAGGATAAGATATCAAATACTTTTAACACTGGATTTTGGCTCAAGTCATTTGATACATCAAGCTGGGTAAGAATGGGCTAATTTATGCTTATGACATTAGCTGGTACTGTCAATTTCACCTTTAGGGTGTCAATCTTATACTCCAAAATGTTATCTGGGTCCAACTCGATGCCCACACTTTCTGCACTTTGACACAAGTCAACAAGATCCTGCTTCGTAAAATCATTTATCTCTCGCTCGTAAATAATCGTGTACCTTTGAACAAGATTTGATCTTGAAATCCATGGTCACGATGGAGTACAATAATTTCATAAAATACTGATAACTTATCGGCAACCAAGTACATCAACACAATGACAATGAAGGCCAAGCCCTATTGTTTACAAGATTCTGCCTCACTTCCAGTCTGGGCAGAAAATTGTGGGTTTTGGACGGAAGTATGTCGGTCTCTTTCCTATGTAATTACTAACACTACACACTACTATTATTATTTGGAGAGTATCTAGGTTCAATTGGCTATGAGTCTGTCATTCATGGAGAAGAGTTTTCATCACAAATTCCCTACCCACCATAACAAGGTCAAGCCAAGAAGTAAGGCAAACTTTCTTGGGTCGACAGAATTTCCCAATTTGTGAATTCAATTGAAAAGGAGCTTATATCTTTTTTTAGAGATAAGATAAAATCTTCCCATGATGCCACAAGGACAAACCTATGCTTCATGATATGATTTATGCCCAGGTTTTCAAGGCTTGGTCACCAATGTCAGTGGGGACAACAACACCCAATCCCTGCAAATCAAAGAACTGAATGGATCAGAGAACAACAAGAATCAATGACCTGCTCAATGGTTTAACACAATGGTATGGACTGATTGTCGTGCTCACAAAACTCTTTGGTTTACAGCTAATACAGAACAATGGCATTAAGTCTCAACATGATAAATATATAATCAAATATGAACAAATTTCAAATACAGCTTTAAACAGATCAAACAAATCACTTTTAAGATTTAAAAATTTAAATCTAATCCATGTGGATGTCCACTGAGAAAAACAAAAACTGAATCTCAAGCAATCTTTCATGGTCACTATTTAACCTATCACAGTTTGAAGGCAAGTAGCAGCTTCTGATTTTGCCCTGGTGTAGATGTTCATTTTCTGGAAAGTCATACAAGATTACAAATACCAGTGTCTGCGCTGTATCATCGGTGCATTGTGATCATTTCCTTCTGAATCTGCAATCCTAATTTCCATGTGTTTTTTGAGTAGCCATAAAAATCAAGCTAAGATATAATCTTTATCATTTTTCTGTGAAAGTGTAAGCATCTTTGCAGATATGGTAGACTGTGACAAGAGTTTGAAGATCACTGAAAGATAACTTGAGTTTCACATCACAAGACAACAATATGCATATCATATAGTAATTAATTACAATTAAAATCAAATCTTTGGTTTCATATGGAATTCTGGCACTACACCATCTACATCAGACCATACTTGTGTAAGCAGGTTATTGGAATGGGACATTAAGGCTTCAGATTACATGAGAAAATTTGTTGCTTTTTTTTTTTTAAATAACTTTTTTTTTCTTTTTTTCTTTCAGTCTTCATTACAACTGAAATTGTAATGCATGGGTTCCCAAACTTTATTGACAAAGTGACAGGTGATATGGAAACTCTTTAATATGGAAAAAAAAAAAAGCAAACAAACAAACAAAAAAAAAGACTACTTGATTTTTGTTTTAGATCATGCCATTTTCCATTTACATAATGTCACATGCCAACAAATCAATTTACCACAATAAGATGTTAACATGTTACTGGCATAAATTCTGAACTTCATCCTCATTGTCATTCAAATTTACTTCATCAAACTCCTTGGACCAAAGGAAGTGAAATGTATGGGCTTTTTTTAATGCTCTCCTCACTGTTGATTCTTTTATCATAATTACATTTCCTCCATTGGCTGCCTCTCAGTTGACCAACTCTATAAAATAATATTTGCTGAGGAGAGAACTTCCAGAGCTACAAGATTACAATGCCTGATGGATGAATTTCCATTAGGAAGTTTGTATAACATCAGTCTATCATCACTGAAAATTCTTAGCTCACATATAATACAATTAAGAAATTTTTATGAGAAAGTGATCCACATGTCAAATGAATTTGAAATATGTTTTTCATCATAATGAAATTCACTTCTGGGGGCAGGTGTAATGTTTCTTCATAGCACATGTGGATTTCTGCATTTCAGCCTCCACAACATAATCATAATCATCAAATACACATGCTTGTTAAACTAAATCAATTTCTCATGCTGAAAAGCTACTTATCACAGTATGTGTTCAATGACAGGCTGAATAGAAAAACTAGAATTTCAAGACTTACTCGAATCAAAGTCCTGAAGTATGAGACTAATCCCATAAAAAAAATCAATGGAGGGAAAAGAAAGCCAGGCCATACAACACCTTGCAAACACAAGTACGGTCCTCTAGCAGGCTACAGCTGGCTGGCAGTTTGGCTGAAGCTCACTGGGCAAATCCCCTTAGGGCAGCATTACACATAATGATGGCAAGAACAAAATTCTCACTGCCTGCCAACCTTCACATCAATTGTAAAATGTAACACAGAACCCAGATGAAATCTGGACGATCATCCAATGAATTGCAGATCCTGATATCAAATGATATGGGACTGCATGGATGGCAGGAAGGCATAGTGTGGCGCAGTGGTATTGTATGTCTAGTCACCTTTTCTCAGATGATCACAAGACTTACAAAATGCTGGTTATATATCTGGAAACTAAAATATCTTCATTTTCAGCACATCAAAGTTAGCCAAATGCCTCACATGTTTCTCTGGCTAGGATTTCATTATCTGTCCAGATGGTTACAAGCAATGAGATATTCTTTCATTTTTGACATTCGACACAAATATTGATGGAAACTCTTCTCATTCGACAAACCCACCTAAAAATAAGGAACCCATTACAATGTGAAACTGATGGGTGCCAAATATGATCGAACTGAACTGTGTCGTCGTTACATGCAATGGGCTCTCAGGGGCATAGCCTCAGTTAGATTCTGCTCATCCTGCCACATTTTGATTCACCAACGAAGGCAAAGGTGTCAAAGTAATGCTTGATGGAAAAAAACAGTTCACATCATTTAGAAAAGCAGATGACATAGTATGAAAAAACAACTGATAATGCTATCTGGCAGTCATAGATTGTAAAAAATTTTTTGATTGTGAATGCTATTAAAAACATTATACATATAAATAATGCTTTTTTTTAACCCTTTATGCACATCAATCCAGATGATCAAACGGAATTTCCAAGAAATAGCACATAACTGGACACAGAGAGACAGACATCACAATACACGCACATACACCTTGTTAGACAATGGCATCTGTTTGCAAATGTTCCAGAAACAAGAAACTAGAACAATGCAGTCACAAAAAAAGAAAAAAAAAGTCTAAGTTAATAATTAAAAGACAAATCCATCAAAAAAAATGGGCATGATACTCATCATACATACATATATATAAATATAAACTTGTAAATAATATATGTATACATATATATGTGTATTATTTATATGAACTATTGACTGATGCACCGTGCACATCCATGTGTTTTGTGGGATCAAAACCATTTCACAGGATTTCAAAGAGACTAGTGTGTTCACATAAAAATTTCAAATAATACAAGAGTGACTATTGACTGAATAGACTGGGATACATTGTCCATCACTCCGTACCCCTCCTCCTTGTCTGACTGCACAACCAATATCCAGTGGAGAACTCTGAACACATCCTTACGTTGTGTCTTTCAAATACATCAGGTTTACCATTGTACAGCAAGGCATTAATCCATCTGGCAAATCAAGAATATCCGACTCAGGAAAAAAAGTTCATTCCAGATCTTTCCCCATAAGTTTTTCATGTTTCATATCATCATTTTTACAAAAGCCACATTTCTCACAAGTTGAATCTTGCTTTTCCACAACTGTGCATTTAGAAATTTTCTACATCAACACCTGCCACCAACAAAAAAGACAAATATATGTCCCAGTCTTTGGGAAAATTACACAAGACAAAATAAAAACATTTTTTAAAAATTTGAAGTATAGTTCACAGCACATAGAATTCAATGTGCCGATTTCAGCATACTTGACAACAAAGAATACTCTTTGGATAAAGCTTCATCTTCTCGCACCATCAGAGGCATAGGACTGTTACCACTGCCGTTTGCAGCATGATCGTCACTGACGGCATTGCACTCAGAGTCAGTGTTGCACTTTGCCAGTTTCTGCTGCAGTCGTGATTCTGCCTTTGCCTGGCTGGGCAAGCAGTTATCTGTGCTGGAGCACCCTGTACCTGGGGACCCTGCAGCCCGCAGCTTCTCCACCACATCACTCAAGATGCCGTCATGTTTATGCTTGTGGGCGGCTGAGGGAGCCAACAATGCTGGAGTCGATGAGGAGGCTTGAACAATACTGGGCAAGTTTTCAGCTAATGATGACAACAACAATGATGATGATAATGAGGATGAGGGTAAAGCCAATGATGAGTGACTAACAGATTTTAGTTCTGTTCCACCAGAATCGATAAGGAAATTGGGCAAGCTTGTGGCCAAGCCAGTTTCTGCCTTTTTCTTCTCTGGTTCTTTGGTTTTAACATCCATAATATCATTTCCTTTGGATTCACCTGATCCATATCCCAACTTTGCACATTTGCTCGGAGAGGGGGAGCAGGCAGGATCAATATCATCTTTGTTAGCTTTTCTGGGGGATTTCCGCCCTTCCCTCCGAGAGAGTGACACACCAACTTCTTCAATGTCACCATCTTCCCGTCTGACAGAACTGGAGACAGGACAATCCAATCTGTCTCTGCCCGAACCACACCCATCTCCACAAGTGCAGTTCTCTGTGGAAGAGTTGGCCTCCAGAACGATGGTCGCGGAATCACAGACAGGGCTGGATTTCTTCAAGTTGGCCTGGGCAATTCTCAGCAGATCGGCTTCATTTCTTACCACCCAACGCAGCTTCCCAACTGACATGATCTCCACCTCTTGATCACCAAACAGGAGCATATTCTTCTCATACTTGGGTTTAGATATGGTTGCGGATTCCACAGGTTTGGACACAACATCTGGATATGCTTCCTTTGCAATGGTCTCCACATCTCGACCACTAACATCAGCATGTTTCTCATGGCTTTTCCCACCACCAATGGTCTGCTTGTCACCCCAGTTCCTGTTGTTTATTTTGCTGGTTTTGCTGGCTCCACCTCTCGACCCCTTCCTGGCTGCATCTTTGCTAGGGGCTGGCTGCCCTGGCTGACTAGGACTTTGGGATGGGTTACTGACTGCAGGCTTTTTCACAACTTCTTTGCTTTGACTGCCACCAGTGTCTGAGGTTGCTTTATCACTGGGTTCTGTTTTAACTTTGTCTTTGTTGGGCGAGGACAGATCTAAAGGAGTGGGGATGCTGAGATTAGTGGCTGGAGCGCCTATAGTTACAGCACCTGTGCTGCCCCACATAGGCTGTAGAGGAAAGTAGCTCATAAGAAAAGGTTGAGATGTAGCCAGGTGTGGCTGGGCAAAGTGCGGGTTGGTAGCCATGATCGAGGCCGTGGCAGAGGAGAGGCCTCGATCTGGTAGATTGTAGTCATAGACCGCTGGCAGGATTGGATTGTATGGCAGTGAGAAAAGAGAAGCATTGGGAGGGGCAACCGCCGATGGCCGAGTGGTGGAGGCGAGCGTTGTCACAGCTGTGCTGGGGCTCTTGCTGCCTGCAGTACTGCGAGTCCCATTGGTTGTCGAGGGACTACTGCTAGTGTCTCTTGCGGCACCAACTGGCTTGCGGGCTCGACGGCGGGCAGGCGGATGGTGAACTGTGCCTGAGCTTGGTGTGACAGGAGAGCTGGTGACAGATGTTTGTCGCTGGATGTCACCTGCAGCTGTGGAGGATGCATTAGATACAGCAAAGGATTGAGTGATAGTAGTGGCACTAATACTGCTGGCACTGGTCTCGGTAATGGGCAGAGAGAACCACGAAGGTTTACTAACAGTTTGTGGAATTGAACTCTCGCTCTCCTCTACAGCTTTGCTCTCAGCGGGCTGGGTTCTTCCCTCTACACTCATATGGCTGGTAAGCTTGCTCCACAGAACTGATGAAGTGAGTGAGGTGGCTAAGGAGGGAGAGGACAGAGATAAAGCGGATGACGAGGAGGTGGCGAATTCATTGAAGTGAGCAGCACCTTGAGATAAACTGGATATGACATCATTTAGAGTAGGACGACAGCTTTCTGGTTTTGATCTTTTCGGATGCTCCCCATTCACACTAACACCACCAATAGGTTTCTTACTCATCTTGTTTACTTCTGTGTTATCATCGGGTTTTGACCCAGTGTCGCTGCTGTGAAGAACTTCACGTTTTCCAACACTTAATATCAGGACTTCTTTCTCATTTTCTGGATTCGCAGCTTCTTTCTTATTTTCACTCCCATTACCCCCATCATGTAATTCTTGTTCAGCTTCTCCAATTTCATCATCAGCATCATCAGCATCAACTTGAGATATGGCAGCAGCACCATCACAACCGGCATCAGCCTCGGGAACACATGCTGTACTAGCACCAGAAATAGGACAACTTTTCTCCTGCTCCTCACTAGCAACTGATGAGGAGGACAGAAGTTGACTAGAATCAACACCACTCACAACAGGTTTACTACAGACTGGACCTTCAGATGGCAAGGTGGGACTGTCTCTGGCCCCAGCTGTTGACTTCTCACTCTGACCACCAGCCTTGCCAAGGTCAACAGCCTCCATCACCTGCTGGTTGCCTTCATCCTTGGGGCTGTGAGTACTGGTGGAAGGGGAGGTGGAGGTGGAATGGAAGGAGGACAACTCTGCAGTCATGTGAGGCATGGTGGCAATGTAACGCTGCATGGCTTCTGCATCCAGGCCTAGGTCATCAATCTGAAACATCCAAATATAAAGCATGCATGTCAAAATTAACACTCATTCATTTAAAACAAAAGAAAGAATATAGCAAAAAAAAAAAAAAAGGGAGAAAAAAGGCCCAACAACAACAAATGAAAACTAAAGCAAACACAACAACATGCACAAATCTAAGTTGATTCTTCCTAAAACACATCAACAACCAAACTCATTAATCTCAAACTGTTTGTTTATAGATTGAGTCAACCTTCAATGAGACCTAACTCAAATGTGAAAGTTTTCACCACTGATTAGTTTTGTCAGAGCTCCATAGATTTTTCTAAAAACCAGTATATCATCAAAGTTGAAATATCTGAGGTTATGTAAGAAAATGATAAAGTTTGTTATTCTGACGTCTAGAAATACATCAATTAAGATTTTATGCAGTCAAAAACTGATATGGTTGTTGGACTTACATCATCACCATCTCCACCATGTTCAAAGCCACGCCGATGGGTCAGAGTCTTATCTCTGATGATGCGATTGATAGATGAAATACTGGGGATGTTCTTTTCTGAACAGATATTATCCTGTAGTAACCTGCAAAAACATAAAATGACAATGCCCGTGATTTGCAGCATGCCCAATTCTTAAGACTTCCACTTATCTCTTGAATAAGTGTAGCCATGCTAAAGAGACTACTTCGAGAAATAAAAAAACCCAAAAATATCACAATGATTTTTCACACCATAGTTCACAGCCCTTTCTAAAGAGGAATTTGTAACTGTAAGTTCTATACAACTACTAAAATAAATTTTATAGTCAAGCGCTGAAAAAACATTTGGAAAATTGATGCTGCACAAAAATTGATGTACATGGAAAAACATAATGTCACTGAGTTGACCATAATAACATGTTTTATTTTCAAATTCAGATTTGGGCCTGAATAAATGATCTCAGTTCCCCATTTGTCAAATTTAGGTTTTAATAAAGTTCAAGGGAATTTGATTAATCTAGGGGAGATGATCCATTCATGTATGTACATACTGTGAAAATGGGAATACTTTCCCTTGCTTACAACTTTATTTTTTAAAAACTCCCTGAAGTATGTAGTATAACAAATATAGCAGTATTTCAAGGCTGCTGCAGTTTTTATAATATCTGGATCAGCATAGTCTCATGCTTTTCATTTACATGAACTATGTGGTAAAAACACTATACAATTTTCAATCTACATAGAAAAGCTAATTCAAAATGACTCCACACATCAGATGCCTCATTTAATGTCAACTGTTCATGAGTACGATAGCCAGTTAACACTCAAAAAGTTAGGATCACACCAGAATCCAGGGGTGGATACAACCTGTTCAACATAAACAGGCTCACTTTTGTCTGATCTCCCAAGCAAACATCTGTGGATTGTCCATCTTGTACTGCTTGACCATACTGACTACATCTGGAGTGGTCACCTTTGGCTTGCTACCCCCAATCTGACCTGGGTTGATACTGCCAGTCTTACGATATCTGCAAATAAAAGTATGACAAAGAGATTGATACAATCCTTCAGACCTGAAGATCTGCTTAGGACAGTAATAGCCATTACTCTCAAACACTATAAAAAAAAAAAAGAAAAGGAAGAGCACCACATTATGCATCATCATCCATGTTTCGTTTTCTTCCTTCTCACTTTCTTGCCTTCCACCTTTCAAATGATTCATTGATAACATCAGGCATAATGCATGTGGTACACTTCAGTAGGCCTTGCTTTAGTCTCCTTTTCGTATCAACTGTTACAATTTCTTTCCCCTGTAATTTAATCACTAATACAAAATATTGCAAAAAAAAAAGAAAAGGAAGGTCACCACACATGTTGAACTTGCCTGTTGAGAATTTTACTGACACAGCCATGGGACACCTGTAACTGTCGGCTGATCTCACATGGGCGAATGCCTTGTAATGCTAGCTGTAAAATTTGAACCCGCAGGTGGTCAGGCAGAGGGCGACCATTGGTGAACTCTCGACCATACTGGTTAATGTTACGCCCACCTGAAAAATTCAATTTGCACCTATATTTCCACAGTAAATTTCTTCTATATCACACTTAATTTGAGGCTTGGTGTAAAATGCAAAATTCTAGTATGACATGAAGAGACAAAATAACATAAACAGATTAGAAAACTACCTAACAGACATGATCAAGGGTAGCACTGATACAATTCACAACGGACAAATGCCATCTGAAAGATATCAGCATCAGTCGGAGAGGCAAGATAGAGCACAGACTGTTTCAGATGCAGGCAAACGAATAAAGTAAGTTAATAAAGTAAGGTGATTTTGATAAAGGAAAGGTTGGATCAACTAAGATCAGTTCAGTAAAGAAACTTTGGAACAACTACGGTGAGTTTAATAAGGAAAGTTTGGAATATCTAAGGTGAATTTAGTAAAGAAAATTCCATGGCAGAACTACTGAGGTATTCATAGTAAACAAGAGCATGTAGCTGTCAGCCCTTACTACCAGAATGACGTATCCGGCTCTTTCCTTCTTTCTTGGCAGAGTCCGACCCATCATCATCCATCAAACTATTGTCATCCATGTCAAAACTGTCATCGCTCCCCTCCTCTCCCCCACCTCCTCCTCCTCCATTCAGTCCAGGTGTAGCAGCCATGGTTCCTCCAGCAACTGGACTCTTCTCTCCATCCTTGCTTTCTGTGGACTGCAGGCACAAAACAAGACGAGGTAAAGTTTGCTTCATGTGAAGCTCTGGGTATAAATTTAGCTGTATCTATAGACACATTAGGGCTTTGCATGCCAAAAAATGCGAGGGACCAAACTGAGCGAGGTGTCTTCCAGTTTTGGGTAGGACTTGCCTGGGCTTCGGGAAAGAGCGCATATAGTGAAAAAAACAAACAAACTAGAAACCTGGGTGTGGGTAGGAAATTTAGGCCTAAGACTCTTGACTGTGAATGACACAATTTAATAAACTTCAAGCCCATATCCTCCACATGATGACAGTTGTACAAAAGACAAAAAAATAATAGTAGTGAAAAAAAAAAAAATAAATGATAACATGTGATAAGAAAAGAAAACTACAGGATGACCCACTTACACATTAGATCTGGTGCTAAACAGACACCCTGTTAAACTTAAATGAAACGAAGAATGAAAACATACAAAAAAGGAATAAAAGAAAGTAAAAGAAACCTGAAAACAAAAACAAATGAAATGAAACAGAAGAAAGTCAAAGTAATTAAGTCAGTTGTAAATATGTGAAGAGTAAACAAAAGAGGTACTATTGTAAAAATTACTTTAAAAAAAGAAGAAGAAAAAACAAAATGGATAATACTGTTCAACATACAGAAACAAACTCTTCACAAGATTTGTGAACTCATAGTTAATGACCACCAACCAATCTGCTTAATAGATTGTCTAGGTCTAACTTCTTATCTAAGATGAATGTGCTAATTTAAATAGTCGTAATCTTTTAATCTTTCAGCATTAGACTAGGTTGTATTATAGTGGAGAAAACAGGACTGACTAGGACCAGTGAAATTTGCAGAGCTCGACTGATCCCCTATGTCTTTTGTTCTAAATCACCCATGTTTCCTTTTCTTCCTTCTCACCTTCTTGCTTTGAATCTTTCAAATGATTCACTGATAACATCAGGCCTAATGTGTGTATACATTTCAACAGGCCTTGCTTTAGTTCGCTTTTCGTATCAACTGTTACAATTTTTTTCCCCTGTAATTTAATCACTAACACAACTTACAACTATTATTATTTGGATGGCATCTAGGTTCACTAGGCTTTATAATTATTAAGTCTGTCACTCACAGCCAAAAGTTTTAATCCAAAATTCCTACCCACCCTGTGTTTTTTAATGTTTTTTTTTTTTTTTTTGCTAGTTGCGCTTCTTTTTCAAGTCCAATCAGGTCCCTTCTAAAACTGGCGGACACTGTTCAATTGGGACTGGAACTTATGCAACGTGCCAGGCCTATTTAAAGTATGTCTATGGCTGAAACAAAAAAAAAAACACAAAAACCAATAACTCACAAAATATCTCCACTTCATAGTTATTTGCCGAAGCTCAATTTTCCTACAGCAATAAAAATTTAACAATAAAAAAAGATGCACTCCACAAAAATTTTCTACACATGAAGCATTTGATGATGCTGCCCTTTATAATTTCATTGAGGACAACTTCTAAGATTGGAAACAAATCTCTCAGCTACTTTTGTATCACTATGTAGCACGGCTTGCTTGCCCCACAGCTGAAAAGCAGTTAAGTCAGGCAAAGTGTTCATTGTAACAGAGTTGAAAGTTTTATTCATCCAGAAACAATTAAGTATAATTTTTTATCACCATCACACACACAAAATTGAAAATGCACAAGATCAGTGAGAAATCACACAAATATCAGAACTATTTCGCAAGCAAAAAAACAAGAGTGGAGTGGATAGTGCATCAACACATTAAACTTCTTGAAAGCGTTATTGATTTTGAGCACAGTAATTAAACTTAATCACGTGAAGATCAGGTCAGTATGTATGGTTTACGAAGGACTGTAATGTAAGCCTGGATGTGATCATTTTTTTCTAAAGTTCTATTGTCCTTACCAAAACAGCAGCTCATCAAGGGGAAAAAGAACAAAAAAAAGCTTCTGGAAAAAAGAAAGCCATCATCCTTTAATGTTTCTAAAAATATTTCAATGTCATGATATATAAATTGTGTTGTAAAACGCATACAACTCAGAGCATGTTCGATGTTTAAACCTGGGGATAGCAACTTCCTTTTTTTTCTTTACACAAATTTAAAAATTACAACTTCAAAAAGATTACCTGGAATTTTAAGAAAAATTTAAAGCCTTTCAAAACAAAAGTACTTAATTTTCATCCTTTGTCTACCCATATGTTACTTAATGGGGCGCCAGGTCCTGAAATCAGGTTTTTGCTCAAGAAATTCATTTTTGGGCTTTTGTTTGCTCTTAAAAATTATGCCTTTTGTGAATATAAAAATGGTATAAACAAGTTGATATGTCCATTCTAAGATCTTGAAAGGGTGGTCATTCAATGGTTGACCAGTACCTCTCACATGCAGTTCCTGGCTCAGTCAGGGCTTGATATTCAATGAGAGATTGACAATCTGTCATTTTGAAAGGGCAAATGGTGCACATAATACTTGACTGTGATTTCCTACCACCAATACAGGGAGCTCCAGTGCCGGAAATGGACACAGGCTGACCAGCAGAGACGCTGACCACACCAAAAATCAGCAAAAGTTTTCACCAGAACCTCTAAAATGAAGTTCCCACAGCCTAATGAGAGCATAACTGGCCCCATTGCTGCTGTTCCAGAGCACAGTAGTGCACTGTCTGTCACATCAAAGGTCAAGACACTTTTATTTTTGATCAAAGAAGACACAGCTATAAACAGACCTCCCAGGACCCTGAAACTGCACCATGGCAGGCCGCTTGTGACAGGGGTAAGGAGCAAAAGGGATGAAAAAATATGAATAGATGCCCAGTAAAAGGCAAAATAAGTCATAAGAAAAGAACTTAAGAATGTGAAATAATTATGTTTTTAGTTTGAAACCCTGATATAAAAGCTTCTTTTGAGTATTTTTCTCGTTGAAAATAGTTTAAATGTGTTTTTCTGAAAATGATGTTTTTCAGCACAAATATGCAATCCACTTTCTTATTTCTAGATCAATTATCATGAAATTTGGCATGAATACAGAACAAAACAATGTACAGATAAGATTTCGAGCAAATCATTTGGAAAATAACAAAGCCTATTTGGAGTAAAGTTATGCATTATCAGGTAGCAAAATCTAAGATGGCAACCATGAGTGATTTCAATTTTTTTTTTTGGAAAATTTTGCTCTAGTTTGAGCATGCCAAAAATGATGGTAATGAATAAAATAATCTTCCCCCAGCCATTTCCAAAATGACTCCTTTGACCCCCCCCCCCCCACCACTTAATGAAAGTACACATGCATTAGTTATCATTTACCTTTCCTAGCACACGATAAGTAGAGTAACACAAACCGTATATGCACTATGCTTCAGGTTAGCCCTCTGTGACAGATGCTATGACTATGTGTATATATATATCAAATGTGAGAAAATACTGCACATAGTGAGTGAAACATTGTACCTATCCTTTTGTGTAGGGTTGGCGACTGTGTCACCGTGGCATGAAATATAACCTGAGTGAGACTACAGCCATATGACTACATTATTTAGCTTACCTGATGAGAGAGCTGTGCCATGGAGGAGACCAGTTGCTGTTGCTGCTGTTGTTGTTGCTGCTGTATGAGCTGCTGCTGGAGCTGAAGGTAGTGGAGATATGGCTGTGGGATGACCAGTTGGGATCCCCCACTGATGGGGATGCCATTAACTTCTGCTGGCTCCGTATCCAATGGAGTACTTTCTGACGCTTTTTTCCCATCCTTCTTCTCTCCATTTGACACTGCTGTTGTGACTGCGGTCGTGGTTGCTGCAGTTGATGATGACAATGCTGATGATGATGATGAGGAGGAGGATGGCTGTGATGTAGTTAATGCTGCATCTGCTGATGTGGCCTGAAGTGTACCTGTGGACATCGGTTTGATTTCTCTGTGGCCTCCACTTTCTGATGTGAAGTGTACTAATTCTCAGCTTTCACCTTGCAGGACTAAAACACTCAACTAGACAACTGCAAAGACAAAGACAAGTTATCATCAATATATACAGAGGAGGCAAACTTTTGCTAAGCAAGATTTAGGTATTCAACTGAAAATCTAAAAAACAGGAGGTAGTCGAGAAAAAAACTCAATTTCATTTAATATGACCACAGCACTCAGAGATCCTGAAAATATTATCATTAATAAATAATACTGGGGTTTGCTCAAAAATAACCCAGGAAAACTACCATTTCACATTCATCAACTCCTATCACCATGCATATGCCTAATGACTGCTAAAGTTGAGGATCTGAGCAGTACCAACCTAGATGGGATCTTAATCTTCTGGGTCTAATCAAGTCACTGAATGACAAATCAACTGTTTAGGAGAGCATGCGAGAAATTCTATCATACTCCTGAAAGAAAGAAAAAGAAACCCTGAAAGACCCACAACATCCCACCCAGCCAGGCCGTCCAGCTTGCCAGAGACCGAAAGCTCTCTCTCCCCTCGACGCCCTAGATGGTACAAGAAGACGGATAAAAGAAAGAAAAGAAGTCTTTTGAGAAATCCATCCTACTCTTAGAACTGACTTGTACTCAGCAACAGCATAGAAATTCAGAAAAATTATGACACACCTAGTTTTCAGTCATTAAGATCAACGATTAAGGGATATGACCGTATGTAATTTGCCCACAGATCCATTTTCACAATGGATCATATGAATCTCAAAATACATGCCTCATATTTTTTCTGGACAACTGAAGATTACTAGGGAGATTTATCCTCTAGTTCATGCATTTTCATGTATTCTGCTTCATACATTTACATACATTTATTCTGTAAGAGAAGGCTAATATGACATTGGTATCAGTAACTGGAAATGCATTGCCTTAAAAAAAAAAATTTTTAAATTAAAAATAGCAGCCAGAGGCAGCATTATATTGGCTTTCATTACACATTTGCATTCAAAAGAGGGAATCTTGGTGCTAATCTTTCAATATAAAGAATAATACTATTACTATGAGATCTTTTTTTCTTGTTGGGCAAGTGAAGAATCATGCCCACTATGCTGCTGACATACTGAGCACACATC
>JBCEWB010000005.1:1245646-1274055 GCA_039654565.1 Peronia peronii
AGATTTTTATTACGAATTTTCTTTTTCTCCCCCCCCCCCCCCCCCCCCTCCCTTTTTTCTTCTTCTCCAGTTAATTTCCTTGTTTTCATTTTGTAAAGTTGCTTGCTATTGTTTTTGAAATGGCAAATGAATTGTTCAATTTGTTGCAACTACCGCTGTGTAGAAACTTGGGGCTGGAATTTCCTTCCCGTTCATTATCTGACTCTGCAAACCGCCCTCTAAAGGTGTGATAAGTTTCAAAGTTCATGCTGTTCCCGAGAGATTAATTGCTGGAAACATTCCAAAAATTCCAGGCCTTTGCCGTGAAGTTAAGACAAGACATCTTCAACGTATCCTTAGATGTTTCTATCATTTAACAACTGTTATTTTTCTGCGGGACAGACTGCAACGGTACTTTCTGACGGACAAAGTGCTTTCACTAATCAAGCCACTTCAAAATCTCGGTTTTCAAACTAAAGTTCTCAAGTTTACATGTATTCCATTGGCCGACTGGGCAAATCTGTTTTCATTTCGTAGGTGTAAATGCTGTTGTTGTTGTTGTTGTTATTTTTAACGATGATGATGATGGTGATGATGACAGAAAACCTGTGCCTGTACCTGTAAACATCTCTCTCTCTCTCTCTCTCTCTCTGTCTTAGCTTTGGTTGACCCAACACTCATAATACATCAGTCTCATTGATCTTCTCGTTCGAACCCTATCTAGTTTTTTCTCTTTCCCTTCGCTTTTTCTTTGTTTCCTCCCCCTCTACCTATTTTACATCAGGTCCAATAAATAATCATGAAAGTGGTATCCTTACTGCGCTTTTTCAGACTAGTGCAATGCATTCCTTTCTGTAGAACGACGTTTCTTCTGAAGCATGAACATGCATGAGATGACAGAAAATCAGAAGAACGCCCATGGTTGTCTACAAAGTAAAACAAATTGGGGGATCGAAAAAATGTAATACTGAAAGTTCAAAAACAGATAGGCCTACTTAAAAATCATATCTTTAAAATGTATCACTGTTAACCAATTTAATGTTTCATTTGAATGAATAGCTGAACGCTTTGTCCATACATTTCTTTAGTACTCCACTACTGGGATAACACTGAAAATTCAATTATTATGTGCTGTTATGCAGGGATGACCACAACGGTGATAAAGACAGAGATCTGTACTATGAATGGCTAGTTTTAAACCTGACGTGACAATTTTTATGTGTGTACAGAAAGACAGGTCTTGTCGTGGCACTCTGATATTCGATAGCTAGTTGTGCAGCAAAAGAACATAGTCACAATGACGTTCAACTTAACTGCGGATACTACAAGTTATAAACCAAGTTCATCAAATTGGCAGTACTGTCAGTCATGAAACACACTGCAGGAACAGGAGAGGACAGCTACCCTAATCCTTCCCACTAGGTACAAATTAAAATGTACGATACCCATTGTTTTAACCGTCTACATAGAGGAAAAGAGCTACAGTAATGGTAGAGTAGTCGCGAAATAAGGTGTTTCACTGACTAGAGTATGTTATGTCGTTGATGATGTTATTCAACACATGACAGCTGTGCATTGTCATAATCGCCAATATATCAGCTCTTGGTGTTCAATGTTATACTCTTCCCATTCACTGCCTACTAGTGCCTATTGTGCATATCCTGAAGATTCGCCGAGCTGCTAGTGCTGTTCTCAATGCCGTTGTTCTTTATCCATATAGTAAACCTCTTCCATCCCATTCTCCCTCTCCATTAACTGTTAACCAAAATTAAGATAACACTCAGAATGCATATCAAATCAACAAAACCATGAACATGCAAGAAACGAAAGAAATGCAAGAAAACTAGAATAGTCCGCAGAGAGAAATTAAAATATCTACCAAAGGAGTGAAGCTAACTCGAAAAAGCCAATTGAAAAATAACAATAATAGTAATAGTAACAATAATAAGTACAAAATACTGACACATAAAAGAAAACGCGTTCATTGTTATTTTCTTTTGTTTGAAGAGCGTTGAACGTTTTCTATTATTAGTGTTTTTGTTTTGGTTGTCCTATAAATACAAGAGAATTCTCTTACATCCTATTGCAATATACACTGCTCACCTTCGATAAAGATTGAACAAACAACTGACAATTAAAATAAAGTGCACATTGTTACATACCAAATTAACAATTCTATGCCGTTTCAGGTGTAACTCGCGTAAATCTCCAGATTGAATTCCATCACCTCTAGCACAGATGGAGCATACATGTTTAATACCTGCGCCCGACACCTGGTTATGAAGGAAAGATTCTGGCTGACAACCATTGTTGATGCATAAATGCTGGGCGCCGAGCCAAATTTCACATCACTCGATTCACTGGGATTTTCAAAAAATTATTAGAGGCCTGGTATGGCATGCATGCTGTGGTGTACTGCAGATTTCATCAAGAGGAATTCATGGGGGCAGAAAATTCAAACCGTGTTCATCTATCAAGGGGTAAGGATCTCTGCAATCATAATTCATGCCGCAAAGCACCATGTCTGTCTATTTAATGTGATAAATTAGATTCCTTTAGCAAATGCATGGGGGGAGGGGGGGGGGGGGAAGGAGAGAGAGAGAGAGAGAGAATATTTGACCTTAGAGATGGCATTCGATCTCTTCATCAAATATCAATATTCTGTTCGTGACATTTCATCAACTCTCAATCGTTAGGACAAAAATAAACTCAATCCTCGTTTATATGTGATCCCATTAATACAGGGTTTTCTTTCGTCCCCCCGTTTAGGTTTTCTATCATCAAACAGCGTCGTCCACTTTTCAGAATGCATCACACCACTGAGAAAACCCTACATCATAAGTACTGATTGAGGGTACTGCTATTTTCAATCTGACGACTGGGCCAACTCTCAGAGGAGAGTCTGCATCCCTTATTTTCCTCGAAACCCTGACCTGAGAGCATCAAAGTGGGCAACGTCCCTGGAGTTTTGGATCTTTATTTTACATAACTTAATTAAATGGTGCTTTAAAGAGAAATTAATTGCAACTTTTTCATATTTTTTTTAAGCCATCAGTCCTGGATTTCCCCTGGAGACGTGTCTAAATTATGACAGTGTGTTAGGAGGCCAAACACAACCACCAAGAATGAACATTAAAAATTTCTAGACTAGATGTGACATGTGATGTCAGAACAATTAATGACCGATTCTCCCGTGTTTTACACCGAATCAAACACGTTCCTCTTCATCTTGCGCTATAAGACTGTGCTTTTCATTTCATCTGTTCATTTTGTTCTATCTTCTATTTTGTTGAAATTAAAAGAGTTAAATTTGACTTCGAGTAGTAACTACTCACAACGCCTTACTAACTAATAGCAGAATCAGAAACAAACAAGCAGGCTGGGGATCGGCGACCACATTACTGCTATCACTAAAGCAAGACTTTGATTCATTAATGTCCCAGGGCTACCGTACCATCCAAGGCTTTTGTTAGGTCAGATGATGTCATGTTGGCAAAAAACGTTTCTCTTCATAAAATATGAGGTCAAAATCAAAATTCACACATAAAATTGATACCAAACCAAAATATAAAATGATATATATCAAAACTAAAGACCAATAAATAAATAAATAAATAAATTTTTTTTTTTAAAATAAAGAGAGGAAAAGATAGAAAAAAGCATAGAGTCTTCTAGTGCCCTTGACGTCTCTTGCTTTGTACATCCAGATCATAATTATGTATCGAGCAGGTGATAACGGGAAAGATATAAACTGTTCGGCTTGAAACACGAACAATGACTTGACAAAGCACTGGGATGAGGGAGGGGCAGAGGAGTGTCAGGAGGAAACTATTGTCTTGGTCAGACCTGGAACTTCCATAAGAGAGGGGTTGGGCCAAGGTGGGCTGAGCCCATAAAGCGTGCAAAGTCATAAAAACTGGGAAAAGCTTTTAACCCAAAATGCAAATTCTCGAAATTTGACACGCCGACTCATTGGCGTTCGATCACGACTATGGGGGCAAGGCGCAAGAGCGCAGTGTGACAGACGGTGGAGTATGCTGGTGGCAGACATTCGGGCTGAAAGTTATAGTCTGACTTGCCAACTTGTCTGCGCCTGCTTTTTCAGATCTAATCTTTGGCAATTCTGTATTAAATGCCGTTTCTGCTCCTTGTAATTTGCATAATAATATGTAGACAGGACAATCAGTATGAGTTTAGCTACAGAACTGAAAAATGGTCAAAAGCGTTTCTTCTTATCTAACTTTTTTTTTCCTGAATCAAAAAGATAAAGCAATGAAATGAAATTCGCATTTTCCTCTCATGAAGTCAGAAAGCCAAAATCATGACAAGAGGCGGAAGACGTCGTTTCCCAGTTTAAATGAATTTTCATTATGAATTATGACAATGATAAGTAAGTCGAACTCAGTCAGCCTTAAATGTCTATGCCCTGTTATTAAATTGAGGGAATCGAAAACAAATCAATCACATTCTCTTAAGGGGATCAGCATATAATGATGAACAGTCCATGCATAAAAGAATATAGAATTATACTGCTTGAAACGTGCTACACTAGTGACGGATTGTTTTCGACCAGTCTTATTATTTCCCTTTGCCAGATACAAGGTCTTGTGTGTGTTGTGTTGTGTTGGGGTTTAACGGCACATCAGCACGATAACGGCTATATTGTGCCTAACACGATGGAAACATTTACACGATAGATACAAGGTGTATTGCATGAGCACAGTAAGAACAGAATAAATCATCTCTGTGCTCTTTGCTTGAAATGTACATTATAAATTCTGAAAATCCACGACCTCAGGAAATGTTTTGGTCAAATCGTATTTGTTTTAAAGTCAATCTTTCAAATGACAAAGAGAATTTTTTTTTTCCTTACACTGCTTGTTCAATTCCCCTTGAGTCTGGAAAAGGGGAGTAACAGGTTTGGTCAGAAATCCCCATTACTGTACTGGGACATTCACGCTTCAGTACGGAGTGGAAGTCACTTTGGTGGGAGACTAAGCAGGTGGCAGACCCAGCCAACAGCTGCTCCCTCTAGAAGTTGATTTGATACGCAAATGGGAGCCTTGTGAATTTCACGAAGACACAAATGAAATACACAAATCTATGATCAACTGTCAACATCTTTACAAATTTGAATACAAAGCAGTTAATCCTGGAGATCTTTAAAACAAACTGACACCAGAGTAGAATTACTTGAAATCAACAGTAGATTTCAAACAACTTCCGATGAAACAGTTATTAAGGCGCCACCGTGTTCGCTGTTAAGATCATGCAATCATTTCCTCGAATAAAATGTCGATGACTTCTCTGCCTCTCACTGTTTTGAAATTATCTTTGGACATATAATCTATTTTGCAACAATGGACTGTAGACATCCCCTTACTGATGACAAGTTAGGTACCAATAAAATAAGCATTTGCTATGGACAAAGTGTAACGTATCCCATTGTCCGCCACAAGAAAGATTTTCTTTTCCTTTCGACAGGCAAACCAGCTATCAGTTTTCCCCTAAAAAACAAACAAACAAAGAAAGAAAAAAAAAAAGAAGAAAGAAAAAAAAAAAACAGGCCTATTCATTACCAACCGAAAGCATCTTAAATCATTTGTCATTTCCGTCATTAATTCCCCGATGTGCCCTGGGCGTGAGCGCATGCAAAGATTTTTAAGACATGCAGAGCTAGCCTGCCAACAGTTTACACATACTTCACTGAGGCACACTTACATT
The DNA here is from genome assembly GCA_039654565.1 of Peronia peronii. Classification (NCBI taxonomy): domain Eukaryota; kingdom Metazoa; phylum Mollusca; class Gastropoda; order Systellommatophora; family Onchidiidae; genus Peronia; species Peronia peronii. The sequence goes on from JBCEWB010000005.1 coordinate 1,251,350, forward strand.
CTTCTCTTAGAATCGGGCCAGAAATCGCCTACTGCTGAGAGGTCGTTGTCGATCTCTTAACATATGAGGAGCTAATAATCTCTGTGCAACTGTTAGGAAATTTAGTATGTTCTAAAAGGGAAATCATGTTACCATTATTTTACAGAGCAGCGGCTTCACCACTGGAAATCATTCTATTATTTTTCTTTTCTAGGTCACAGCACCAGCATCTCTACATCAGAAAAATACATAAACAATATCTGTTCCCTTGGCCATCATCATAACCTTGTACATGTACTACAAAGCCATCAGAATGCTGTTTGTCTTTCAACACCATCCATAAAGCACTGTCCTTCACTATTACAACATTCGGCTTACAAAGATCCTCTGCGTACCAGTTGCAGAAGCTGTAGTTATAAGTATTTCAACGGACAATTGACAGAATGATACTCGGAAACGAGCAATATTTTTAGTTTAATACTTCTGTTTTATCCATGAAAAAAAAATAAAATCAGATGGAAAGGATTAAATAAATGAATATGCATGTCTGTGTGTGAGTAACTATTGTGTTCTATGAAGCCACGGAATTGGACCTGGAGGAGTGGGACGGACAAAACTGATATGCATCTGATCCTGTACCGTGAGTCGGACTCTTACATAGAATACAATTTAACAGTGCTTATCATGTCACAGATTTCTGCAGAGAACGTGAGGGTTGCCATCACTGCAAATAAAGGAGTTGGTGTTATAAAGGCCATATCGTTTGCACCGGTCTATTGTTCATATCAACGTCTTCTGTAAATTTGTACAAATCATTTACCGAACTCTTTGCATCGGCCAGAGCAGTGCGTTGTGAGCGCTATGCACTATACGGTCTACACTGAACAACAACAACAAAAAGGATTATCGTTACAAACATCAGAGCATTTCATAAAGCAGGCTGATTGGTTACGGGCCGGCGCATGGGCGGGAAGTGAGTGAGGCGGCTCCTGTCGCCAGTACTCAGCCAGCTGAACCACACCTGACTCAGATTACCCTAGGAGAGACTGAACCGGCTAAATGAGGCGTGCAAATCTACCCCGAGCAACCTGTGCGCGACAAACAACACTGGCATTTATACTCTAAACCAGCCATTCCCAACGTTATGTGTCACAAACATCCATTAACTCCCTAAACCAGAGGTTATCAGCCATTTTTTGCTTTGTCCACCCGGGGCGACGTTTTGAACCCAGACTTATTTTGTCTCTTTTACTTGGGTAGCACTGACGACAAAGCCCTACCATCTACCAAAGCAAAGCAACAGATAAGAGAAAAAAAAAAAAAAACAGAAATTGAATCCTTAGGAGTTAAAGAGTCCGGTTTTACAGTGCGCAGATCAACAACAAGTGTAAATGTATTTTTATTCTCAACCCATGACCAAACTGCTAGCGGCAGTTACAAATCCAGGATAAAAAGCAATTTGATTCATCCTCTACAGAATCTACACAATTTGGAAACCCCTGTGTTTGAAACCGTCTTCCTGCAATGGCAATGTCGCTCTCCAGTCTAACAGAATTGACAGTGAGAGGGTTTAACCAGGTTTAACCGCTAATGGACATTTCCTCTCGACTGCACTCACGGTCTGTTGTGCATGTGCACGCCAAGCTCCCTGCAATATTTGGCTCATCGACCGAACTGTTGGGACAAGCATCTGACAATTGGCCGAATCCACAAACCATGGCCATATCTCCTGCGGCGCTGCAGGAATAATGTTCTCAGTTAAAAGAACAACAACAACAATGATATTGTTATCCAGCCTAGTCTTTCAGTTGTCTGTTTATATGTCCCAAAACACACAATGCTTCACCACCACCACCACCACCACAACAGCAACAACAACAACAACACTGCAAAGAAGTAAGATATCCCAGTGAAAACGATGTAGCAAAGTACAAATAAACAAGTTCTATGCTACTGCGTTTGCATTAGAGTTGCCCATCATTTTGTGCGTCACCGCACAGACCTTACATTAAATGGGGAGTAAAAAAATGAAAAAAAACAAACAAAAAAACACTTGATAGATCAGATTCTAGTGTTGAGAAAAATTGAGTTTTTCAATGCTTTTCCTTTGTGTTGGTTCTTATGAAAGTCGAGTTTGGAGATATTCATATTTGTATTTTAATTACTGTTCTGGGACAGCGAAGGTATAGGCAACACAATGCTAGCTTTATAAATATGACAACCCCCTCCCCCTCCCCCCAAAAAAAATCAGTTTCGTACACAACATTAGAGAAAAAAATGAACTTAGTACCCTATGCATTTCCATTCTTCAAACTGCCCAAGTCATATATATATTATTATGAATTATAGAGAGCATTTACATAGCGCTTAACCCCTACTTTACAGGCTCTGAGCGCTTTACAATTTATTTTACTACAACACACCAATGAAGACACTCGCAGACATTCTCAACTTCCTGGGAAGCATACAAGGCGGCTGCCTGTTAGGCTCTCAAATTCTTATCACTCTTAATAATAACACTGTCTGTAGTCCGGTACCCATTTTAACTTGGATCGAGTCAGGATATGAGTTAAAATTGTGTTTCCCCACGGACAAAATGTCAGGACCAGTTAGGATTCGAATCTGGAACTTCTGATCCGAATCTGACGACAGCCCAACGACTAGGCCACAGACACTACAACCAACAGCATATTCTGTTTCCTCCACACCCTCACAACAATTTTGCTCGAGTGTGTGACTTGTATGTGTTTCCAAATTGGCCAGAAGTTGTTGACCCATAGATATTCCAATAGTCCTGAACTTAATAAGCTCACTATTCATTAACTAACTGTTCTACAGTATCACTGCCGATTGACTGTAGCAACAATTATCCACGTCCTGTTATCTCATGCGATGTTAGTTTCCCTTTGGAGGTATAAGTAGTTACTCTTGGTCCTATCCTTCCTCAGTGGTCACTTTATTTTAGTCTATACAGTCAATCAGAAAAAAAAGGTCTATCATTCAGATACTCTATCAATATAATTCGAGATTTATCAAACACACTCTTCTAATTTCCATGACTTAGTCCTGTGATTTACGTTTTAAGTTAATAATACTGTAATGAGCGTCACAAATAAATTTTCAATTTCCATGGCCCGATGCTGCCATTTACGTGTAAAGTGAATAATACGGGTATATACTGCTTTTCTGTTCCTTCTGTCAGAATTATAATCTCAAACGGAACGCTCTCGCGATCTATCAGATCGAAAGCTGTATGAAAACTGACATGCAAACAATTCGCTTTCAAACTATCCTTTGTAGAACCTCTCTGCAGCCATCGGGATGGTGACTAATGGACTAGTGGATGATAATGAATAATAACACCGAAATAAACAGCCCACCACATACTGAGCTGAAAGATCACATTAACCCTCATGGCTAAGAAAGTAAAGTCAATAAGCCAAATTTTCAGCCAGCTAGGTTACTTTCCTTTGCCAGTTACAAGAGTATCAGACAAGCACTGTAAAGAAGGGAAAAAAATCACTTAAGCTCCAATTATTTGAAACAAGTGATGTAAACAATAATTATAAATACATGTATGTATTACGAGAAAAATGACATCAAATGGTGAGTTTTTCAGAATTTGTTACTCATGCAAATAACAAGAGAAAAAGCGTGTTTGTTTGTTTGTTTTCCTTCCTTACAATGCTTATATTGTACCTCTTGCACTTGACTGAGCGAAGTAATTTGACTGACGGTCAAATTTGCTCATAGCATGAAAACCTCAAGAGTTTAGGAATGAGCTTTGTCGTAATTGGAACAACAGAAATTTCCTTTAAATTCCCCTTCGCCGAGCTCGTCATATCATGTCGACGTATAAGGTCACAATAAATGTCGCAGCAAAACCTGCTATGTGACAAGGTTCCCCTCTCACGCAGGAAATACCCTGTTACCTGACCTCTTGTTTCTGAATTTTTACCATGCTTGCGTCGGACTCGCTGCCCGCGCCCAAACAACTTTGACAAAAATCCAGACTAAGCATGCGCGATCTCTTATCAATAATGCCTAACTTCAACAATTGATACATCCAATTCTGTTATGGTTATATGTTTAAACAGACTGCACACTATCACGTTTCCTGAAAACAAAACGTAACAAATAGCAGAATAGAAAACCAGTCAAAAAGCTTCAAAGTGACGTTAACGCATCCGTAAGGATCATGCAGGAGGAACACGGCTACCTCATACAGTTTCTCTAAAAGAATGACTTAAAGCTTACATTATGCATACAAAAACTAATAAACACATGCAGAGGTCCCGGGACTGCATTTTTATTGTGCTGGGCAGTAACGATGAGAGGAAAGGAGTTATTGTAATTATATTTCCTGAAATCGTTACCTTTCTCCGTTTCCTTATCTGAATGACTGTAAAGCAAAATACTATGCCTACAGCAAAGCTTTTTTTTTTCTTTTTTTTTGTTAACACACAAGAGAGAAAACAAAACAAAAAAGAAACAAGCAAAAACAAGCAGCAGCTACAAGGACGCCATGTTACTGTGGTCCTAAAGATGAGGACAGTGATGCATTTCTTCAAACTATCGGTACATGTATGTTTCTTTCACTAGCGTAGCAGCAGCTTGAAGGAAGTCATGAAATTCACCTTTAAATCATGAAATTCTATTCACCAGCTGGGGGAGAGCTGGCAGAGTTGCAGCCAGACTCAAACCGGGGTTTGGTCGGCCTGATTGCTCCATGCAAATTTAGCGACCTGTCAAGCCTACACTATGGGCACAGCCGATGCACGACTTCTGTTACCGCTATGTTTTAACCCTTTCTATGCCAGGATGCGTGTTAGTTCAGTTTGGTGTCTCCTCTACGTCACTGTTGAGGCAAAACTTTGAAATTCAGAAATGTTTATTTCCCTCCGCCCTCCCTATTTTTTCTCCTGACCAAATTGAACATGCATTTAAGGCCGAAACAATCCTCATCTTGGGATTTAAAAAAAAAAAAATCCATGAATACTAAAAAAAAAAAAAAATCTCTCCACTGTCTTAAAATCATTGACCTTAGCCCGCTGTACAAAGAAAAAGGTCCAAACTGCTGCAACAAATTTATTGTTTGGTCGATAAACAAAGAACGAAAAGAGGGGGGGGGGGGTAGATTGATCGCTTAAATGTGGTATACAGACTAAGAGAGCGCTGTTGTAGCATACAATATAATGTTATTTATGCATGAATCCGAACCACTGCAGCAAAGATACACAATTCCTCACTAAATAGCTCGCAAGATCGATCACACAATTCCTCATAAAACACCACAGATGATCACAATCATTATACATGTAATATGTTGTAAGTATCCAGGTAATGATTTTCAGCTCAGTAACGTTTACGGTCGAAAGGTTCCCTTTATTTCACAACCTCACCAGCTCTATGACTCGACTTTTTATCACAAGCAAAAACGCATTAAGTATTAGTCTAGGGGCGTGGACTGGGGAGAGTTGGAGTGGAAATAAATACCGCCACCGTCATACGCTGAGCACCTATGATTCTAGTATGTACCATTAAAGTAGCAAAACAACAACAACAACAAAAATAAACACCTTGTGCAACAGAACTAGTTTCAGAACGGTGATGAAAATCATCATGAGGTCATATAAAATGATATCATGTTTGTGTGTATATAACATGCTAGGAAGAATTGTTATAGCCCGTTCCCATGAAACTGTTCAGATGCGTATAGCGCCGAATTCTTTTCTTCGCTATCTGTGCAAAGCCTCAACCTCGATCATACGCACTCCGCGTTCTATTTATTTTTTTTTAATTATTTTAAATCACCATTCGCGCATAGACATTATTATTGTTTCAAACATAAGCACATGTCTAATAGTCAAAATAGTTTGAAATTAACAAAGTACATAAAGAAAGGGCTATTTTTCCAAATCTCATGATGCAACAGATTTCCCCAATTTTGGTCTATCGCAGATAGCACACGGCGACGACGTTGTGGTACTAATTGCGCCTATTTTATGTTCTGTTACAAGGCCATCCTCTTCCTGCCTATTCCGTCAGTGATTTTTTTTTTTTTTAAATGTACAGCATGTAAACGCACGAATGAAGTCTGAAAGTCATTGATACCAACACATAGCAGGGAAAACAATCAAAAACCCCAGTTTCCTCAAAAGTTGGATCTGATCACTTTGTACTAGTACTATACTGTATGCATTAATACTGTTCATATAGGTGACCAGAGAATGGCAACTGAGCAAGGAACTCACAATTTCAGCTATATTGATCTACTGCAGCCCTACATGCTGATCGGGAGCAAAGTAAGAGACGCCATTTTCCCTCTCAGCTTACTAAACGCACCGGGTGGAAATAAACATCTCTTGATGCCAATGATCTGCAATGTGCGGTTAGCTATTATTTCCCTTTGCGTGGTGTACATATTATGTATATATCATGTGTCGTTCTCTGCGTCCCCTTCCCCCATTAAAACAAAATAAAATAAAAATAGTGAGTTCAACATTTTCGGAATAACTAATGCCTACAAAAATGTAAAACATGCACAGTATCTAGTCCATTTAACCTGATCACTGATGGTGGGGGAAATAGAAAGCGAGGGAGAAATGCCATGACGTTCAATGCCCTACAGACAACTATCAGCGTGTTTACAGCTCTCATCCGGAGCTTGTTGGCAGAGAACTTGCTGAAGCCCAGCCAATTCAGCAGGCTATGAAGGGAGACGAGCCAGCTAGAGCCGGGCGAGGCGAGGCTGCCATGCATGAAATAGGGGAGGAAATGACGAGGGAGATGCCGGCCGATAACCCGGTCCAGTCTAGTGGGCTGTAACCCTCTGCGCTTGGCCACTCACGTCCCTCATCACTGGAGCGCACGGTCGTGCCAGGTGAGCTGATGAACCAGCAACAAATGATCTATTCTTTCGCTCCCATCGCTCTGTCCCACAGACACACACTCGAGTCCTTATGACATTGGCAGATTGTCAGCACTTTCAGGTCATGCCATTGAGAAAAAAAAAATAATGATAATACTAAGTTGTAAACTTCGCCTTGTTGAGGTTTAAAAAAAAAAATGCAGGATACATGCAGTTTCTAAACTTCATCTCTCCAGATACCCATACGCTCAGTGAGTTGCCTCTTTGGTGCTATAATCAGTAATTGTTACCAGTTTATGGACGTTTTACATACCACAGTTCTCGCTGTTGAGAGTCTTTTATTGCGGACAACACATACTGCCCTAATATGACATGTTTTAAGAGTTTGGAATGTTACCTCCAATTTCAACTAACTTCGGTCCAGATAGCCGAAGGGCTAAGAGCCGTCAAAGAGCCTCTACTTCTACGATAAGTTCAAACCAAGCTGCCAATTCTCAGTCGATGGCATATCGATAAGGCTACGGTTCTAATTGTATTCTACTGACCTTGGTATTTGAAGCCTTCAGTTCCTGCACAATATATATTACAAAATTATGATCAATTATCAAAATGTGAAAAAATTAATCTAGTCACTTGGGTCAGTAGATATCAAAATGATAAACATATCAAGAGATGCGGCTGGACGAGCTGAGGTGCTGATCACTTCTCTCATTTCTAAAATCCATATACTTATGGAACTGGTAAGTAGTAACACTTTGTCTCCGTCTATGTCACTGAAACAAATACTAAAAATTGCTTACAAAATGTATATCTCTAGATCTCCATAAACATACGAATACATCTGCTCAACTTGTAAATTGCTAGAACTGCTGCAGGATGTACCTGTAAATTGTCTTTCTGGCATCATAAACAGTGGAGATTTATCGATTATGGACGGTCACAGTTATATATCCATCTTGCTGTTGATACTTTTTTTTCTCTCACAACACAATGGTATGGCCTGACTTTCTCCTGATTTTCCTTCTAGAGGGCTGATGACCTGTTAAGTATCTCCCTTTCATAATGAGGTCATACCTTCTTTCGATGTCATAGCAACAAGATGACATTCTTACATTATTTCCACCATCATGGCATGAATATACTTCAGTGCTTATGATACATCAAAATGTTGTGATTAACAAAACATTGTGGAGAGACTAACTTAGCCATATGGCTCAGTGTATCATAAGCTTCCCAACAGGCAACAAACCATAAGTTATTAAAAATTGTTCAGGATAGGCTTTCGTGATAAACTTTAAAACCTTCTTTTGTCTACTGGCCTCCTCCAGCCGGTGTCCTCATCAATGAAATCAATTCATCAATTCCGATCAATGTCTTCAGTTATCCCAACAAGTTTAACATCTTCATGACAAACATACACAGGTGTTACTTGCCATTTCTTCCTATTTAGACTCCTTTACACAGAACATTATTTGATATCCATTAACAAGAGTTCCATATCGTTATCGTGGCAGTTATAATGCTGAGAAAGCGACAATAAAAAGGGTGGCGCAAAGGGGCAAGTATCAAAGCTGAAGAAAATCATTTCGACAAAAATACTTCCTCGCAGATAGCTGACTGCAAACTATAGATCTGACAGGTCCCTTGCACTGAGCGATTTTTCAATTTTTGCAACCTGCTGCCAGTACTTTCCTTTGCCAAATACAAGAGATGTAAGACATGCCTTGCAAAGCAAAAGTGTAAAAAATCACCCGTGCTGCTGCTATTTGAAACCAGTAAGGTCAATAAAAATAAAAGTATACAAATACTGCCATGAGGATAAAAGTACTTTCATCATGCGGTAAATTTTTCAGAATTTTATGCTACTGATTTTTCAAATAACAAGAGAAGAACTGTTTCCTTCTGTATACTGCTTGAATTTGTATTATTCCTTTCGTACCCCGCAAAGGGAAGTGCGAGTACATATAATTTGGCTGACAGTCAAAATGCTTCATTGTCGAACTTTTTTTTTCGATTTTGTTTTGTTTTGTTTTTCAAATGAAGGGACAAGACTTCACATGTAGATTTAGACTCCAGTCTACGCTGTGTCTGAATATAACAATACAACCAATTAACGTGTGACAAAATGAGGAGAGGAAACACATTGCAACAATAATAACATGATACGATTTAATTTGTTTGTTTGTTTTGTTCATGGTTTACACTTCACCGTATTTACAAGACTAGTTTTGGGTTGCCTATTTCTTCAATACCACATCACAGGGGGAAAAAAAAGCACTAAAACACATGTACAAGTGGAGATCAAAATAGAGGGATGTCATCAAAGACGTCAGTTTTCTCACAATTTGAATCCCACCGTATTGCAGCACTACATGTAATTGCAATTCCACTCTGCCGGCAAATACAGCACTCACTTCAAGATCAAGTTGTAATTATTCATCCACTCAAACCGTCAGTACTTTTCATCTACATCTATATATAAAAGCTGGCCCATTAAAATGCCGCGCTTCATAAATCAGACCCTGGAAAAAAAAGCGAGCAGAAAATAAATCCAACTTACTGATTCTACATGCCAAAAAGAAAAGCTCTCATTTCTTTTCTTTTCCACGTCATTTCCCTTTGACGTGCCGGTCTTGAAATCCCCGGGCTTTATTTTATTTTTTTTTCCTTTTCTTTTTCTGGTCAGATAGGCACTTCAGTTTTTTTTTCTCTTAAGATAGGTATTTTATCTCTTAAGGCGACTGCAGAAAGCTACGAGCTCATTATAAATATTTCACTTTGGCACCTGTGTTCACAGGCCAAGTTAACTCACGTTTCTGACAGGCATAAACAAGGCTTGTCTTCATTCGGCCCCGGCTGAGGCTGGGATAGGAGAGTTGCCTATTGCTCACTGTGTAGCGTAGCGTAAGAAAATGCGTTTCTGGTGGCCATGTAGGATACAGTAGGCAGCTATCTCCATCAATAAATCACATATTAAAAAAAAAAAAAAGATTAAATTTGGCACCAATATATGTGTATTTTCAACACATAGGTTTTTCATTGTTGTTGGCTTTTCCCTCCTTCTAGTACAGCAGCAAACCGCTTAAACTGAGATCTATAAAGGGCTGAATGATCTGATTTGGAAATCAATTACATTACTTACTATACTGCAATCGTATGGAGAATTTAAAAAATGAAAAAAAAAAAAGCAAAAGTAAGATATAAAGAAATGTGTTCAACTTAAACAATCACAGAAGTCTTGCACTGAGACTAACTTATTGTGATACCTTTAACATAAAAATAAAGGAAAAAATGGAATGAAAATATAATGCTATGGTTTGTTTGAAACTGCTATTTTATATACAGATCTATAATGAGTATATATGTGTAGGCCCGTGTGTGTGTGTGTGTTTTCCTTTGTTTTTTTTTTCCTGTTCTTATAATTTACCTTTATAAAGCCGAATATACTTATCTTATTTCATTCCATACATGAATTATCTACTTATTTCATTCCATACATGAATTGTCTACTATCTGTGAGAGATTGACTCTTCCAGCTCTGACCTAGGCCAGGTCTGTCCAGGTCAGGTTGTCCTATGCCATGTCATAACATTGATTTACATACATAATAAGAACAAAACAAAAAATGTTTTGTTCAGTTAGGGTTGCTGGCATACTTTTCTGACTGGTCCCAGTTTATCAAATCATGGATGTAACCGGTCCTTGACAACATACCGCTGAAGACGACATGCACTGATAAATCTTTGTACTCACATGTATTCACTAAAATAACCAAATAAACAGATAAATAAATAAATAAAGCTAGCTGTAGAAAGTTTGCACCTATAGTTTTTTTATTTCATCTGATTCATCTTTCCTTTGGATTCTCGACCTGCCATTTCTTTGCATGCTATGCTAAGGTAAGCTTAAATGCCATAAAATCTTTGAACACTCTGCTTACTACCCTGAAAAACCAATTACAAAATGTACCGTTTGAAGCCACACGATTTATAAGTCAAGCTTGCATGGACTTAATGAATGTTCAATGTCATGTCATAAAACACCATCATAAAACACGACAGCACAAATACGTGACTCCCCCCCTCCCCAAAAAGGGCATATATTCCTGATGTTTAACAGTACACAGCCCCTGTTTTACTTGCAAAGCAGTGTCAGTTTGAGTAGCAAGCTGGCTGAGGAGAAGGATTAAACACACCGAGAACGTACTGTACATGTTCTATGTGAAGCCATGTCACTTACACATCTCAAGTGTCACATCATGCTATATACATTATTATACTTTATTACTACTAACTAATTTTTGTTCATTACATTCTGCATGCAAACCAGCGCTAGTCATGGCTATCTAATGATGATGTACACAATTAAAATTTAAAATCAGAAAAGCATATTGCACTATGTGAAGCCATGTTAGTTCTACATTTCAGTGTCCACTGTCTTACATACCCTGCCATGGAAAAAAAACAACAACAAACAAAATGTCCTGATATCTACTCATTAAGTTTTGCAAACAAAACAGTGCCAGCAATTAATTGTGAAACACAATGCATGCAGGCTACAAAAGAACAGTGGCACCACGCTGCTGACATCTGCTGTCAGAACTAGGTCACCTCACAACCTTGCCTGACATGTCGCTAGCGGAGGTTCTGCCTGAAGGTCAAGGAAAACCATCCTTTGCCTTATGGTGCACATATGTTCTGGATAAATCATTGAGGAAAACCATAAACTTGCCCACATAGTGGGGCCGTAATTCTCACAGAATATGCAGCCTGTTTATTCCTCCACTCCCCTACTCTCTCCCCATATGTTTCCATTCTACATCATTTTTTTTTTTCACTAAGCTGTTTATGCAAGAGCACAACAAAACGCTGACCTCATTGTTAGACAAATAAACACCTGAACTAGTGAACAAAAGCATGTCTTCTGATAGGCTTACCTATTCACAGACAGGGCTTCACATTCAGTTCACATTAAGCCAAGAAGGGAAAGAAACATGTGTTTGGCAATACTACGAAATATAAATCTATTAATTTCTATCAATAATATAAGAACAGAATCACACTGTTCATCTACCACAGGTACTTCTTTCTGCTATCGGGCCAGTAGCTTACTGCTTTCCCTAACATAAAACTAAATTAGCTGTCCATTTCCTGAATGTTGAAATTTCCTGTGCCAAAATCAAGTTCATTTATGTTTGCTGTAGTCATAATAAGTTTGGCATTATTTGGCGGTTATTTTATTTTATGCTTTTTTTTTTTTTTTTTTTGTCATGGATTTTTCTTTTAAATGTACAGAGAGAGGTACAATTACATCGGTCAATTCAGATATAAACAAAAAGAGGTCAGCCAATGCAAGCGGTGTCTTTCTAAAATATAAATTCCAATTTTAAAACACAAACAGGCATCACAGTTCTCAGACTTGAAGGCATTTCTGTTTTCAAGGAAAGGGACTTTCAGTTCACTCTTATATTTTGCCCCCTTTCCATAGATGAACCATTATATATGTACTTGAATCTCGGATTGATCCCTGTTCTAGAACATGAAGATAATAATGCTATACTGCAATATTAAGGATAGCTATGAAATGTTTCATGTCATGTCAGATATGCATGGCAATTTCAAGATATATCCTACACTGAAACTTACACACAAATCCTGTGTCTGATGCCACGCTGAATTTTCTTTCAGGCATGCTCTGATATATTATCTGGATATATTTACACTTTCCATGTGTTTATAAACACTGAGCAAAAGAAACAAACATAAAAATCTTCAAAAAAGCAACGAGCCTGAAAAATAAAAGATATCTTGATAAGCTCATTATTTTACTGTCATCCATCCAAAAGATGATAAAAGGAGAAGAAGGAGCAAGTGATAAAACTAGATCATGTCAGCAGATCCCATCATCTTCATTCTTCGTTTTCATTATTATTATTATTCGCCAGTGATATTTTGCTACTGGTACAACTACTACTTCAGTGCACATCCACCGTCTCAAATTGTCAGTGCCAATCTTTTCACATCAAACACTAACAACTATCCCAGTTGCTCGCACCATTCAGTGTTCTCTTTTAATCAACAGTCCAGAGTTCAGGCCTCCACCCACAGCCCACACAGCCAATGGGTGTGGCAAAACCTACATACACTCCCAGTCACAGTGTGCCACAGAATGAAAACTGCAGCCATCGCCCTCTTTCCAGACTAACTGTCCTAGTAACTACATAAAATCACAGCTTTTCCACACAGTCCGCTTAGTCTCCAGACAAAATGAAGTTTATGGAGTAGTGCAAGAAGAATAGTTGTGAATGAGACATAACACAATGAAGTCAGGTGCTCATCATTCCCAACAAAAAGTGAAGTTTTCGGGCAAATTTCTTTTTTTTTTTTTCAAAACATTTCTATGGCCATTTCATAATGTATTGTGTGTTGTGTTGGGGTTTAACGACACATCAGCACGATGACGGCTATATTGTATTAAACACGGTAAGATGCGTCAAGAAGAGAGGGAAAAAAGCGGGACAGAAGACAGGAGCAAGGAGAGAGAGAGAGAGAGAGAGAGAAGAGATGTCTCCCATGGAATGTCGAGGATAACACTCCATGGGAGACAGCCCACCAATGACGGGCTTACACCACCTTGCAAGTGGGAGCAGAGAACCTACTTATAAACCCTGGGCCCCCGAGGGGGTCCATTTAATAATGTATTTCAGAGTTGAAATTTGCTGAAATGTACTGAGCGAAGTCCAAAAATTGCAATTTAGTGACATGACACAGATGAGAGTTGATATGGATTAGGTTAAAATTAACAAAAGTGATCTGCCATTTTCTGACTCAATTCAACTGCAGCAGCAGGTCACCCCTATCGTCTTTCATTGCCAGCATCTTGACATCTTGACAAAAATTTTTTCACCAATAGAAAGGGAAATGAGTATGCTTCAAAGTGATACAGCAACTCAACATCCAACTCCAAATTTTTCTTTCTTTCCAGTTATAAAAGGTTAAATTTTTGTTTTGTGCGAAAAAGAAAAAATTTGGTATCTGAGTTGGAAAATGGTTAAAAACAGCCATAACTGAAATCAGCCAGCACAACTTCTGACTCATTTGCCCAGGGCGCAGAACAAATACTTGTACAAAGCACCACATGATTCTGAAATTTTCATAGCCAGTTTCATTTTCCATGGAATGGACCCAACTGAGTTTTCATCAATCTTTTAATAACTTGAAAAAGCATCAGTAACACAAAAAGTGCTTATTGACAACAAAGTAAGAAACAACAAGTTAACTTTCCACTTTGGCTAGAAATATGTTTGAGTGACAATCTATGAAAACTGATTCACAAAACTTTTGCAATCCTTTCTATTGCAAATATTCTCCAAGACTCTGACATTATTAGGCTGGCATAAAGTATGCCCTGACCACAATGAGGAAGCTGCAAATAGGTATAGTACTGTATATGGACATATCTATATTCACGCGTAAAATATCTATTTTATCCATATAAAACATAATATGCCAAAGGGGCTCTGTTCTCTTTCAACCCTCCACAAATGGATGCTCCCAAGATCACATCCTTGCATGTGCAAGTCAGTGTTTTGTCTTCACTATCTGGTGAAACTGTTTTTTACTTGTCTGTGCTTTCTTCGCGTGATAGTACTCATTTCGTATTATTAACCTATTATGGTGGCTATTTGTCTTCTGGCCATGATTAAGACTCAAAGACGTCATGACACAGTAAGTCAAAATTTCAAGCAATACAGAGATCTATTGACTAGTTAATATACCAGTCGCTAAAGAGACCTCTTGGCCACTGTATGTAAGAGAAAAGTACCAAGAACTAACAGACTATCAAAACTCATTCTCCAAGAAACAATATGATGAAAAGGAGACAAGAAGATCAAGAGAGAATGGCAGGCAAACAAAGTAGGCAAACAAATGCAGACAAAAATGGATTGCTTCAGGTCAACACAGGAACTGTGCAACAACTGCCACAGAATAGCACCAGATAGCGAGATACTCAAGAGTGCAGCACTCTCATGACCAGAATGGACTGTGAAGTCAAAACACATTCATTGCTCTCTATTCGGGAATTAGCTTGTCCACTAAAACTGATCCTTCTTGAGCTGGTGCATATATCTTATTTAAGATGCATTTAAGGCACCACTGCAAAAGGAATAATATGAAGATTAAAATGAAAAACAACAACAACAAAAAAAAAAAGATTCCACTAAGTACCGTGCCATGGTCAAAATTTGGTTGCTCCTGAAGCATCTCTGATACAAAGGAGGCTGGAATGCCAGTGTTGCTTCAAGGTTTCATGAACATTTTGCAGTGAAGACAGTGAGATAATTGCACTGAATATGCTGCTTGATTTAAAAATGAAAGGTCACAGTGTCCTAAAACTGATCCTCCTCAAGTGGATGCCAAATTTGATGCTCTCAGCCATCATCAATTTCAAACTCTTTTTGAGTTAAACATAGCATCAGAAAGAGTTTGAAATTCACGAATGACGGTGCCGTCAGTGCAAAATTGAGTCAACCCCTGAACTTAGTTGGCTGGCATAGGAAATACTACATACGATTCACATTTCATCCCACAAAAACCTAATCACATACAAAAGCAAACTGAATGCTTTGTCATACTGAAAAATAATGAAAGAAATTCTAATCAAGACTAATGTCAATGATGAATAATATTGATTGGCAGAATGATATTCCCACAAGACAAGTGCACCTAATACAGTACAATTAGACTAGATCTACATCTCAATTGTAGTCTAACAGAGTAGTGACTAGCAATAGCATAAATCTAGCGGATGAAAAAACACCGAACCATTTAAACGATCGCATTGACAGGCTACACTGAGATTTTATAGATGTCTAATCACGAAAGAAAATCCAAAGTTAGATCTAGATCTAATCTAGATCTACTGGCCTCAAACACTGTCAAAGGGCCAGGACTTGTCCCCTACAGAATAATCAGGAGAAGCGTTCTTTAAAACAAGTTTTTCAAAACACTCTAACTGTAATTACTAATGACATTAAAAAATATCCACCAATCTTCTACTCCTTTCCATCAGTTATATAGGCTACAAGATAAGATTCAAAATGTGTTCCCGGACGTGGCTAGGGATCTTTTTGGGCTGAACTGGCAGGTTTGCATTTCTCTTACATGCCAAAGGAATAATCTATTATCACCTGGTGCTATAATTTCATTAGTCATTTTCACCTAGGCCAACATAAATCCAATCTGGCAATAACCCTGTTCCGGTTATGGTTCTGTATTGGATATTTGTTAGCAGTGAAAATACTGTGAATTTGGTAATTTGAACAATCATGAGCGCCACATCAGAACCGCAGACCGCCGTGAACCCCTGATTTTTGCGGACCCCTGCAACTCTGAATGTGGAAGGAATAATAACGAAACTTTCCAAATTTATAATTGATGGCCATACCGTTTAAGATATTTCACTGTAAATACCTCAGTTGAGACCTCTCCCCACAACCCTCCCAAGAAAAACATGAGATTTCCACACTGAGCCAGTACTCAGATGCTGGTAAATAGACAAGGTTAAACCTTCAAACTATTACAAAATATCTCACATTCCTGTAATAAAACTAAAGAAAACAATAGTGCAGCAGATCATTGCACACCTTATTAGCTGAGGATGCGCCTTTTGCAAATTATGGCAAATATTCCCTTTTAATTAGCAAAGGAGTATAAGATTTCATACTGCTAGAGGGACAGATTAGCCCTCACCAGTGATAAATCAAAAAATGTCTCATTATTTGAAAAACAATTTGTTTTGTTCAAGAAATATTTCATGGTGCTTAACTTATTTAGCTGAATTTATAATCTGAAGAGATGCTTGTGGCATAGAAAGGATACAACAACAACAACAAATTTTTTTCAAGTTAGAGGGACAGTAGTGCTACATTTAATTCTCATACAAATTGAGAAAATGAAATGAACAAGTTCCACTGACAACAAATCCGAATGAAGGAGCAGTTCATGAAAATAAAATATCCTTCTGTCTTAAAACTAATTTCCATGATGAAACACTGTGAGTGAGCCACATACAGGTGGGAAAAAAAATGTCCGAATGATATCATAGAAATGTTGTGATGGTGCTGCAAGATACTACTTCAAAACTGTATTTGTCTTCTATTCCCTCAGAAAATGTAGAAAGAGGAATCAAGCACAACATGCCGCTTCTTACTGATATGTTCTTTGGCTACCTTTCAGTACTTGGAGGAATGTCAGCTCGACGCCAATCATACCAAGCAGCAGCATCAGATTGGCTGTCTCCTTGCTTGGTGTCAGCAAAAAACTACCCCAAATGCCCCTATCAGGATCCTTTCATGAAAATGATCAAAAAAAAAAATGTCAAAACGGAAGGTAGCTCCAGCCCTTCCAACAATTTAAAATTTACGGACTCCCACCTTCTCATGGGAGTGGACTGCAATAATTTCCCAGCTCAGCAGTTCTGTCTTAAATGGACTGGTCAATGCCCAAGGGTTTCCTCTACACACTCACATAGGAAGTGTACTCAGGTAGGAAGTATATGTAACTAAGTATCGTAGAAAAAGAAAATTATATGGGTCATTTTATCTCTGTCTCTCCTCCTCAGAGATCACCATCTGCCAAGGCTTACGGGATGTTCTCTGCCTTGACCTCTTAGAATAAATAACTCTAGCCAGCGCATGCCCTAACCTGTTTGCATGGGATCCTTGCGAGAGGGAAGTGGCTTTTCTGCATCCCCATTTCTGTCTGGTCAGTGGGTTGCTTCTACAGGCTAAGATAAAAAAGGAAATTTGAAATATCTCACAATGATATTCATATCTCTTTTTAAAACATCAATATGTAACCCTGGTCAGCATTTGTGTCCTTTGCCATGTGTCAGACCTCCTGTCCTTAGGAAGGAAAAAAAGTTAGCCTCTATTCTGGGTTAACCTGAGAAGTACATCAAAAAACTTACACTATAACTTAGTATTAAGGGGGGCGGGTTCTGAAATTGGGTTTTTGCTCAAAATATTCGATTCTGGATTTCTGTTTCTTTTAAAAGTTCGGTCTCTGCTGAATATAAAAATGGTACTAAAAAGTTGATATGTCCCTTCTAAGGTGTCGGGAGGGTGTTCAAGCAAAGGTTGACCTGCCCCTCTGCCATCCAGGCTGTAGCTCATTTGGGGCTCTTTATTCAGTGATAGATCATCACTATTTTGCTGGCTAAGGGCAAGTTGCATATGGAAGACTTGATTACGATCTCTTTCACCAATATCAGGAGCCCCAGTGCCAGGGGTGAACACTGACTGACCATCAGAGGTGCTGACCACACCGAATATCACGGAAAACGTTTATCTGAACCTCTGAAATAGACTTCTCACGGCCTAATGAGGGTGAAATATGCCATGTTTCTGCTGTTTCAGAGTGCAATAGTGGATTATCTGTCACAGGTAGGGTAAAAACACTCTTGGTTTTGACCGAGGAAGACATGGCGGCCATATATAGCCCTCTCTGGACCCTAAAATGACTCACCGGAAGTCCTTTTGCTGAAGGGGGTAGGGAAGCGAAAATGGAGGAAAAATGGGAGTATGGGCACAGGCGAAGGCAAAAGAAGGCATAGAAATCATTCATGCCTATTTGTTTCCAAAGCCTATAACCTGCAGTATGTGTAATTATATAACGTGCAGCTAGTGCTGTTGATCTGCTGTTCACATGTGTACCATTTCGTACTGCCTCATGGTTTCACTGTGATATTTTTCATTACGTTGTCGGAGAGTGTGCTTCTCCAGCTTTGTCCATATCATGTCATCTTTGGGTCGCTGTTGGCCTGGATCATAAACCTTAGAATTATGTAAGGCAATTCACATGATAAGTGGACATGACATTTCATAGTCAAAGATGAAATCCACTAATCCAAAACTTAAGAAAAAGCTTGATCAAAAGCCTGAATGACCCTCTTAACTTAAGTCCTTTCAAGGATACCCAAGTCCGTATGCAAAAGAAACGATGACAATAGATAGTCTACCCCTTAGATTTTGCTCCTGTAACTCTTTGTGGGAAGGGGGGAGGGGGGAAGGGACATTTTTTCGGACATTTTTTTGCCCACCTCTATGTGGCTCACTCACAGTGTTTCTCTTGCACCTGAGAGTGATTAAAATTTTAATGCTTGAAATAAGGATTTTTTAATTTTCAAATTCAGATTCAGCATTCCTAAATTAGAGGAAAAGTGTGGAAAAAAATTCTGTTTCATATCTGGTTGTCCTAACTATGGTGCTGACTTCGATTTTGTGTCTTGAAAATTAGCTATTTTCAAAAGCTTAAGGATCATCGAGTATTCAATATAACCATTTGGAATTTGGCACAGTAATGAAATAGCTCTATATAAAACATAATGTGCATTTGTTAAAATGACATACAATGTTTGTCATAAATTTTTGAAATATATGGCTTGATGGATGAGTATATAATATTTCTCACTTTTTCTGCAAATATCCAATTCATCCTTCGAAAACATTGACAAAATGTAGAAAAAGGGATGTGTATATATATATATCATCAAAATCTCAAGTCAACTGGTTCCGAAATAAAAAAAAAATGTCTAATGGAAAAGGTGAAAAAATACATACATTTTGAGAAAATCATAATTTTCTAAACAGTCTCCTAGTGGTGCTACTTTGGAGCATGAAGCAAATTTATGTTTATTGTGCCAACATGTATTTTTCTCATTTCAGGAGAGGTCATGGTATCAACAGAAACTAAAAAAAACTATTTTCATATTTTGATTCCAAAACCTCATTTCCTGGACCCACACCCTTTCTCAAAGAAAAGAAAATAATCAGGCACCCTATATCGCAAAGTTTATTTAACAACTATCATAATGACCTGCAAATAACTTATAATCAAGGATGGAGGTGAACCAAAACTTTCTAAGAATAATATTTAATCTAGCCCTGATTTGTATTTATTTATATTTCTAACAGCTTCATTGTGCTCTTGAGCTGTTGCCTCTGCCAGATCAGTTGTACTTAACGGTCACAAAGTAGTGAAGCTCTTCCCCACCTGATGTAACAAAAGTCACCCAAATCCGACAGGCCAGAGAGTGACTTACGAGACTGCTATCTTCCTGGCAATAAACATAATACAGTGGTCTCCCCCTAAGAAGCCGGTCGTCGGGAGACAAAAAAAGCGGGCTCTTAGGCGGACGGGTTCTTAGGTGGATTGAAAAGTTACGCAACCCGTCTGATATCTCAGATTGTCTTCATTATTATGATTAGTTGATCATTACTGTTACTCAAAGATTTATCTATGCCAATAAGTACAGCCTTCTTCCTTGTGTGTTTGCTATAATTAGATATATCAATTCCTGATCTTTTTTAGCGTATAATTACATCAATACTGCCCAGCACTTAAACGCCATGTGAGTTTTCACATAACGGTATCACTGTTGAAAACATGATATTGCTGTGCTACCCCGACGATAATCGCACGAGTGACTCAAGTGTTTACAGACCGACTGAAATAGCAGAGCAGCTGACCAGCCAGGAGGCTAAACTTACTCCTCCTTATCCACAAAGCCAATCACAGGTGCTGTCCCACGTGTTGTCAAACAAAGAAATGATTACGTATTAGTCAACAACGTGGCCTGATTATGCAGTCATACATCAACCATCACTTCCATTCCTTTGTCTACTACCACCCAGTCCCCTTTTTATTGAACATCTTGCACCGTGCGTTTCTCTCAAGTGGACAGTATGATGATGTGGAATTATACCATAAGTACTCTGGTGTCTTGGCCCGATACCGGGCTATTAGGCAGATTTTTTTATTTGGGAGCATCCGGAGCGGGTTCTTACAGGGGCAAATTATAGAGGAAAAATTCCGTTTCGCAGCAGAGTCGGGTTCTTAGGCGGACCGGGCTCTTAGGCGGAGGGTTCCTAGACGGAGACCACTGTACCACTTATGAACTGACTTGGTTCTAGATTTGACACCTATCTGAAATTAACCTTTGCTTGTGAAAAATTCTCATGACCTATATCGTTGACTGATTTCAAATCATTACAACATACATGCATGTCTCAAGAGGGCTGGATGGGGGGAGAAAGCCTGAGAGGAGAAAGGCTTTATGAAGGGAGGAATTTGGGAAAGTACATAATCAATGAAGGGACTCAATCTAAGCCAACAATGTCTCACTCTCAAGTCTGTAAAAGTCATCAGCTAAAATTTATGGTACTAGCAGAGGTCAAGCAGACATGAGCAACTCAGATGGATCATGGCGAGTACTGGGCTTGAACTTTTACGGAAATATATTGAGATGAATTAATGAACCATGATTTTTTTTTTTTATCATTATTACTTTAAGACCTCTTCAGTAAAAATCGGTTTGCAAATGCTGAACTTAAAATGTAAGATCTGATTTGGTTGGACTCTACAGAATTGATATTTCACAAACATTACAAGCACTGGGCCTACATCACACTTTAATAAAATAAAACTAAATAAAAAAGTAATATCACTGTGAGAATCAGTAAAAAACAAAATGAGACGAGATAGAAATGTGCCTTCATGCATTCTCCATTTTGTTGTAAACATTTTTTTTTTCAACAATTAGGCCTACATCACAATTTAGGTCAATGAGCACCATGAATAAGGATGTTATGGAAAAATTATGGACTTTTATGAAACGGCCCAAAAAAAAAAAAGGAAATAGCATGAATACAGGTCTGTTCCTAGCCAAAAGATGGTGTTTCTGAAACCCCTAGTGTAATGCTGTCCATACACAGCAACAGCATGCTTGTGCTGGAATTTTAAAAATAATTTTTAATGTCCCTGGCATAACCATGGTGACCTAAAGTCTAGAGCTGTCCTAGACTGAATTAAAAAAGAAATCATGCCTCCAAAATGCAAACGCAAAACTCTTTCATTCCAACCACCTGCCTTGAAAACAATGTCGCTTTTGTATGCCACACTCTGGCATTTTTGGTCAAAAGCCTTGCAGATTTCGACTCTAGTCCTTGCACTGCTTTCTACAGGGTTAGCGGTCATAATGAGATAAAATCGAAATAATAAACTGTTAAGCGATTAGAATATTATAACGTGCTTGGCAGACGACAAAAACGAAAATTGTCTGGGAGAACCTAGCATAAAATGTTGCCTAGACGAGCTAATTCCAACTGATTTGTGATAGCAGAAGACACAGATCTAATTTTCTCGCTCATTCAGCTGAGACGGTCACTCATCCGTAGGAAACAAAACAAACCAAACGGCTCCCTCATCGACATACATCGTATACACCCACCGGCCTGTTCGTGGAGGAAATACTAAAACCGTAACAGAAACCAAAATAAATTTCGAAACATGGTGTTAGTAAATGCCTTACCATGCAGCCAGCGTAGCTGAATGTCGTCTGTGCCTGTGTTTCAGCTCTTCTCAACACAGGTGATCGCCATCTTGACTGGTGGACTGCGCAGCTAAATCTGCGCATTGAATTTTGACGTCACAGGTCTTGCCCCCGATGAACTCGCGAGGGTCAATGGTCGTCTTCTTCCTCACTGCCCGGTCGGTGCTAGCCTGGCCTGGCCTCACTTGCCGCTCTCAGTCCACAGATTCTGATGTGCTCGTGATGTCTGTCACAGACAATGTCGATCTAGGCCAGGGGATCGGAGCCACGTGCACTATGCCGGACTGGGATAGGATATTTATGATAGATGAGAGGATTTGTTCCTCATATAAATACGCAGTTATAGATCAATCAATAACATTTTACTTATTCGATTAACTTTTTGCGTAACTATCTATCTATCTATCTATCTATCTATCTATCTATCTATCTATCTATCTATCTATCTATCTATCTATCTATC
>JBCEWB010000005.1:1290936-1302457 GCA_039654565.1 Peronia peronii
AAGACTTCAGTGGACACCCTTTTAATCATTACTATTGGATTCAGCATGTTCAAATTAGGGGAAAAGAGTAAAAAAATTTTAACAGTCCTATGAGGTTGTCATGGAAACGACGGCCATCTTGAATTTCCCAGTTCAAAATTTGCCAATTTCAAAAGCATTTCCTCCCTCAAAAATTATCATACTTGTTTGGTATTTGCTCTACATATTCCGAGACATCTGCCCTGTCATGAAATAGAGAGCTTTTTTTTATATATGGTGTGGATTATTTTATAAAAATTTATGAAATATATATATAAGGACAATTCGTTTTTCTCCTAATATTGGCCCCAAAACAGCTCTTCTCCAGAAAACTAAGTAACTTTTTCAAAATATCTCTCTATTTGTTTTATTGTATGCCTATAGACATGATTTGTGCCAGAGCATTTTTAGACTGGTTCATAAATAAGAAAGGAGATAGAAATTATGTAATAAAAAATCACATTTTGAGAAAAATCCGTCTGAAAGTTGTAGCAACTGAAAATTGACTGTACTTGAAGCCGTGAAGAGCTTTTGATCGGACTTTCAACCCCAAAACATAATTGTTTTACCTACTAGACCTCTGTCCATGAGTTCTATGCCTTCTTAGCCTTTTCCTGTGCCCCTACTCTCATTTTTTCTCCATCAGAAAAAGGACTTTCGGTGAGTCATTTTAGGGTCCAGAGAGAGCTATATATGGCCGCCATGTCTTCTTCTGTCAAAACCATGAGCGTTTTTACCCTTATTGTGACAGATACTCCACTACTGCACTCTGAAATAGCAGAAACATGGCATATTTCACCCTCATTTGGCCTTTGCTTGACCACCCTTCCCACACCTTAGAATGGACACACATATCAACTTTTTAATACCATTTTTATATTCAGCAGAGACCTAACTTTAACAGAAAACAAAAACCCAAAATCGAATATTTTGAGCAAAAACCCGATTTCAGGACCCGCTCCCCCCCTTAATACATGTGCTCGGAAAGAAAAAATATACAAATAATATTGTAAACCAACACTTTTTCTTCTCCGAATTTCATTCCAGTATGGCCTTCATAGACCAGACTGTGAGACCTCTGGTCAGATGAAAAATATTAGTTCAATATTCCCATCCCTCTTATCTTATTCTCAAGATCCTACACATTATGTCTTTTTCATTCTTTATACCACTCAAAATATTGACTAGTTAATTATGAACAAAAGCCAGTCCTCTCGATGGTAACAATTCATCTAACATATGAAGATGAAATACACTCTTAGAAATGAACTATTTCACATGAACTATTTGTATTTACTTTCATGAGTATTGAAATATTTTAAGACTGTTATAATATCAAAGTACATTTGTAAAATAATGTGCATGTTTAACCCAGCACTCAGCTTTCTGCATAATAAACCTCATTCAAATGATTGAGACTGTAATTGGTGCTGTTTTCTCCCTCTGACAAATCTTTTAATAAAAATATGCACATATATGCAGTTGGACAGATGAAGTTTGCAGACACAGGGCACATACAATGTCGCAAGTAAATGATGATAATAATAATAGACAGCATTTATATAGTGCTTATCCCGTACAGTGTACAAGTGCTAAGCACTTTACAATCCCTTATTATCCTGGCCGATTCAATGGAGACATTCAGTACACTCTCAGATTCCTGGGAAGCATATAAAGCTAAACACTCTAAACTTTATCAATCCAACAATGTCACTCATAGTATGCATAGATCTAGCTAAGCCTTGATTTGTTTCAAGAAAAAATAAAACAGTTTGTGAAATGCATCAGGATTGTCCAGGTAACATGGATGTGAGGCACCCTCAATTGGTGCATACTGATGGTTGGGCAGATTCTTCAGATCGGCTGTGCTCTCCTTTCCATTGACTGTGTCATTCGTCCCAACCACAATCAGAGTGGGAATCTGCCAAATGATGACAAGCATTGTAATTGTACATATAAATTCGTGCCATCCATTCATAACTTAGAGGTCATGTCTAATTCCTTCCACAGATGATCACAGTGGAAAAATTTATGTTTCTAAACAGAATATAATGATTCCAACCAGGAATGGATTGAAATTATAACCTGCAAGAATTTAATCTGTCTCATTCACTTGCTGAAAATACATAATTACCGAGTAAGAACTTTGAAAAAAACTTGACAATAATGCAAATAAATTCTGTATTTCTTATTCACCAATGCATAAAGACTGAGAACTCTCACTGAAAAGTTATTGACTACCCAGAATCCTTACACTACAAGATAAAAATCAAAAACACATGTGGAAATGCCATTGGTTCATAATGTGACTTTTTTCCCTGCAACCTCAATAGATACGGGTGATGCAAAAAATGGGACATTTGGTTCTTTTCTCTACATACAAACACTAAATATGCACAAATTGTTATAAAGTAAAGAATGTTATCAAAGTGCATCCTTCTAGTTTTTTCTCATTTGGCATTTACAGATTTTATAGTGCAACTTCAAAAGTCCATTATTTTGCCAACCAAAGTGTATTTTTTCCTCGGTATAGATAATTGTTCAATAACTTGTTTAACAAATTTATTGACTACTGCTCATGTCAAGAGAAAAGAATTCTAAAAAAAAATTTCAAAAACCCACCTGAGACTTTTTAAACTGCTCTACAAATTTGTTTGTGTAAACCGGTGCCACAGGAACATAGGCCACTGCTCGCTCTGTGCTTGTAGCCGGATCATCAAACAGATAACGCAGAGCAAATGCACCACTCATGGAAGGAGAGACAATCACAGGACGATTTAGCCCCAGTACAGAGATTAAAGACTTCATAAAGACTGCTGTCTGCTCTGGCTCCAAGACGTTAGTACTCTTACCATAGCCTGAAATTGAAAGAGAAGAAGTGAATTCAAGTGACATATGCAATGCCTCGCCTTAAAAAAAAATTTTTATTTTATGTTGATAACCCCAGTTTTTCTCATAAAGACTTCAATTTTTTGACACAAAGACTATAACCAAAGACCAAGAGCTATTATAGGGTTATTAAAAAAAGAATGAACTGATTTCATTATGCAATATTTTAATAAGGAAAAGCAATAGAAAACTCCAGCCAAGTCAAAAGTATTCTACGCACAATGAACTTTTATTTCATGTCTTACATGCAACCACCACCCGCAGTACAGACAACATCAATGTGATAAGAGAAATCCTTCCAGACAAGTGTCGGCAGATCATCATTCACTGATTTGATCACTGTTGTTCCTCTGAAACTTGTGGTCGTCCTGAACATTTTACTTTACA
Source organism: Peronia peronii (assembly GCA_039654565.1). Lineage (NCBI taxonomy): Eukaryota > Metazoa > Mollusca > Gastropoda > Systellommatophora > Onchidiidae > Peronia > Peronia peronii. The sequence goes on from JBCEWB010000005.1 coordinate 1,294,231, forward strand.
CAGACACTTACTCTCTTGAAACCACCATCGAATATTCATAGGAGAGGGCGGACTGATGTCAAATCGCCTTCAAAAAGCGTGCTCTGTGATTTTCAGAATGCAAAATGCCTTTTGCTGAGAACTCGCTATTCCGAGGACAAACAAACAACTGAACATTGCTGAAACATCAAAGTGAATACAGTGCCCCTGTGGCACCTATTCAGAATTTAGAAAACTCCTCTTTCAAATGGTTACTAATTCATTCCATGACGATACTTGACAACTGAAGTAATGCGTCATGAAATTGGTTCATTCTTTTGGAATAACCCTGTATTTTAATTCATTTCAATAAATGACATTTTCACTGACAGTTACACCAAAAAGACTGCAGATTTTCTAACCATCTTTGCTGAACATTCCTTCATTATTTTGTGAATATAAATAAACAATGTGGTATCAAAAAGTTCCCAATTCCTTATAATATTGAAATCGTTAGTTCTGTTCACATGTGCATGCACTAGGAAGGACAATCGACACCTATGTACCTATTCAATCACAAGGTTGATTGTGTCAGTTTTCAAACTGATGCTACATGTGTTTTTTGTGGGTGACACTAAGAGTTCAGTTGCGATTCTGGTTGTGTTCAAAATGGATGGTAAGTTAAAGCAAACAACAAATTTTATGTCAAATTGTGTACAGCAACTGCTCAGACCCTTAAAATGATAATTTAAGAGATTTATAGTGATGCTGAGCTGTCTTGAACTGCATTTTTGAGTGGCATTCACCATTCAAAAGGGGCAGAACTTCACGTGAGGATGATGAGAGATGTGGAAATTGTTTTCTTCCACCTTTGTGGGATGTGGACTGTCAAGTCATACCCCAGGGAAAAACTCCTGTCAATTCTGATTTCTCCTCTGAAATTCTGAGACAGTTGAGGGAAGACATCACACAAAGAAGACCTGACCTGTGGCTCGATGGCAAATAGATGCTCCAGCAGGACAATACGGCTGCCCTAAATGGCAACTTTTTGTCCAAAAACAACATGTTTATAACTTTTTATTGATCACAGTAACCAGATTTTGCTCGTTTTGCCTGTTTCCCAAGATGAAATTTTACCCAAAGGCCACAGTTTCGCTACAGTGAAAATCAACATGAATCGCAGATGGTCCTGAATAGACTTAAAGAAAACATCTTCTAGAAGGTGTTTGATTGATGTCATGGTGGAAGCATTATATTAATTTCCAAAAAGGTTATTTCGAAGGAGACAGAGGCAAAGTCTAAAACAGGTATACTATTCAGCACTTACAGACACATCCGGCAACTTTTTGATGTAATCTTGTATAGCGGCCTCTGTGCAGTAATGGCAAATTACAAAGCTGGTCACTTACATGTCTTGAGTGTAAAGACAAAATAAGTACAGACAATCCAAAATGTTGCTCTCCCTAATTTCAAGTGAGACAGGAAGAAAGAGTTTTAAATTTGATAATCAACCAAAATTATGGAAACCTTTTTTTTTACTTTTTTTTGAGAGATAGTTGCATTTCTGAAACTCCTGAAATTGAAAAGCTACAGCTGGAGAAAGCCATGAAGACAAATGTTAAGAAAGACCCTCAAAATAGATAACTATTTAATTCTTGCTCTAACAATAACAAAAAAAGTGACAACAAATTTACAAACAACTTTATTGTATATATCAAGCGATATGAATACACGACACTTTCTAAACTGCTCCACATACTTGTTAGTTACGCAAACTGGTGCCACAGCTCTGTGATGGCACATAAATTATCTTTAATGTTAAAATTGTAACAAGCAATTGTATCATGAAAGAAAAATGATGAATTCATCTTTGATTATTTTTTACAGAAATCAGAATATTTCTAGGTTTCTTCTGGAAAACACCAACCTGGTAGATCAACTGCAATAGCGCGATATCCCCAATTTGCTGCATGATATACTGATTTGATATCTAACCAATTCTTCGATGTAAATCTCATCCCATGGAGAAAAAGAATGTCCAATGACTGTGTGTCATCTTTCACAGACACTTGTTCCGTGTATATTTTCAAAGTCTGTGGTATGAATATAAATATACAACATCAAAAATGAGAAAACCAATCAAATAAAATTTATGCTAAGAAAGCATAAATATATTATCATTGCTTCATTCATAGTAACACTTTTTTGAAAATGAATTAGAGCTGAATATCTTTAAAACAACAAGCACTTTATGGTTATACTCTCCAGACAACTTTAATCAAAATTAAGATCTAGTATTCAAGGAAATAGGAGCAGACCAATGAACAGGTTAATTATCTAGACCACAGTGTGAATAAGCAGCATGAGCCGAATTTCAAACCGTTTTTTTTGGGGGGATTGAATGGCATCAAATGAATACTCTTTCAAGAATTTATAATTTATTCCTGTTGATGCCAGAAATGATCAGTATGAAAAAAATAACAACAGCACATCATGATGATCCTCATTTCACAGACCTTATCCCCAACAGGGACTTCTACCATTTTTGACTCAGAAATGAGAGATGCTTGCGTTTTCTCATCCAAGGCAGGAGGAGATTCCAGTTGGGTAAAGTCCAAAGTCCTGTCTGATGCCATCATTTATCTGCAATGAAAAAAAATTATTTCAAAAGGCGACAAAAGTATGCTAAACGGATTTATAAAATGGGATGCAAAAACCCTCAAAGGCTTTACAATAAACGGCAAAGGTGGTTGAATCAACAGATCAAACACAAAATATATACTTCTTATCTAGTTGGTGCAATCTCAGTGACTATTTACTAATGTCACCTGCAGTCACAGACAGCACACAAAGAAGATCTTTCTCTGAAAAGCAAAGTGATAGAGAAGGTGAGAAAGAATGACCAAAATACAGAGACTGAGAACTACCACATTTTGTCTTGGCAGCTGAAGTAACGCTGGAGTCTCCTCCAAAGTCTAATTCTCAAATCATTTTCTGTTTACAAAAGTGAAATCATGAACCATCCTGATATATCTTTAATATATAAATATGATTTGTACCTAAAAAGCTTTGCTTAATCTGTCCTGGCTCAATGGTTTGAAACCATGTTTCTTGTTGCATATTAGCAAATTATATATGTTGTCATTGGCTCACTATAAGAATAAAATTACTGATATCGTATTTCGCACAATTATGGCTTGTCGAAAAAACAAAGCCAATCAACCAATAAACTGCAAGAAACTGTTTAAAGCAAAGAGGAAAAAAAGTAGCACCTTCAATAATATTACTGGAAAATTAAATTCATCTAGTATTAGGCTTGATTTACAACAAATGTAGATTAAAAGTTAATCAACTGACTCTGTGTTCAAAATTTTATTAATGCTGAAAATGTACAGATATAGAGTCTAGATCTACCATGATCTTTTAAACCTTGAGCTTGACAACAACAATTATGATCTAACACCTGTAGTAATGCACTAAATCTCCATGTAGGTTATCTCAATTAAAACTAGACTTGGACTTTCGATATGTGATCTATAGTAATATATTTATTGATTGGAAGTGTCATGAACTCCTTATCAGATTTTGCTCAACAGCTAAGGGACTATAGTCCATTATAATTTTTCACTTTGAAAACAAGAACCTGCAAAAATTTGGCTTTCTCCAAACTTGAGCTGGAGTCAAGGAACCGCTCATGGGCCAACCCCACAGATGGGCCAGTGGCCAGTTTATTGTCTTATATTTTGGTTAGGCTACTTTTCTCGGCCGAGTTTTTATTTTGCCTCGCACATCCCAAGTATTTCCTGGATTGATGTGCTCTGGTCGCGATATTGAGAAGCTGGTTGTGAACCGAGAAGAAATTTTGTTTCTTAATCGAAGCAAGTTAGGTGTGGGACACTGCCATTTTTATCAGTTTCTAAGCAAATGTGCTACAGGAAACACCTATCTCATAAATGCTGCCAAAGTCTAAATTAAGTAACAACAAAACCATGGCGCTTTAGTGCCAGCTTAAAAACAGAAATGAATTTTCCGCTATGTGCAAGGTAGAGGCTATTTATAAAGTGGCCCACTTGGGGTAGCTGTTTTCTCAGATGAACCCAATATGGGCCAGCAGTTTTCGTATGGGACATTTTTTGTGTGCATTTATGGAAATTTTTTTGTTAAACTAACGGTATTCAAATATTTTTGAGATTCAGTTTTCCAATTAAAAGCAAAACATAATTTCTAGAAGGATCTAATGCTTCTATTCTTATTGTCAGCATCATGGCATCATCATAGCGATTGTCTTACTCTGAAGATACAATACAAGCTGCTGTGAGTGCTGTGAAAGAAAAGAAACTGAGCTTCAGGGAAGTTTCTAAGCAGTACAATGACCCCAAGTGAACTATCCAAAACAGGATTTAGGGGATTCCATCTATCCACATTGTAAATAAACCCTTGTCAATAGTCAATCTCTAACATGATCTTAGTACTAAAAATAAAAAAAAATTATTTAAATACAGAATAACCTCAATAATTGAATTTTATTTCAAACTTTTGAAATTAAAGAAAATATTTAAAATCGAGATCTATTTATTTTTAACGTATAAAATATTATACTGCTGGTGGAGGCAAATAGCCAGTTAATGGTCAATATACAATGTTTCTATGAAAATGTGTGTCATGGCTGTTTGGGTGCAATGGATGATGTGTTTATGGATTGGGTTTAGTGTGGTGGGCGTTGTAAATGGTATCATGTGAACTGTACAAATGATGAGAAATTGGTTGGAAAGACTGTGGAAGAGATTGAGACATTAATATATATATGTGTGATTTTTGTAATAGTAAATAAATGTCAGATGTCACTCTCTTATCATTACCATGTGTTTTCAATTCTCTATAGTTTCATGTCAGTTGTGTAGACTGTGTGTGTGTGTACCATGTTTTATATGCACCTTAGAAATATTGTGTACCATGTCAGTAGGTGCACCATGTCAGTTCGTAGGTGTACCATATCACTTGGTACGGGTACCATATCAGTTGGTAGGTATACCATGTCAGTTGATAGGAGTACCATACTGTTACTTGTCATTCAGTCTGTTATGAACAAAAATCCAAACCCTTTTAACTTTGAATGGTCTAGACAAAACACAGTGGTATAGTAATACGGTTAAAACGATTTATTAACTCATTGGGCTGAAAACTGTAAGTGTCCCATATTGAGTTCCGCACTGTCCCATTTGAAGGACCTGTCCCATAGGCCTATGAGGTGTCATTCAGATGGGTCAAGGTCGACACGGTAATTTCACAGTAGCAAACATACAAATTTTATATCAGCTATGGGACACCCCAAACTTGGGACAGGGATATCTAACTGTCACACAGAATACTCACTAAGAAACCTAAGCAGTCATACTTCAAAGTTGGAATGATTTCTTTTCCATGAAGAGCTTAGTGTCCCATATGTGGTTCCCTGACTCAAGATCTAGGTGACGCGAACACCCGCCGTGACGCATTGACCCTCCAGTCCTATAGACTTTAGATCTAGATCAACAGATTGAAATGGATCGCGGCTTTCTGACAGAATAATGCTATTATCAAACTGTGTGGGTAAATCCCATTCTCTTACTCACTTAGATCTGATCTAGATCCACCTACATGTAGAACTACTTGTCTCTTCACTTTCAGGAAAATGACAATGCCATTTCTCGCAGCACGGTCAGCCGGGCTGTGATTGGCTGCTATTTTAACTTCCGGCGTAAACATTAGATCTACACGGCGTTTTTTCACGGCCGTTCTTTCAGCGTTAATTTTGATCAACATGGACAGGCGTCAACGATCGAAAGGTAAATAAGAACAACTGAATTAATTGAATTATTATATTTTATGGACATTCTAGATCTTTAGATCTGACAAATAATTGAAATAACCCGTCCACGGACAGGCGATTGAGTCGAGTGGGTAATTGTTGCCAAAAACAATAGTATTCAATACATGCGTGATTTTATGATACAGCTAGACCTGATCTGTTCGAGTAGATCTACAGATCGGTGAAATCGGGATTAAATCTATGTCATGATCAAGGTTGGAATTCCTTTTTCGGCGCATGTCTTCTTTGCATTTACATTTTTAAGGTTGACGAAACGAGGACAAACTAGATCCACTTGCAGCTGCAAGGGAACTCCTGCCTTGATTAGAACTAGATCTACATTGTCATGTTTCACACCATGCAGATCTAAAGATCATCAAAATTATAGATCTAGACTAAAATATGGTTTGCCTGATGCATATCGGCACCTTGGTAAGAGATTAATAAGGCCTATATTGCATTTCCAGATGAAATTACGAACCACTGAAATTCTTCTTAATAAAAATATTTTTAAAATGAGGTCTTGGCCAACATTCAGACAGTGGTTTATCTAATTCTTAGAGCTGGTTGATGATTTATAAACGTATTGTTTCAACACAAGACTTCAGCAAAACCACTGAGCCATTCCATTGCATTTAACAAAACTTGCCACTCTTCGGAGATCTTTGCTAAAGTAATTCTTCAAAAATAAAGTGATCAGATGTCAGCTTTTAAGAAAAAGAATAATTTGGATAATCTGTGTTATACAACCAAGTTAGAATCTGTCCTGAAATTAAACAGTGATACACAATAACAACTTATTTTTTTGTATTGAATGGCCAGTCTAATAAAGCCTAAACTTTGTGAATCTATTCTCATTAATAAGTGTTAAAATGTTTCATCCATCAGTCTTCATAAGAATGCAAACAAATGCACTCTCTGATGCACCAAAGGGTGCAATGTATGCAGGAAGGATTAACATAGTTTCTGTGCTGTTTGTTCTAGATGCTTCACCTCCAAGAATCAGGGTAAAAGCAGCTGTGTGTCAGCAAGAGAAACAGTGGTTTTCATCCCACTATTTACACCCAAAGGGGATTCGAAAGAGTCTAGATATGGATTTTATGATGTCCAAATTTCAGGACATTATCTGGAACATTCCCTGTCATCAAATGGTTGCAAATTATGGTAAGTTAAAAATATGTATACTTTTCAAAAGTGATTGTCAGAGGTGCACCTGTACCAGAATAAGAAATCAGCCTAATTTAGTTAGCTTGATCCCTTTCATATTTCAGCATTTAATTATGTCACTGTTGCATTTAAATCATAGAGCTACACCATCATCTCTTGAGACGAACAGATGCCGACTTATGCTTCTCCCCCCTTCCCACCCACACACACACACATGGCACATACGCTATAGAACTATTAAGAAAACACTTCAAACAAAACATGCGTTATTAAGAAAGAATTTGTGGGAACGTTGTTGTTTTTTTTCGCCATGTAATTTGTTATGCCTAGCATGAAAAAAAACAAAAAAACTATGGGCTGATGATATGAAAACCACCCTAATGACAAATGGTTTTCGCATTTGCCGATTGCATTTTTCTTTCATATTAATCATAACCAAGACCAAACTTAGGTAAAGGACCAGTTTCTTCCAACAAAGAAATTATGATCAAATCGTCCGTGAGCGTGTCAAGTACCGGTACCCGCAATGTGCTGTACTGCCCAGTAGTATAACACGAGAAAAGTAAGCCTGAGGCACAAACATGTAGAATTCATGCACCTACCATCCCCCCTTTCACACTTCACCCGTCGCTCGTGCCCTAATCAAGTATGATGTACCGTGAGATGGTGTCGCCTTTTACATGCATGGATGAGGCTATTATAATTTCGTCATTATTTATAGCCACACAACCATGGTATCAGAGGATGGATTAACCTTTGTCTTTTCAGTCATACATTATACACACTTCCACATACAGGCATTATCTTATTATATGTTAATGACAATGAATGTGTACTGCTAGTCCAACTGTTTAAGAAGAGAGAAAAACGTAGTATACACATGTATGCATGAATATATAATTAAATTAGAATCAATACATCCGTGAGTAAAATAAAACTGAAAATGCAGTGAGAGTACACGTACATGTACGATGCAGTAAAACAGAAAATGAATGAAGACTAGGCAACAGTGTGTTGAAGGTTAAATTTTAGACTTATGTTCTGCCTACGTTTTCTGTTCTCGTATAATAATGAAATTTTTTTTTTTTAAAGCAGAGCAATAACAAACAAAATGACATGGCAGCTACATAGCTACATAACAGCTACATAGTTACACATTTTATATGCATGTACACCTACAACAACAACAACATGGAAATGAACTGAAGATAGTAGTGCGGTCGCATGGATTTTCAATCAGGAGAGGTACCAAGG
>JBCEWB010000005.1:1302557-1313239 GCA_039654565.1 Peronia peronii
TTGATTAGTTGCCGGTGGACAGTCGTCTAAAGTTTAAGACATTTTTCGTAAAATGATGATGATGATGATGGTGATGAAATATAATTATGCTTATCATTAAATGATAAAGACCAGTGATTTTATTCCAGGAGAGACAAGAGTATGAACACTGATACAGATATCAAAGCTGTGAAGGGTTAAAGGCGACCTTCATAAGCCTAGTTATAAGAGCTGAGCGTAAAATCGTTATTATATGTCAAAGAAAAGAACTAGGCCCACCATGAACATAACATACATTTCCGCAGTTTGAAAACATACTATGTGTTATGAAAATGTCTATGTCTAAGCTGTCTTATCACTTACAATGGGAAGTCTGTTTCAGTTTAAGACAAACAACAACAACGACGACACAACAACAACAACTCTCTTATCTCAGTTTTTGTTTACATACAAACCACTCGAGGACTGTGTGAGTTTTTTTTTCCCATATAGCACACTTGACATAACATCAAAACCATCTGGCACCTAGAGGAGTATGAGGCGGCTACATGTTCTATGTGTCATTCTATTGTTTTTGGTGTTGTTGTGTTATAGTTTTGTTTCGTTTTGTTTTTGTCGTTATCTTGTATTTACCGCACATTTGTTGACCTAAGATATGTCTGCACGTATTGTGGTAAAAGATAGGAATCTAAACATGGAATCATGCGAGTACAACTCGCATTGTTGACCAACTCACAAACGGCTCTGTCGGTTTAAAGGAACACATTTGCATGCTGAGGGAAGCCACTCTGTTTTATTACAGATCAGAATCGTTTTGATTTCAATTTCTTCATGCTTGTTTTCTTTTCTTCTTTTCTTTCTTTTTTCTTTTCTTTGTCTTTTTCTCTTTTCTAAACTGGGCATCAAAGAACAGTTTCTCATATACGGAGATGTTACATTATATAATTTTGATTTTAGCACGGTACCTGGATAGAACTATAGTCATTGTAAGAAGTCGGATATGTACATTCTGTTACTAGGTTTAGATTGTGGAAGTTTTGTAAATGGTCAGAGGAAACAAGGCTGATATTTCGATAAATATTGTTATTCTCTTTCTCTTTGATTTCAAGGTAGCGGGTGAAAATAGTCATTCGATGTATCGTTCTAGAGAGACATAGGGTTAAAACGATGAGGATGTTCGATTTTACAGACTGTTGTTTTTTGCTTTCAGTGTCTTTTAAGTTGGTTGCCCTTAGACAGCCAGTTTGAGGTTTTAAAACACTAATGTTATATTACATGAGGAGGCAGCTGGGATGGCTCAGGATGACGAATAAAGAAGTACATCAGTAACTTATTTATGCCTGCCGCTGAACGAAATCATTGTTTACATAACTGTCTCGTATTCGTCCACCCTAGCCCATCCAACTCCTTCCGTCTCTCCGCGACCCCCATAAAAAACGAATACAGTTCATCAATATCAGTCACTCCTATTTCCAATGTTACAAGGAAACTGCGACAAACCTCAAGAAAAGAAGGTTAAAAGACCTAAACAGACCGTGCCGATCTCATGAGAACAAAATATCAACCAATTACCAACTCGAGAGCCTATCGTGCCTGCATCTACATCCCTAATGTACTCACATCAATCATAGCCAGGAATCAGCGTCCATCTCCAGCCCGGCTATCCACAGTGTAAGTGAATCTGTTCCTCAAAATATCTCTCTCTGTAGCTAGAGTGGGAAAAACACCAGCATAGCACGACGATGTAGCCGACAAGCTGCGTTCATTCACAGCAGAGAGAAAACATACCTTCCGTGTGCCATACGCTCACGTACCAGTGAGTACGAGCAGTGTGAGCAGATCCCTGCTGACACACTTCGACAGAACGCCTTTTTTCTTGAAAGCGCTATGTCGAAAATGTCATATTTTGTTCCTAATCATCCGTTTAACTCATAGGAAAAAAAATAAACTACGCGATTTTCTAAGGAATAAAATGATGCAGTAGATTGTCTGTAATATCGTGAAAAGTTTTAAACAAATATGGGGGTTTAAAACTGTTATGAAAAAAGGGCTTTTGTTTAAGTACGTAATGCCTGTCCTAGTCTACTTCGACAAAAACGCCTTCTGTATCACACTTAAATCACATTGTATTTCCCACCTATTCAAACAAAACTGTGCCAAAATACATGTATTAATTCTGGAAGTGTGAAGGAGACAATTTGCTCATGAAATCGAGGTCTGCCTATTTCATATGTATTTTTCCAAAATAACCTACCACAAGATATGCGTCTTATAATTAGTGCCAGTTAGGTCTGTAATGTGATTTCTTCAACAGAAATAAGCATCAGCACAGATAATGCTGGCATGCTAACTGTCTCCTCTGTCGGTTTTATAACTGAAAGACAAAGCTATTGCATTGCTTCTTTGTCTAGAAACTGCATTTTATACACACTGTTTTACTTTTAAAGTGTTAGCAGAAATTGCTTGGGCACTACTGCAGAAGGTTAATAATGAAGATAAGCTAGGCCTGAAAGCAATATGAGAGGTGTTCCTTATTAACAATATATCAGGCCTATGTAATTTTGGAAACGAACTCAGGGGCACAGGTACAATAAGTGAGTCTTTCATTAGATCGGGCCTGTGATAGCTCTAGGATTCAAAGACAGATTTGCAGAACTAGATTTTGATTTTCAAGGCAAATGCGTTTCGTCAAAGTGTGTATGTCAGTGGTGGCTTTCCCCAGGCTCTCCCCATTAATCATTTGCCGCTGTCTGCACCCTCACCCCATCCCCGCCCCCACCCCCCATTCCCAGCCGCTCCCGTTACTTCACTCTCGTTTTCTACCTTCTTCTTTCCCGGTCCTGCTCACCACAGCTGCATAATGAGGCGGTCTGGGTCATCACAGGGAGGGCTGGCTTGCTGCGGCACACTAAAGGAAAAGAGAAGTCTTCTTACAACTTTTTCCCCTCCGCGCTTTTGACTACCGGGTTCTGCGTGCCCAGCCTTTGTACTGTTGTCAAACGTTTATACAGCTAAGTCAAAATGACAAAGAAGAAGATGACGATAGAAGTCAGTAAGAATAAGGGAGCAGAAGGAAAAGGAAGAAGAAGAAGATATTGCTGCTGATGGTTTTGATGACTTCGATGATAATGAAAACAAAACAAAACAACAACAACAATAACAACAACAACAACAACAGCAACAACAACAGCAACAACGACAACAACAACTATAACAACAACTACGGTTATGACAGTTGCAACTACAAAATAGCAAGAACAACAAAATAACAAAGGAAAAACTAGAAGACATGTTTACTATTGAAATACTAATATATGTCCTACTTATGATAAATAATACTTTAATAGCATAACATCAACAGTTTCAGCAACAGCAATAACATTAATAATAACAACAACGATAACAATAGTAATAATAATAAAAGAGAAAAACAGGAGAGAGATGAATAAAAAATAAATAAATAAATAAACAAATAAAATAAAATAAATTTTTAAAACCCGTTGAGCTACTCAAGATGAGCCAGTATGTAGGCAGTAGCATTTTCCCTTCAGGTTTGAAAGGCTACAAATGCCTCAGGATTCGACACCATTTCATTTGTCTGTGGGCAACTAGGCCTATTTCCTGTAAGCTCAACACATGCCTAAGTATTTCATTGTAAAAGCTGTATTTGATGATGGAAATGGAAAACAAAATACATGTAGGTAGATCTAGCATTTTTCTCTTCATATCAATCATGAAAAAGAAAACGTCCAAAAGTTCGTACAATTTGTGGAGGAGCTCTTCAATTTCGGCGTGTTGGAAATTCAATTTTAGGCACAAAAATGGCCGCGACGCAGAACGTCGGTGCTCCAAGAGAAAAACTTATCGCTCTCGATAAAATAGAGAAAGATATTGCTGCAGCTTTACAGAATGCAGGTAAATGAGAAAGAATCATGTTGGCCAAGACTAGATCTAGATCTGTAAGCCTTAAAGGAGATTTTTTTAAATACTATTTCAAGTCAAGGCACAAAACTATCCTTGTTTCGTGGTCCCGGTGTGTTTCTGCTAGAGCTCGAGTCGACCTACCGGTTTCCGACCACTTAAGGCGCGTTTTGCAAAATGGCTGCTCTCTTTGCGCTACAGGCGCCGCCATTGTTGTTTCCAATTGTGGAAAGGAAGCAGAAACATCTTTACTAAGAATAGCTAATGACAGCAGATGTCATAGAAAGATCAAATTCCATGTCAATCTATGTAATCAAATTTGCCTCTGTCTGAACACCCTTGTCTGAGTCCGACCACGACCTTGCCGATGTCCGACTAGTTCTTCCTCCTGAAAATTTATTTTGTGTTGTTTTGGATTTTTTTTGCATGCTGCTGATTGTGATAAGCGACAATATGGATGACCAAACATTTTCACTGTGTTAGTTTCCCAAAATAGAATGGTAAAAATACGACCTGTAAATTTACGGTAACCAGAAGTTGGAACTAGATCTACCAACTTTTTAAAAAATGGTGGATTTTCTCCATTGATGGTCGATCAAGATCACTCTGTTGATGATAGAAGCCACTTTGGTCACTGACCTAGCACACATAGACAAAAAAAAATGGATGCCAGAAAGGGATAACAGGTCGGCGGGCATGAAAAAGTGAATATATTGCCATATATTGAAAGTGCAAGTGGTGGTGGTCGAATACGGGTAGGTTGACTCTAGATCTAGACTAGATCTATGAAAGTCGCAAAAATGGCACATCGACTTGAATGCCAGTTCCCCTAAATGATGTGTAACATTAATTACTGTCAATACGATTATGACTGTGTTGGTTTTGCCTGAGTGTTTCAAATGGCAAATGAAATTTTTTGTTTTTTTTAATTAGTATTGTGCTGTTTACTTTAGGTATAGGGTAGGGGTAGATATGTACATTCTTAATAGACTTAAATAAGCAAGCATAATCATGCAGTAATTGAATATATGCCATTTTTGCGACTTCCACAATAGAAACAGACCGGGACCACAAAACGAGGGCAGTGCCCAAATCTCGCCCCAAGGATCTTAAAGTTGATCTAGATCTACCTATCTAGACAGATGAGGTTTATTCTAAGACTGAAATTTGTGAAGTGTAGATCGAGACTGTACCAAGGAACTTGCTCTTTGCTATGCTGGAGAGCAGACTGATGATGCTACACATGCTGAGTGTGTTAATTAGTCTTGAAAATAATGACCATGTGTTCATTATTTCAAGACTAAAGGATAGCATGCTATCATTGTCTCACTATATTAGGTATAGATATAGGGCCTGTATAGTCATTTTCATTCCATGCTTTGCCAGAGTCAAAGCAATGAAGATGATATAGGTCAACATTGTTATTATTGGTTGCGCAAACCCAGGTCTAAAAGGACGACTTAGGGTAGTAGGCACTAGGAGTGGGCACGAGACGAGCTGAGTACTCATTTCTCGCGAGCAAAGTCTTGACCTTGGCTGCTCGGAAAGTGATCCACTGCTTGACACAGCGAGAAGAGAAGAGGCAAGAGAAGAGAAATCACACGAGAAATGGACAATTGCCAATGTGAAGCAGAGACATGACGAGCGAGAAGCTTCTGCTCGCGGCCGCCAGACCCGGGAGCCACACAGGCGGTCCGCCGCAGCTAGCGTAGGCTAGGCCTATACAAGTGTGTGGGGTGGAGGAGGGTGATATGCATCGAGATAGTGTGGAAAGTGATCCACTGCTTGACACAGCGAGAAGAGAAGAGGCAAGAGAAGAGAAATCACACGAGAAATGGACAATTGCCAATGTGAAGCAGAGACATGACGAGCGAGAAGCTTCTGCTCGTGGCCGCCAGACCCGGAAGCCACGCAGGCGGTCCGCCGAAGCTAGCGTAGGCTAGGCCTATACAAGTGTGTGGGGTGGAGGAGGGTGATATGCATTGAGATAACCACCAGGAAGGAGGTTGAAAGACGAAACAAAGTTGAAGGTGATATGCAATGTGTACCGAAAACGGCATGATGCATTCTCATTCTCCCCCTTCGTCCCCCCTCTGTCTCTCTCGCTCTCTCTGTATCTCTCTTTCTCTCACCCATCCACCCACCCACACGCTTTCTCTCTCACTAACAAGATAAATTCAAAAATTAATGCAGTGCCAGTTACGAAAAATAGTGGACGGCAACATCACGCGAGCCCCCCCATGGCTCTACTGCATGTGATGGGAATCACTAGGCCTTGTGGCCGGTCCTTCTCGGTCTCGCTCAGTTGATTGTCTCAGAATCACGTGAAGCCGAGCAGTAGGACTTCTTTTCTCGGGGCCGATCCCAGCGAGAAGTAAGGTGACTTCCCAAGCTGCTCTCTCTGTAAAAAAAATGTACTACTCACCCACTTCTAGTAGGCACTAGATAATGTAGCACATGACCGACGGCAAGCACCATTTCACTGAGCACTACGGCTGATTGTTTGGATCATGTTGGAAGACAGTGGCAAAGGGTCAGTTCACTGATTTTTTTTATTGATAACTTTATTTTTAACCAGTTGCTATAAATTTGGTAGCATTTTGTGTGGAATTGAAGGCGCTTTCCATTGCTGCCATTTTTGTTTACAGTTGATGAATATTTAATAAATTGTTATGGAAAGAAAGGGTAAGTTTGACAGCCTCATATGTCGAAATGAAATCGGATTTCACACAATGTTTTTTTTAATTCTCCATGAAATACAGCCTTTTGCCTGTCATTTTATTTAAAAATAACATGAATATTTGCTTTTGCATCCATGGATGATATTCATCCTGGCAAAATGCAATCACCATTTTTAGAAAACTGGAAGTGAGACCGGAAGTTGCGATACATCGAAAACAAAAGTAGATATAACTCCTGCGGTCTCTTTGTGTACAGGCAGCTAAGGAACAATCCATGCTACCTTGAAGCAAGACGAAACCATATGCCATATCTGGATTTTCTCTTTGACAAAGGAATGATAGATTCATTGGTCTGTCTGTTTATTTTGGAACAAAAGCAGCTGTCTCATTCACAGTGCAAGGTAGGTAAAATGATTACTGACATAATGTGTCATAATTTAATAGCCTTATTATGCCGTGTAGCTAAAGTTACACCTGCTGGCCAGTTTTTGGTTTCTCATTTTCTCAGTGTTTAAAATATAGTCTTAATGTTACTAATTTTTTTTACTAGTGGTCTACACTTGCATTAGAGAAGATTAGTTATAACAGAGATCTATAAATTGTATGATTATGATTACAGAACCAATAAATGTCAATTACCACACTTGTCAAGTTATATTTGGTGGACTAAATCAGACACTGTATTTGACAAAAACTGAGGCTTAAATTTTCAATCTTTTTTTTTTCCTTGAATTTTTGCTTCAGTTAAAAGTGCACTTGGTTCAAGCCAATCTCATAGTTTGAAAACATTGAGAAGTAGGTGTTTCCTTTGTCTTAGTGATTCTTTTTATTTTCAGTGGACATTTCTCTCCTGATAGACACTTACAAACCTTTCTGTTTTTTCCTCCAAAACCTGAATAAAATTTGCTTTTTAATTCTTTCCTCAAGTCCAGCGTAATGCAGAACATGAGTGATGTCATCGCATATGTAAAAACTTTTGTTGATGATGGTGATTTGAAAGTGGGATATGTAGTGCGCCTCATCGTTGAAAAAGACATTTCTTCAGCTGTGCAAACTATAATGACATTGTGTGACCATCAGGCTAGTCTTAAAGCTGTTGACTCCAAAGTGAGACGTGTGGCTGCAGAATTCAAGAAAAAGAAACGTGGAAACTTGAAGCACGGGCATAGTGAGAGGGCGCTGAGGAATTTCTTAAATCAAACGTTCACTGTCCCCCCACCAGCATCATCAACACCATCTCATTCAGGGACTCTAGTTCCAGTGAACTCGATCCCACAACCACCTCCTGAGCCATCACCAGCTCCAACATCATCAAACCTCGTATCACCCATCCAGTCCCGTGAAATTCACCTCAGAGGTCACTGTGAGCGCTGCTCTGATACGAGACGTGCAGGGTCTGTGGCAGTGACCACATTGAAGAAGCGGCTAAATGAAAGCCGCACAATTTGTTCAGCCATCAGGAAGAAATACAAAGTGAAATCAGTTACTGTTTTCAAACAGCGCAAACGAGAACAGCTGCAGAGAAAATCAGCCACGATAAAAGAACAAAAGGCCACCATTCGAAAACAAAATCAAATCATCACCAAGTTAGTGAGTGAAGTAGAGGAGTTGAGGAGCATCTGCTTGAAACAGACTGAATTGATCACTCAGCTTGAAAGTGAAAGAAAAACAAGGGAACAGGAAAGGGTGGACTCCGTGTGACACTAAAAAGACTTGCAAGTGAAATCTGTATAGAAAAGCAAACAAGAGACTTAGAACTTCAGAGAGACACAGAGTTGCAGTTATCATCTGGCGTTGGTTCTGAGGTTCCATCAAAAATTAATAAGAAAATGTATGTCCATATTCTGAGGAAGTGTGTGTATACAACTGCTTCTCCAACTAGATTCCTGTGAAGACAAATGGCACTGTCACTTAGTACACTGTTAACATCCTGACAGGCAAGAATTTTGTCAAGTGTGCCAGATGCTACCACAGCTGCACAGAGGACCATTGAGTGGGAGTTATTTGTCATTTACAGTTGTCCAATGCACATGCGCAAATCTGGCTGGGGGTGCCACAACTATAGACTGCAAACACATCAGTGAGCTACGCGTCAACGCCACCCAATAAAATAATCAAGACAAAGCAGCTGCATTATATCAGTGGTTTTGTGACAAAAACTTTTTCAGAACGAATCAAATATGTGACTTGCAAAGTTGCCTTGTCTTCTTCAGTGAACACTGAAATTCCCCCCCCAGACGTTCACACACTGTCAAAACAATGACGGTTTACATTTTTCAGATGATATGTTTAGAATCGTCAGTGAGTGTGACAAAGTGCTCTGCTAAAACCTCGCAGGCCTTAGAGACCCACTCCAACCACCATATCTTACCCAGAGTGTCACCAGTCATGTTTTGGGCAGTGTTGGGGCTCATGTTCAGTCAGACTTATGGGAACATGACAAGAATGTACAGCACAAGAGACAGTTTAAGACGTCCACAAAATAATCAAGGAACCTTGCAAGCTTTTCTGCATTGTGATGTATCACCACACGAGAGACTGATCTGTGACTGAATTATATTCACAAAGACGTGGGTACATAGGGCCGCAAGCTCACAAAGACAGTAATCTTTCTTCATCAATAGATCTAGACCTGTAAGTAAAGTTTGAAAGATATCTCACTCACTCTCTCACCAAACTCCAAATTTAGCTATGTTAGTGTATCTTTGTTTATTTCAAAATGATCCATGAGCAGTTTAAAAAAAAAAAAGTCATGAATCCATTTGTTTTGCAAGAAAAAAATTTACGTCTATAATCTCTGTGACTACATTCAGTGTGTAGTAAAGAATGTTGAACATGTCAATGCTAGGGTAAGCCCTCATAGCGATGAGGCCCAGCTGGTCAGTGTTGGTACGCTGGGCACAGGGTGGTTTCTTAAGGTGGCGTCATTGGTCCGCACTCCAGTTAGCTCCCTGGGCTATACTTATCTTCTGTTCTGCATTGACTGATGTGAAAAATCAGTTTTCTAGAAGCTGCAGGTTTCGATGAGGTATGCGGAGCCTTTCACTTGTCAAAATCAGAGGTTTTCATGAAATATCATTTTGAGAAATTGGTAGACTACAGGTATCTAGATCAGAAATGAGCCAATGACCAGCTATATGTAGATCCAGATCTATTCGTGGGTCATAAATGGTGTGCCACAGTGGCACTTTTTCAGACTTGCTGTCCTGTTCATGTTATTGAGTTTTCCATCTTATATGTGAAATTTGGGAATATCCATCATCAAATAATATTGCAACTGGCTCTTTCAGTTCTGTTAGAGCTACAATACACATACTAGATCTATACTGCTGTTATAACAAAAACAGACAGAAAAATTAAAAAACATACACATACAAAAAAAAGATCTGAAGAAAACGATTTGAGTGTCAATCCCAAGAGGGATGATTTCTGTGCATGCCACGCCCAGAGGAAGTAGAATTTTTGATATGGCACAAAAGCCATAATTTTGAAGAAACGAAAAATTTGTTGATGTAGTAGGTAGCATTCCAATCCTGGTTTGAAGAAAGAATAACTGAGGAAAACAGTGATAGTAGAGCTGTTTCATTTATAGCAAAGGGACTGGTTGAAGACACTTATCCTATAGGACTGGGAGAGAAGTGGCTGGAAATTGAAAACATATTATTCTTATGTATTTCCTCACTGAGTAACACAGGTATCTCCCCCACACAGCACAGTATGCCACCCAGCAGTGCTTACACCTCAGTCTGTACTTAGTCTTGTCAAGTTGGTGCACAGGAACAATTGAATATGTGTTTATTGCTTGCCTGTGGTACATGATACATGTTCCGAAAGAACTAGGCATTTGTTGCATGTGAGAACTAATTGTGAGCGTTAAGAAATTCATTTCTGCCATCAGCAGTAAGCTTGATAAGCTGAGGCAGTGTTACTTGACTCTGCCTTGTTCTAATGCTGTGGCTGATATTTTTGTTTGTCTACAATGTGCATGTATCTTACATAAATTCTATATCTTATCAACTGTGAATGAAATTTTCTTTTGAGGATAAATAAAGTTTATCTTATCTTATAATAATGAAAACAGTATTTATGGGTAACTGGATA
>JBCEWB010000005.1:1320585-1333984 GCA_039654565.1 Peronia peronii
TACAACAAACTAGCGATAGAACGAAAATGATTTCCATTCCCCGCAAATTTCGTTCTAACCGTGTTTGAGTGTATTATAATTGACAATACACTTGTTGCTATGTGTTGTCTGGAGGGATATTATGTCACTACAAAAACAGAAACTGCTAACACAAATAGTAATTTGTTTGGAAAGGTGCAAAAGGAGACAAAGAATGACAGAATACTGAGAATGGCATATTTGTTCATGAAATGTACTATTCTGACTTACCAATATAGTAAATCCAGAGTGCACACCAAAATTGATAAATAGAATTGGTTTGAGTTCTTTGCTTGATTGATGAGTACACCTCACATCTGGGTCTGTGCTTTTTGTTCTCAGACTTAACTGGGAAATGGTGCATCGGTGGGGTGAGAAAGCGGTGCACTGCATTGTTAGGTCATGCGGCACTGGCTGCATCACAGCTGTCAACAAGTGGCTTCACAAGTTGTTGGACTGACTTCATCCTGAAATCCTTTGCAGTAACAGATTGTTGTATGCTGTTGTATCTGGTCCCGCAGAAAATTGCAGTTCAAAAAAGAGAAAAATTGCATTTGAAGTATTAAAAATTACGTGCACGTATCCCGCAAAATTGCATAAGAATTGCGAGCAAAATGACAAAACAAAATCTCTTGCAGAGCACGCTTCTCGGTGAAACTGAATTAGCTGAGAAGTCATTTTTATTGTAAAGTTTGATGTACAACAATTTCAGTTACAAGAGTATCCCTGAAAGATTTATGAAACATGTAAGATTTGATGTTTCATTCCTTTTTCTTTCTGCTACTGTCTCTTCATTTTCAGGGAAATGTTTTAATCACGTTTTAGATCTATATCTCCA
Organism: Peronia peronii; assembly: GCA_039654565.1. NCBI lineage: Eukaryota > Metazoa > Mollusca > Gastropoda > Systellommatophora > Onchidiidae > Peronia > Peronia peronii. The sequence goes on from JBCEWB010000005.1 coordinate 1,321,442, forward strand.
GTAGACCTTACAAAACAGTTGATCAGCACTACTAACATAGTTTTGCATAGGGAACTAACTTCTGTTCAACTGCACTTTTAGACTGTTGACCATTTTTGTTGAAGAATCAGTCCATCGTTGAAGATCTCTTACAGAACAAGTAAATCCACCTTGCAGTCTACATCTGCTGCTCTCCAGCATCACACAGACATAAAAAATCGATGATTTGAAAAGGGACAAAACTCATGATCACTAGAGGATTGATCATGTACTCATCATTGGACAGATTCACCGTTTTTCTCCTCAGTTACACGGGAAAAAGGCAAAAATTGCAAAAAATTCACAAGATACAAAATTGCGGCCACAATGCGACTAGGGGAAGAAATTGGAAACACAGCACATTTGTAAGCGTTGCAATTTTCTGGGGGACCAGTTGTATGCAATGTGAGCATTCACAAAGTGATACAGGGCGAGGTACCACTTGTAATTCCTATGGGAGAAGTAGTAATATCCTGGGCACTGATCACAGTGATCTACACCCTCCATGAAATAATTGTAATTGTTGGCTATGACAGGCTTTTCAACAACCCTGTAGCCTCCGGGCACTCCTTTGCAGCGAACTCTTTAATCCACAAGATTGTGTGAATAGTACTGAGGAGATTTACTAGTTTCATGTTATGCAAGATCATCTAATTTGCAGTAGACAGATGGATCACCTTTACTCAGGCGCAGAGAGTGCTTTTTCAGCCGGGCTGGAAAGTGCTTCCTATTCTTTAAAGTGTTTCCACTGCTCCTGTGTCAGAGAAGAAAAAAAATTGCCCACATAAAGGATGTGTCTATTGCCATGATAGTCACTCATCAACGAATGTACGATCTGGTTGACAAAAGTGTGTCACCATCAGCAATAGGGACATATCGTTTGCCAGTGACTAGACCACAAATCATCGCTGTCAGCATCAACTCATCGCCAGAGTGAGGATTATTACGATAAATACTTAAATGAGAGGAACAAGCACTTCCCTTCATGATAAAAGTTCATTTTTCAATGAAAAAAACAGCTTGACTTCTCTTCAACAAGCATGGGACGTGAATAAAGACTTAGCAGAAGGAAGTGGAGGTATTTCCACTAAAGAGAGTTACACGTTGCCTAGTTATGCTGTCGCATTAATGCAACGATTGGTATGAAGGGGGTTTTTGGGCCATCACATAACTGCAACAGTTGGGAGCAAAGTGTTAAATAGGATTAGTGTTTCAGGTTAGGTTAGGCAAAGACTACTTTTCGCTGCCTTATTAGTTTTTGTGTTTACTTTATTTTTTGTGATTGTGCATGCCTGACTTCTCTTGTTTCATTTTCTAGGCTAGCCTAGGAGATGTTGCTCAAAGAGTCAGTTTTCCAATGAAGTTTAAGTTTTAAGCATTTTCAGATTCTTCGAGAGTTTTCTCTGTGTAATTCAAGTAAATTTTCAACGATAGACAAGACCCTAAAAGATTACCATATTTATAGTGGCTCCGGATCGCGTGTGGAGGCTAAGTAGGTCAACATATTGGCTCAGTCGGACCACAAAACAGTGAGAATCTATCAATGATGCATCCTCCCAATGTAACTGAAAATTCTACTTTAATTCATATATTTTTGTTGATATTTGGTCTGTTTTCTCACACTGTGCTTAATCAGCAAAAACTGATCCCACTAGAAAAACCCATAACAGCAACAATTAGGCTAAACAGACCCGAGTCCGGATAGCATAGTAATGCTAAGTGGACCCATGTCCAAGCAGCAACGCCTTTCTCAGATAAATGGTTGGAACACCTAGAGCTGTGAAGATGTTTGTAACTTGTCCAGTCTGCTAGTTTTATAGAATGGTCATGGCCTGTGTTTACAACCGGAAGTGGATCCAGTGGCTGATAGGGCACATTTTGGCAGCTCCTTTGCCAGCTTGGTCCTGGTCTGTCTCTACTATGGAAGTCATAATTCGAAGTAGTAATAGCAGATATTGATTACTACCTTCCAATTATTTAGGAGTATGATTATGAGTCATGACTGCTAATTTAAGTCTGTTAGAGAACATACCCTAGCACTAACCCTAACCTTAAAATCAAACAACAACAACACACCAGTGTTTTGATTGTATGGTTAGGGTTAGGGCTAGAGGATGTTCTAAAGACTTAAATTAACAATCATAATCATGTTCCTAAACAATTAGAAGGCAGTAATTGAATGTGCCATTTTTACACTTCCAGGCTGCGACTTCCGGAGTAGAGACAGATCGGGACCACACTGGCAAAGGAGTTCCCACACTTCATTACTACACTACTGATTATCCCTTAGCCCCTTGATTGCTGTCAGTTAAAGGTAGACACCTCTGTATCCATGCCAAGAAAATCTACTGAATTGACATTGTCACACAATGTGTCAGGAGCCCCCTGCAACCTACCACATGAGCAGACACTCCCCAAGTCGTGTACTTTGCATGTGTGAGCCAATACATGCTAATAGACTTTATTAGCAATCAGAATCAAACCCTAGAAAACTGGAAGGCAATAGTCTGTATATGCCATTTTTCGCTTCTGGGTTGGGACTTCCATTGTCAACCTAAGCTAGGATCACAGTATCAAATGAATACCTAATGCCACACTATAGATAGTAAGTACAGCTATACATATAGCAAAAACAACAACAAATGTCTCGCAGCCAGTCAAAATGAGATGTATGCCAATTTTTCACCATATGGGATTTTTGGTATCATGTGAAAGCTTATTTCATACCCTTTCAGGTGGTGAAAAAAGTTTTGAGCTAGCTTCATTCTATCAGACCAGCGATATTTGCAGTTTAAAGAGATAGGGGGGGACCCCCCAGCAATGACCGAAATTCCAAGAAAATCAAGTTTAAATGAACGGTCGAACTCATAAATCACCACACCTACCTCAGAAAAACAAGATTTTAATGAAGAAATATTTATAGATCGAGGGTAAGACTGATATTGTCTTGTTCAGAAATGAATGTACTTTGATTTCTGCAATGAAAAAAAAAGCTCATCACATTCAAAGCCTGATTTCTCAGTTCTAGCCCAGCGACGTACATCTCATTTCGACTGGCCATGAGACAGATAAATGAGCTTCAAAGGGTGTAAGCAAAATCTCCTTCCAAAATAATACATGCAGTTGTAGAGATCTAGTAGAAAACCCCCAAAAAATGTTTGACAATAATGAGGTGCAGTTTAAGCCAGTTGGAGAGGTTGTCAAAAAGCACTGTTGATCATGACATTTAAAAAAAAATTAAACTAAGAATTCTCACACAGTCACAAGGTATGCTATGTCGGAGATAATCTTTTTATATCTCATAGCATGGTGGCCATAGAGATGTCACACTGACATGTCTAAAATGTCTAAAATGGGCTAACAGTGTACATAAAAGGTGTTACAGTGAGAAGAATTGCTGGGATTCCACAAAGATAAAACTGACAATATTTTTATTTTCATGTTCACACAGGAAATTCTACCCCACAGGAGTTCTGATGGCATCAGCTTTATCCAGTAATCTTTGTGGAGATGGCCTTGTAAATCTAAGACTGTCTGCTGTCCCAGGGAGTGGAGAAAAAGTCAACGATGTCTTTGTTTATGGAAATGCACAAAACTGCTCGGAGCACATTATTTACTTTGGAGGAGATGTTCAGGTAAATAAATACTCTGGGTCGGTATTAGAAGAAACTTCCAATTTACAGTGCAGTCAGCTTAGCTCCACCTCAGGTAGCTTGACACTCTGGCTTGTTCAACCAATTTCTTTGGTCCCAGCTGTCTTCCCTCATTTTCTTTGTTAAAAGAAATGCGGTTAGCTCAGACATATTGGCATTGGCAAGCCCAATCCATTTAGCTGGACTCAAAAATGTGTGTTAGTACCCATATATATACAATTTTTGTCACTGATCTGTACGTAATATATATACCACTCCTGGTTGAGGATGAAGGACAAAGGGAAAGAGTGTAACGCTGAAATCTTGCTACATAGATGAGGTGGACAAATATCAACACCCTCACACCCTGTAGCGATATGCAGGCGAATTTGAGTGGGTAGAGGCATCCCTCTTCTCATCTACGGCTGCTGGGCTTTGCCACCTCATTCAGTTTAGAAATGCTCATAAAACCATAGGTATGAAAGACAAAAATCAATGTCATGTCATCAGTACATCACACACTATTTAGCTTGACCAAATTTTCTTTCCTCCTGCAATATTGAGCTATCTAGATTGCACTGTAACCACCAAGTCTACAGCACTCGAGAATTTGAAGCTCCATTTAAAGGCAGATTCAGTTTTATCAATGATATTAAAATAGTGCTGACATTAAATTTTGGATTAAAGCTGGGGTCAGATTTCAAGGTGAAATATGCTGCTAAAATTGTAGCAGCTTTGACTATTTTGTGTGCATGTTGTTTTGCCCTTGATATTGTTAATAACATTGTATTCCATGCACATGCGATTTCAGAAAATATATGAGAAGTCTTAATTTTCCACAGACCTCCACTATAGACATAAACACACTTTTTTTAAATCTGCATTTCTTTAATAATAATAATAATATAACAGGTTATATGTTATTGACACAAGTATAAAAGTGTCCTTAAGATATATATTGTCAAATTAATTCATATCATGTACATGTATTTATATCCTCGGAGGATATAAATTGAAAGCTATTTCTTATTTTCTTAAAAAACAATTTCTTTCTTAATGAAAATTTATGGTTGATCTCCTGTTCTGTTTATTTCCAGGACTATCCAGAAAATATGGAACGCCACAGGGACAACAAATGTTATGTAAAGTGGAATACTGAAAATACAGCTAAGCTGATACATCGGAAATTCCCAACATCTCTTGTATTTGTCATCAAAGCCACTCGTATGCATTTGCTTACCTTTGCTGTGTACTCAAATTTTATTGAGACAAATGATTTTGGAAGCCCAACGCATGGTCCAGATTTTGGTGCCATTGAGCACTTATCCAGCTTGTATTCTTCTACCGTGAAAGAAGTGAATAACAAAGCTGATGTAAAAGAGTTGAAATCTCATCCAATAAAGATCATAGGCTTTAGTAAAGGCTGCACTGTGCTAAACCAGTTAGTATTTGAACTTCATCTTTTAGAGAAGCATCCCACATTACAAGAATTTATGTCAAAAGTACAAGCATTCTATTGGTTAGATGGGGGCCATAGCGGTGGGACAGAGAATACTTGGGTAACAAATAAAGATGACTTAACACGTCTTGCATCCCTATGTTGCGAAATATTTATCCATGTCACTCCAAAGCAAGTCCGAGATCCAATGAGAAAATGGATTGGACAACAAGAAGCAAAGTTTTATAAAACATTGACAGAACTAGATGCTAAAGTAGTGGAAAAATTGCACTTTGCTGATCAACCTGCCAGTATTGAAAATCATTTCAAGGTTTTAGAAATCTTTTAAGGATTTATGTTATGTCTGAAATTGAACCGAGTTCATCAGCAGTATGTACTATCATGAAAAATGTGCCATATGAGATACAGAGCTCATCAAGTATCAGTACATCCTTTTGTCCTCAAATTTGTCAAGATCACATTAGTTTATTTGTGAAAATATTTTACCTTTAGCAATCATAGATTTGTGAGAGGTATCTTCTAGTTTGGACACATTGAAATTCTTACATATCACTAAATTTCATCATATTTTTTTTTTATATCTTGGTGACTGGTTTTTAACAATTCTTAAATTTCTAGGTGCTGACTTCGGATAGGCGGAAAGAAAAAAATTATTTTGGTACCTATCATAAGAAATTGTGAAACAAACTGCATGTATGGTCAAACATAAATGAATCGAACCAAATGACTGGAAATCACAGATCTTTGGTGCAAAACCTATGGCCATGAATTGATTTCTTTGTAAGCCTAACACTTGTTTTAACTGAAGCTCAAACATAAACACAGTGTTGAAATCAAATGTTTCTGGTAAGGATAACATCTTTCTTATTGGAAATTCAGTTAGTGCATAATGACTCTATACTACAGATGCTAATGAAACAGCTGCCTGATCTAGTATTACTTTAACTTTAAGAACTATTTGCTGAGAGACAGTAAATAGAAAAAGAAACAAGGAAACAATCAAAACACCTGATTTATTATTATTTACATCAGTAATCTTGCTAACGTTATGACACAGGAAATTACTTTATTTTTCTCCCCTCCATAGCAGTTCGTGCATAATTTTAATTATGGGCTCCTCGAATACATCTCTGATCTCTAGGAAGCCCGGTTTGTCGATGCTTAATTATAGTATTTACAGTATGTATTTTGCAACACGCATGGAAATTATTGCGGTTCAGTTCATTTGTCTTGCGCCTAGGGCAAATGAGTCTAAAGTCGCACTGGGTGAAAACTGATCTCGAGTTATTGCCATTTTTAACTATTTCCCGACTTGGATACTAAAATTTATACCAACATTTTTATTTTTTTCTGGTTAAAAAAGGTTAAATTTTCGTTTTGTGAAAAAAAAAAGAAAGAAATTTGATACCTGAGTTGGAAAATAGTTAGAAACGGCCGTAGCTCGAAATCATCCAGTGCGACTTCCGACTCATTTGCCATGGGCACAAAACATATTATCATGTAACTGCAAAAAAAGCTTACATTTATTTGTGCATTGCTGTATTGCCATCACAGTCAGATATAACTTTAAAAATGATCTTATATGAATCAGTTGAGAGTATTTATGTTATGTCTTGTTTTTTTTTCCTTTGCTATGTTTAGCATGAACTTCAAAGTTTGTCCTAGATACATCAAATCTACATTCCCTGTGTATATATGCTCACTCACAGCCTTGTTTATGATTGCTCTTAAAAAAATGAGCTATGACATTTCCTCATTGAGCTATCTCGTATTCCTGTTTTGGAAGATATGGATGTTGGGATGGCATTGATTCACCCACTCCTAGAAAACAAGAATGACACCAAACATACATGTATATTTATTCATAGTTAAGTGTTGCTTAAAGTTCCTATCAGGTGTTTGTCATCAGACTTTTTTCTTTTTTGTTTATTTTACTTTTCTACCTCTCATATCAGTTGTGCCCTTGAGAATAAGAGTGGGCTAACTGCACTTTTTCTAGTTTCAAGAAAAGTGCGATTTTCTGTTTTCAGAAAAACTGAAATTGTGAACTTATTGTGCAACAAGCTTATGATCTCTTGTTTACATATGCTGTTGACCACTTCAGAAAACATCATGAAGAAACTTGATTACTAAAATTGTAATGCATTGATTTTGTGGGGGTTTATGGAGTTGGCCCATTCTTAAATTGGCCCGGTTCAAATTTAAAATAAATACAAGAATAAGCAATTAAGGCACATTAGCCAACAGTCATCATCTGACCACATAGCGCCTTGGGATGAGGTTTTTATTTCTCAATATCATTGACGTCATTGTCATTATCAGCATCCTCATCAACAGCATCAAAACTGTCATCCAGGATGAATCAGTGCAACATTTTTTGGGTTTTGAGTTATTGAAAGAATTGATGGTACACAAGCAGGAAAATAGAGAAGTAACTCCATCAAGTCTGTGTACTTCAGTGGGTTGATTGGGATGGGCTTTGGGTACAGTTTAGGCAGCACAGTGACATTGTTTTGAACTGCTTTAGTAGGAGTTTTTCTTTGGGTTTCCTTTTTTCTGACCATGTCCACAGCCAATGGCATGTCTTCATTGATTGTTTCTTTAAAGAACATGGTGAAAGGTTTTGTTTTCTCAAACTTCATCCATTTAATCTGTAGCCATGACACTTTGTTACCACCCGTGTCTTTTTTTCCTGTTTACCATCCATTGTTTCATATGCTCTGGATCTCTGAAATCCTCTTGTGTCATTTTGGTGACATTAAAAGGAATTTGTTTCTTGCACTTTGCAATAAGGTTTGCCCAATCATAAGAGTGTATAAACACACTCTGCTTTTCTTTGTCTTCTCAATGTGGCCGAAGTCTTAATAGCTGCGGTCAAACTCCATAAATTTGTGGTTCACTTCATCAATACCTGTGGTGGAAACCACATTACTCCACATCAGTGCCATTTTGTAATTTCTATTTTGCCCCCCCCAGCAATCTGAGTAGGCTGTGATAGTTTTCATTCCTCTTTCACAAAGCTGATACACATATTTCTGTACCCATGAGTCAACTTCACTTGCCCCCTCTTTGCCATAAATATATGTCAGCTTTATCATTTGTTAAAGAGTGGATACCCATGTTGTAGGTCCACAGCTGTCGCTTGTAGTAAGCCACGCCTGTTGGAATTGGTGGTGTTGAAAGCTTTTTTTCTAAATCAAATATAAATACGTCTTGGATATTATCTGAATACATCTTGGGTATCATCTGTTTGAGCTGCAAGTGTGTCTTTTTTTAAGGAGTCTCGACATTTTTCTGCAGCCCTGTGATGAAGTTCCAACTCTTTCGTAAATTTCTGTTTGTGAATTTCATCAGTAGTTTCATTTATTTTGATTTTGTAGGAATCACACTGTTTGCATGTGTCTTTTTTTGTGGGTATGCAAAGCAAGGTTAAATTCGTGGTTGTATATGCCTCAATAAGCACTCTCTTTTAATGCTGTTTTACCTTCATTACTCTGCTTTTCGCAGTAGAGTTCATATCATACACTTTTGCAATGCTCAACTCAGGAGACAGATACTTTCTGTTCACTACATGTCAAGCCCTTGTGTAATGGCTTTGGTATGATGGAAATGACAGAATGTGTTCTCGAATTTCATCTAGTTTTTCTGGATCCAGACTTCCTGAATACCATGCTGGCCCCTTCCATCTGTAGGGGGAACATGACAACCAGAAGTTGTCACCTTACCCATGAAGTGACTACAACGGCCACTTGAGATACCCAGCATGGTCAGGAAAAAAGTTTTACAAACCACAACTGACTCATCCTTCACATGAAGTGTGTATGTTCTAGTTAGATTTCGCCTGAAGGTTTTTTCATCTTTCCTATCACGTGCTATTTGTGTATGTAAGCATTCTGGGCATCAAAATCACAAGGTGCCCAAAATGAATCAAAGATATTTTGTCTGTCTTGTGCAGAGACTTTGGTTTGACATTTCAGTCTACAGTCATCATTTTCTAGTGTTGGAGGGTTAATGCAATATATTTCATACCAGTAAGTAGGCTAGTTATCTGATCCTTTTATCAATATTTTCAATATCTTCAAAATTGGAGCAAAAAAAAAGCATTTCAATTTAGCAATCAAAACAAAGCAGACATTGTTAGTACTGATAATCGTGATAACAAATGTGATGATGATGATGATGATAATGAAAATGATGTTGTTGAAGGTAAGAAGAATTAGATCTATAAGGAGATCAAAAGGAAGGCACAATAATTAATGTGAAGATGATTAATATTCCCATAACAACCAGATCTACTGTACTGATGTCAATACTTTCGGTACCATTAGTGATAAGGCTATGAGTAATTATGAGAAATTAAGATGGAAAGAAAATGAGACATAGACTTTTCACACATTCATACCTTTACTTTGATTAACATCTCTAGTGGAATGCCATCCTCGATGTTCCAGGGGTAACATCACTTCTGTGTTACTGTTGTTACTGTCTTCTGTCCCGCTCTCTTTCCTCTCTTCTTCTTGACGTGTAAACATATATTATCGTGTTTGGCATAAGATAGCCGTGTCCATGCTGATGTGCTGTTAAGCCTCAACACAAACAAACAAACACCGAAAAGACTTGAGCACTTTTCCTCGACGACCTTGGCAGCTCTCACTGCATCCACTGCTGGCTTTTCTAAGGCCAAGCAGAACCAATGCAGGATGATGGTCCATTGCAGGAAGGCGTACTCTTTCTTTGTCAGCTTTGCACATGATGTGCAACCATACCTGTCACATCTCTTGCAGATATTCATCCTGTGTCATCAGGATCTGACAAATCTTCAGGGGAGAACTTGCAGGTGTCAGTCAGAGTCTCTGCATCTTGAGGCGAATTTGGGGTTTGGCACTTGATAACACCATTCTTTCTCTTGTTCTTGGGTCCCATTTTGCATGCCAAGAAGTTTTTTGTTTTACACCAGCATTTCCAAGCTAGCCTTGTCAGGACCGGTCATGAGTTCTGCCATCCTGTTGTCTAACTTTAAATAACACCGAATTTGTCTGGTCTGGTTGTTGCTGGAAGACATCAATATCAGCCTGCAGGTTGTTCATTTTCTCAACATGACTTGCTTAACTTGATCCAGCTCTCTTTTGTGTTTACTCATCAACTGAGCTATCTCCATCTGCTATTGCTCTGATTGCCTCTCATGTTCCACCCACATCTGTTCTTTCTCTTTTAACTCATTGACTTCCTCTCACATTCCACCCACATCTGTTCATTCTCTTTCAACTCCCGGGGTTTATAAGTAGGTTCTCTGCTCCTGCCTTCAGGCAGTGAAAGCTTGCCACTGGTGAGATGTCTCCTGTGGAATGCCATCCTCGACGTGCCAGGGGTAACATCGCTTCTATCTCTTTTTGCTCCTGTCTTCTGCCCCGCTCTCTTTCCTCTCTTCTTTTTGACGTGTAAATGTATCTTACCGTGTTTGACACAATATAGCCCTAATCGTGCTGATGTTTCGTTAAACCCCAACACAAACAAACAAACAATCTCTGACTGCCTCTCATGTTTCACCCACATCTGTTCTTTTTCTTTCAACTCTCTGACTGCCTCTCACATTCCACCCACAGCTGTTCTTTCTCTTTCAACTCTCTGACTGCCTCTCATGTTCCATCCACAGCTGTTCTTTCTCTTTCAACACTCTGACTGCCTCTCACGTTCCACTCACATCTGTTCATTCTCTTTCAGCTCTATCGGCTCTCACTGTGTCCAGTGCTGGCTTCTCGCAGTACAGGCTGAGCAGAACCAGTGCAGAATGATGGTCTGTTGCAGAAAGCCGTACTTTTCCTCTGTCATGTTAGCTTCTTGTTGGTCAACCCTCTGTTTTCCTCTCTTCCCGATATTGTGTCCTCCTTTCATAGTGAACTTCGTCTGCTTCCAGTGCAGTGTGGTTGAGACTGGACATTATGTATACAGATCTGTAGACTTCAGTGCTTTCGAAAGTGACTGGGATGAAAATGAGATGCAACACAATGAAATCAGTCTCTTGTCAAATTTTTGGAGTTATTGGTAACACTGTGAAAATTATTCATTTCTGTTTCTGAGTGTGAAAGAATTTTTGTTCTACCTTGAATAGAAGTCAAGATATTCGCAATTGAAGACAATGGGGTGGTTGGCCTAAATTGCTGCAGCTGAATTTAATGAGAAAATGGCTGATCACTTTTGTTCTTCTTTTTTCATCTCCGGCTTGTACCGGTGGGTGTCATGGGGAGATACAAACATCTGTCGGCAGCAAGGTGAGTGGTCCGGAAGAGGGGCATCCCATGGTTTCTGAGGGTTCTGCCACACAGTCACTCCAGTGCCACCTAAGCTTTCCCCTGGCTCTTCAGCCTGAGAATCTGGTGTTGTATGCCTGAAGAGCTAGTTGGTTTGGAGGTAAACTTGTGAGGTGTCTGAACCACTTGATTCTCTGTTGTTTGATATGTTGCAGGACTGTGTTGTTCCCACCATGTCTCATTTCTGATCTTGTCTCGCCTGGTCATGTTTACTGCTTTTCTCAGGCATTTCATCTTGCAGGTGGTCAGTTTTCTCTTGAAGATTTTTGTTAGGGACCATGCCTGACACTGGTATGACAGTTGATAGAAAAATGGCGTTGATGAGTTTCACCTTGGTGCTCATGGGAATGTTGGAATGGTTCAGTAGAGGGGCTAGTTGGAAGCTGACTGCGTTGGCTTTCTGGCATCAGATTTTGGTTTCTCTGTCTAATTTGCCGTTTTCATTTAGTGTGCTGCCGGATACATGTATTTGAATTCACTGGATTGCTTCAACTGAGTTCCGTTGATGTTGATGTCCAGTTTCTCCAGTCTTCTGCTGACGGTCATGACCTCAGTTTTGCAGACATTGATCTTCATGTCATAGTTCTCGCAGCTTGCATTGAGCTTGTTTGTGTGTTCTTATAGCTGTGTCTTGTCATTGTCCAGCATTGCCTGGTCGTCGGTGAACATGAGTCCATTGAGTGCCTCAGGATCTGGGTTGGCATCCGTTGTAATGTAGATCACGAAGAGCAGAGGGGAGAGTTTGCCTAACCCTGGATGTTCCTGGGATCCAGTCAGATGTTCCACTGGTTGTGCAGATTACAGAATAGATATATACAGAAAGTGCAGGTCCAGAGTTTACGTCACTATTTCCATTCCGTGGTGAAGCGAAGTCCGCCATATTGGAATCCCTGTTGCGCTTTGGTTGATAAGGATGCTTACGAGTAGATTTACACTGGGCATATTGACTCGACTGAGCTATTGTTAGTCACTGTCAGCGTTGAAGCATGACATGCCATATGCTAAAGGTGTCATGCTTCAGTGCTGCTTGTGTATACTGTACATAAAGTGAGTGGGAAACAAAGTTAGAGAAAGAAAAGATTAGAAACAAGTACTGTGAGAAGTGAGCACCGTGATAGTGAAAGAC
>JBCEWB010000005.1:1345719-1389595 GCA_039654565.1 Peronia peronii
CCCCCCCCCCCCCCCCCCCCCCCCCTCTCCTCCCCCCCCCCCCCCCCCCCCCCCCCCCCCCCCCCCCCAAAACCCACCATACTCTAAAAACAAAACTGGTTGAGAAACTTTCTCTCCTTAAATCTCTCAGAAATCTAAGCTGGCATATAACACTCTGCCGCCTGAAGAGCTGAGCTGAATCGCTTTTGAAAAATGACATAAACTGATGGCAGTGTTTTCATGACTATATTCATTCATCTTTTCCGCAATGTTCCATGCTCCACTGTGTGTGCACAAGTCCATGGCCTAAAACTGAATTGTTTGCAAAGAGAAATCAGGCCTGCGTCATAGTATCCACAATCGAACTGTGTAATATGGTTACCGTTACCAACTAGAAACTGTGTTTTCTAAGCTTTATGGCTACTGGCTACGAAATGGGACTTTAGAACAAGGTATGAAGTTTGCTCCTTCTTCTGTGTGATTCTCAGAACAAGTGTGAAATGTGTTCTTTTTTTTTTTTTCCCTGATGTGTACCGCATTGGTGGGTTGCTTGTTGTGCGTGTTGACATAACGGTACTCTTTGTTCTAATCTCTTCTTCTGAAGCCGGAGACTGGTAGACCCTACGAGCAATTTCACAAAAGACTGAAATGGAGAAAGAATAAACAGAAATATTAAAAGGCAGAGATAAAATATATAGGAAAATGGAACAGTTGGCCCAGGTTAGGAAGAAATGGGATAGACTTGAAATGATCAGTGACATGTGAAACTAAGAGCGATTGACCTTTCTTTCTTTCTTTCTTTCTTTCTTTCTTTCTTTCTTTCTCTTTCTTTCTTTTCTTTCTTTCATTCTTTCTTTCTTTCTCTCTTTTTTCTTTCTTTCTTCCTTTCTTTCGCTTTTTCTGTCATTCTTTTTCTTTTGTCTTCTTTGTTGCTTTCTGTCTTCCTTTCTTTTATTTTTTCCCTTTTCTTTCTCTCATCCTAGTCGTCTTTTGTTGTTTTGTTTGTTTTAGCGCTGAGAACACCGGATTCTGTTTGAGTGAATGAGCCTTGAGACATTTGGACCCCCTTCTCCCTCCCTCGATATGTTTTCTTTCAGTATTTCCTTTCCTTTTCTTTTTTTTTTTTCTTTTCTTTTGTTTATCTTGGGCATTATGTCACGAAGTTGCGGGGTCACTTCCCGAATGTGCACTTTCGCCTTTGTACGATCCGTGGCTCTGTATACCATTAGTGCACAATAAACATGTTAGCAAATAAATGCTCCAATGTTCTTTTGTTTGTCCCAGTATGGGATACATTTTACCTGTCATCACTTTGGAGCAGCCAAAATATATAGCCTGTGTGGCCATTCACAGGTCCGAAGATCTTTGCATAAGTACAATACTGGATTTGTGCGTCGTAATTTGTGTCTTTGTACACATCAGTAAACGCAATCAACCTGATTTCTTCTGCTCTGTACTCTTTCCTGTGTACTGCACACTGCATTTTGTTTTTTGCCCGTCTTCATCCCTGTCTATTTAGTATTTATGTGTCCGCTTGTCGTCGTCTTGAGGAACCTTTACCTACAGGTCAAAAATGTGTCGACGTTATTTAAATCATTTTGTGATTGTCTCATTTATTTCCTGTTATGTTATATTTATAACATTTTCTTTTCATTTTCTTTTCTTTTGTCAGTGATTGCATCTGTCGGTCTATCTCTATCTTTCTTCCTCTCTTTCTTTGTTCGCCTGTACTGCTGTATCTGTCTCTGCTTGTCTATCTGTCTGTCTGTCTCTGTCTGCCTACCTGTCTGTCTGCCTGCCTGCCTGTGTGCCTACCTGTCTGTCTGTCTGTCTGTCTTCTCTCTTTCTCTCTCTTTTCTCTGGCTTGCTCTTAGTCCGGCGAGTTTGGCCGAATTTGCAATGAATAATAGTGTAGATCAGTGCAGGAGGCTGATTTGCAAATGGTGAATATGTCTATTTAGATCATTATCCTATATGATCAATAATAATATTGTGGTGAATGAGAGAATAATGCAGAGCACACAGTAGTGTTGGACACTTGTTTAAGTCTTTTGTGGTCCGTGATGGTGCTGTTATTGGAGGAAACAGGTCGGTGAGACTGCGGTATAGGTACATTGTCATACTACACGTCCAAACATTGAGACATAACTCGATGAGAGCAAGACGAACTCGCCCTCGTTGATTGTTGTCTGTGGTTACAAAAGGAAATGACGACATGCTTGAAATATTTACCTTCTTGTTAACTGAACACAGCCAATTGTTTTGAAGAACGCAATTGTATATTGTTGATCTGTAGCTCGATTTTACCTGTCTGCCTTTTGAGTCAATCATACACGTTATGTTGGGACTTAACTTGATCAAACGATCTCCTTTTTTCCTTTACTTTTTCCTTCCTTCCTTCCTTCTTTCCTTCTTCCCTTTCTTTTCCGTCCTCCCTCATCCCACTGTCTTCTTCCTTCCTTCCTTCCTTCAGTCCATCCTTCCTTCCTTCCTTAAAATGGAATTATTATGATTATAACAAGCTTTTTTTTTTTGTACATTCTTTGCTTAAAATATACAGGGAAAATACAAGATTATTTAATAGACTACTGCTTAACTTCTTTAGCATCCATTTTGATACCAGCTCAAACAAGGCTCAAAAGTGATGTCCTATAAAATGACATCCTGAGGAGCTGGCATTTCTGTGACAAATGTTCTTAACACCTTATCAAGTGATGCAGCTGATAATAATAATACCCTACTTTTTCTGAATATGGCATCACAGGGTGAGGGAGTGGATGCCAACTGAGACTCCTAAGGATCAGTGTTACAATACCGTTGGCCAGTAGGCTTATGATTTTACCTATGATAAACTGGCGAATGGGGCTGGAATGTCTTTCTTTGTAACACACTTGCCTGATGCTTATTTCTTTAAATGCTTTAGTCCTTTAAAACAGATTTAAGTGTTTATTCCACAATGATGAGGGGTGTATAGTTTTCTATCTTATTTGCAGGGAATGGAGTGAATTCAGTAGGCAGGCTGGAACGAGGCCAAGCTTCAGATTTGATAATCACATTAAAAATCTCTCTAATTCACTTTGTTTTTCTAAGTTGTTGGGAGAGGCCACAGCAGGTAATTCAGGACAGTGAATGAAGTCAGAAGAATCACATTTTTGGCTCTTTATTATTTTTATTCTCTGGTTCAGAGTTGATTAGAGGTGACAGTGAATCACCAACTGAAAAGTCACATCTTATGATTTCTAGAGAATCACATTTTAAATTTGTGTATTTTCTGTTCTTCCTCAGGACCAACTGGAAGAGCCCAACAAACTGGGACTCAGTGAGTGAGGAGTGCTACCATCGAGGGTTTGTGAAGGTCTGAGCAAGAGTGCTAGTAGCGAAGGACTGAACAGATTGAGACCTGAAAATGGAGGCCGATATGATTTCCTTGGTGCTGGCGGTGGTGATTGTGCTGATTTTGCTGCTGTACTGCGTTAGGAGGAGGAAGAGGATAATTGCTGGTAAGTTTGTAATGGTGAGATTGTTAATTGTTTTTAGTTTGCTGCAGATTGTTAATTGTTTTTAGTTTGCTACTGTTGTTTTTCAATGTTATTGCTGTATTATTAATAATCAGTTCAATAGCATAATTCTTCCATCATCCTAATGGTCACCATGTTTGCTGCCACCACTTAGATCACTACCATCATTTGCCGCTAATGCCATGGATCACCATCTTCAGTATCACTACTCCATTCCACGACTACCACCATCAATATCTCCATCACCAGTACCATCAATTCCACAGCACCATCATCAACTTTTCAAGCAGCACCATAAGTTCCTCCATCACCAGTTTTTTCTCCATCTTTATTCCTGCCAACACTCTAACTTCTACTACCATCAACTATTTCACAGTCGTTACTTCAACCATCCAATCACCTCCACCATCACCACTACTTCTACAACCTCCATCGCCTCCCTCACCACCATAATGATCATCACTAATGTCAGATCAAGCACTACTGTTGTTTCACCACCACCATTATTTCTGCAACCACTGTCACCTCTGCCATCATTACTACCAGTTACAACATACAACCTAACCAAACCGACCATCTCCCTCCCACCCTCAGGCCCTCCTCCAGGCACTCCAGTTGAGGCTGAAGAACGACGGCTGATCAAGGAGGTACATGAAGAGACGATGACAGTGAAGAAGAATAAGATAATGTTTGCCGAGACCCAGAGAACTGAGTCCCTCTACGAGCTCTTCCAGTCAGAGAAAGTGAAGGAGGTAGGCAAACAGATGGGATACTGCAGTTTAATCTTATCTTGTATGTCAATGATATATATTGCGGCTCTCAAACTATTGCCTTAGTATCCATCTTCCCTTCCACAATGCCAGAGGATATCTTGCTCTGTATATCGTCTATCACCTCCTGCCATGAGGACCCGCCCACAATAACTGGATAAGTAATGACCTAAGGAACAAGAAAATGAACTCACCAGGTGATTGACGGACTGACTGACTGACCAATTGACTGACTTCACCGAGATATGCTCTGCAATGAAATATGTCTTGCGCCCAGGGCAAATGAGTCGGAAGTCACGCTGGGTGATTTCGAGTTAATTGTTTTTTACCGTTTTTTACTATTTTGTGACTATGATACCAACATTTTTCTTTTTCAGCTTAAAAAAGGTTAAATTGTTGTTTTGTGAAAGCAAAAAAATTTTTAGTATCTTAGTCGGAAAATAGTTAAAAACGACGAAAACAGCCATGGATCTTTATCGCCTGGTGGGACTTCCAACTCATTTGGTCTGGTTGCAAGACATATGTTTAGAGGTTTAACTGTAAGTTCAGCATGGTGACAACATTTGAACTGTTTACTTGAAAACTATGCATCAGATATGGTCTTTTTTAATAAATTGTTAATAAAAAGGACTTGCTTTCAGCAAATTCGATTGGCAGTTATGAATGTGTCAGTCAAATAGTCCACTTGGTAGCAATTTCCATTTCACATTTTAATTCTCTTTTGCCAAAGAATTTTTAGTGAAGATTTTTTGAGACCATTGAGCTATTCTGGAGTTCGTCGTGATGTAGGAGAGGATCAGTCAAAGTGGATGAAATTTACAGGCTGTCAAATATATTTTGGAGAAACCCATTTTGAAATCATTGTCAGTTTCTTGTACACATCCTTGTCAGGCTATGCATCATATTTGGGATACTGCTATTCATTTAACCTTTGACAATCATCTTGTTAATACACATCCATTGATGCCCTGTCTCCTTACTTTGTTACTCTCAAAATCTTCCCAGTGTGAGAACCTCAAGTGTAGGATTTCTGGTGTTTGCACAATCATCTGAAACCAAAACTCTTTAATAGTGTTTGTATGGGAGGGCTTGACCTGCTTCTTTCAGTGTAGCAGAGCTCTCTATTTATCATTATCTCCATCTTTATTTTTCTTCAGTTTAGGATGATTTTTAGTTGTATGATCATATATGTTTTTTTTTCTTCACAAAAGAATTACGAAATAAAATCTGGAAAGAAAAATATGCCTTTTACATGTATAGGAGAAAGACGATCAATGGATGATTGAATTTGTTTAAAGCACATCAATGGAAATATACAGTGGAGTAGGGAAAGTTACTTTATTTTTTTAAAAAAATGAATGATGATTATTGTGAAAAGAAGCCAGATGGTTTCTCATGTTTTTGTGTTCATCAAGTTCATGTTAAGTTTGAGAATTTCTCATAATTATAGGCATCATCATTATTATCATGCTCACTATCAAATAAGGAAGTCTATCAATATTAGATCAGTCAGTAACACTATTGCAATTATAAATAGCAGTGCAATACAAGAAAATTCCCATCTCATTAGAGGGTGGGGCATGGGCAACATGGTGAAAATCTGTCTGCAGAAATCACTGTATACTTGTCTGGTGTTTTCATCCATATTGTATACAGTTTTATAATTGCTGATAAAGCCTTCTTTCATTGATAGGTTCCTGCTCATTGTTTTCAATCACTGGAACATTGCATTTCATTTGTACATAATGTCATTTCACTGATATTTTTTTGAGTGTCGTGCAAAATAGTTTCTTTTTCTCGCCCATTACTCTGTCAGCTATTGGAACACTGTGAAGACTAACCACCTTGCGCTCTGTTGTTGCAGGTAGCCAGTCAGCTGACATCACTGGATGAGGTCAGTGCTATCATGCACAGAGCTGGCCTGGAGACCTGTAATCTTATCTTTGGTAAGTATGGCAGAAGAAAAAAAACATTTTCTATCTTTTTGTATCTATACTATAAATCTGCAACAAAACCCATGAAAGGCTTACAAACTTGAAAAACTGATGAATATATCGATTTGACATTTGGCGCACAAAATGTTGCATAAAGATCTGTGTTTCTACTTATAAAAACCCCCCAAAAAGCTTATCTTGTTTGACGTTCATCAAGAAAGGTGATTATTATTGAATAGTAAATTTGTGAGGGTGTGAGATCCAAATTGTGCATTCAGTAGAAGGACGCATTATTTTATTGATCTTCAAGTTTTAAAAAAAACAAACACATTTTCTTTGAATAACATTCAGTTTAATCATCCAAAATACCAGTATATGGCACATTGTTTGCCATACACTTCGAGTTGTAGGGCAGTGTCAGTTTGACCATAATTTAAATATCTTCCATGAAGGCCTTGAGCTCTCTTCTTGTTTTAATAAAATATGTATGTATATATATATATGTATGTATATATATATGTATATATTTCTCTATTTTAGACATGTTTATATAAAGTCAGAGATTACCATTTCCTTGAGCTTGAGTCCACAGGCTGTTGTGGACGTGTTTCCTTATTGATTTTCATGATATTTTAATAGACATAATGGTATTGCTGTCCTTTTGAATGAAAATGTAAAGTTCACTCGGTCCAAGAAGTGATTAGTGCCTTAAGGCTTATGAAAATTGTATTATGAATAATATATATTTGATATTAGATTCAACCTTTCATTTGGGTTTAAACAAAAAAAAATTCTCTGTTTGCCTGTTTATTGTCTCTAGACTTTTTCTTTCCCTCTAACAGGCATTGATTACACTGGCTCCAATTACCTGCAGGGAAAGAAGACCTTTGGTGGGAAATGCCTGCACGAGATCAGTGACAAGGGACTTAACCCATATCAAAGTGTAAGTAACAATCATGCTAAAGTGCTGTCCCTTGGGAAAAAAAAAACCCAAACAAACAAAAACTCCTGCTTCACTGTTAGGTGGAAAGTAATAAATAGAATGAAGTATTTGTAAGATTTTATTCATTCCAATATGTCCATATTGTGTATGCCTATGTGGCCATCAGTGGTGTTGGTGGCCTAGTGGTTGGATTGTCAAACTTCGGATCAAAAGTTCCAGGCCTGAATCCTAGTAGACCCTGACATTTGTCCTTGGAAACGACAATTCACACACATTCTCTGATGCGACCCTGAATAGAATCCCCAGTAATAGACAGAGATTGTTTTTTTTGTTAAATTAATAAAGATTTGAGCATCTCACAGGTAGCTGCCTTGTGTACTTCCCAGAAAGATGAGAACGTATGTGTTTTCATTGGCCCTGTCGAGGTAGAAAAGATTTAACCTGTACTGTATGGGAATAAGTGTTATATAAATGCTCTCTAGGTTTATTATAATTACTCCATCATGAAACATTTTATAAATTATCCTTATCTTATTGTACAGGTATGTAATGAAAGGATAAATCACCACATAGATGCCATGATTAGCTGTAAGTCTGACTGAATACCTTAGCAACAACGTGTGAACCCATATCATGTCAGGGATTTTAGAGATGATCAAGGATTCTGTAAATAATCAGTACTATTCAATACTATATGGTTAAGCTTGTTTGGGGGACTTTGCATTTTGATATTGCCAGATACTAATTTTGTCATTGTTTATCATTATTCTAGGTGATCAGCACCCTGGGAGCCACACTGGAACCCTTTGACAGTGATGGAGCCATCCCAGCCTTTGGTTTTGGCGATGCCTACACCAAAGATCACTCGGTCTTTGCTCTCAAGACGGACGTATGTGACCCTAAGACTAAAGTATCAAAAACTTCGTTCCAGACAATCTGTTTGCCGCCCATACATATAATCATAATCCTCTCACTGCTTGAGGAATACACACTAGTTGCAGTGGGCTCTTCAAGGATGTCTGTCTATATAACAATTAGATAGTCTTGTGGAATAATTATTTTTTTCTCCCCTTTTTGGGAGGTTTTATTCAACTAAATGGATTTTGTTCAATTGAAGATCCTTAAATGAAAAGTGCTCAAGTCCATTTTGAGAGAATTTATCTTGAAAAAAGGAACTTTTTTATCCTGAGGTCACATGCTGTTCTTGTTGTACCAGTTTTACATTTGATGATATTTAAATGCTTGCACCTTAAATTTTTGACTGTTAATTTGTCACACATTTGAGTTTTTTTTTTTTTTTTTCTCTTCTTTATTCTGTTGAGGTTTTCTTTAACCTTGGCTCAAAATGTGTGAAATGTGACTTTGATACCTTTCATTTTCAGGACTTCAGTTGTTTAGCTTTAGTTTGTTTTTGTGCTTTATCAAACAGTTCAACATTTTTGGTTTCCATGTTTGTAGACTTTTAAAAATGCACAACAATCTGAGTGATTTACTCTGTCTGAGGATTTTTGATTGTTCTGAAGTTTGCAACAATGAGACAGTTGCAACAGTGGATGTGTGGTGTTCATTCCATTGGAAATTCATGCATTGCTTTCCCTGATTGAAAAAAACTTGTTCCTTTGTTAATGCTCGAAAATCAATGAAGTTATTTAACTTCAAATATGCCTTTTGAACTGGCAGCTTTCATAGACCTGACAGAAAGAGGGTGTGTTGTAACAGTGGGAACATTGCTATCAAAAACAAAACTCTGTAAGAGATTTCTTTTTTTTTAAATGTAAAAAAGTCCACGGTTCCAGGAATAATTATTTGAGGTACAATGCTTAACTCTTTTGTATACGTCTTTCAGCAGGATATCGATTACTTACATACATCCAGAATTAGTGTTTTTGTTGTTGCTTGCATTTTTAGAAAAATAATTTTGACATAATTTCAGTTATACTGGAATATGTATTTTCTATGTGTGAGTAAAAAAAAAATCATCGCTTGTAGCTGTATATTTTAACGTTCTGAGCACCTAAACTCCAATGATCTTGACACAGATCTGGTCAACTAGATCATAAAATTAAACATTGATAATTAGCATTTATCATAGTGACTCTTTTATGATTCCGCAGTTATACACGGCATGAATTCCATGTTATAATCAACTTTTGTGATCTTTTTGGACAAATTTTCATTGATAATTAACATATTACACATCTGATTATCTTCTAGATTAACTGAAACAAATCTTCATTGTTCGATTGCCCTTGAACTAGATCAAATTAAAAGATTCCATCAGGTTTAATAGTAAATGAATGACAAAGAGATTGATTTTTCTTCAGCTTTAGCCGTGTTTAATTCTAGAACTGCGACCCAGCTTAAGGGCTTCAGTGCCCTGTTGTGTGGCTGCGGCGCTTATCAATCTAGATCATCAGCGCTAATACTTAGCCCCCAAATGTTTATTTTAACTATAGAAGTTTTGCCTTGACTTCGCAATGACACATTGCAAGCCTACATTCATCACATTACTGACTGATGTCTTCTGCCAATCCCTCCCCTAACTCTATCCTTTCTTCACATGGTAACATTTGAAAGGAGCTAATGTAGGAGAAAGGGTTCTACTCACAAAGACATGTCAACGGAGTGTCAATTTTATCACTCCTCATCACACGGACGATTTCCATTACAGATTTGTTCATAACCTAATGTAACTGCTTGGACCAAACCACTTCATTTAGGGGTGTATTTACATTCATGTTATAGAATCTTACACAAACTGCAGGCTGTCACGCCTCTGACCACGTGGACTTAGATTATTCTTATTAGATATCGGCTAACGTTGACAGGGCAGCAGTGACTACAAAAAAATATATACAAGTGGTCTAATGATGACTTAAGAGTGAGAGCACAAGAAAACTATCTGATATATAAACTAATAGATATATAGGGTACTTTAGCTTTCATTCACAGCAATTATAGCTCTCTTGTACTCTCAATGGCTTGATCCCTGGTCAGTGCCAAACTTGCTGAGTAGGTCAAGTGGTCAGAAGGGTCTGCTCTGTTATTCAGTATAGTATAGACAAGAGACTATATATGTTTGACACTCTCCTCCCGCATCGTTGTTTCTTTTGATTGTAGTTTTAGACCACTTTAGAGGACTTGAGTGGGCCATGTGGCCTTTGATTTCTGTTCTTCTTGTCTTTCCGTTGCCTACTGCTGGGATTCAGCTCTATCGAAGGACTTTCTCACACTCTTATTCTAAGAAAAAAAATTGTTGACCATTGAAAGGTCTTGGACCTATCATGTGATATTTTGACAAAACAGGGTCTGTTAAACCCTAATTTTTGTTGACCAGCTGAGAAGTATCATTGCAATGCAACAGGCATAGCATGTAAAGGCCGCTTTGTATAAATACATGTTGTGCCTAGCAAGAGGATTTCACCTGTGGGATATATATGTGGTGTGTAGGACTAAGGTTGAGATAGTGTGTTCATCCATAAGAATGTCTTGTCATAGTTTTCCTGCAATTTATACATGTGTATTAGATATTATATAATAAATGAGAAGTGATGGCACTCAAGAGAAACACATCAGTTGGTGTATAGCTGACCAAAGGAAAAAGAAACAGTGAATCTTTTTTTTTTCAGCGGCAGCTTTGTGTAAATCTCAGCATTTCAAAAATTTATTTGAAATCAGGGAATACCTTTAGATTTATAGTGTTTCTGACCAACCCTTTCCCTTTCAGACAGAAAGAGTGTTGAACAAGCATGATAAAGAGGTAAAAAAAATTGCTTTTCTTGCAATTTGAAAAGACTGATGACAAACAAAATTTGATGACACTTTTGTGATAAGAGGAGTATACATTTTCCCAACCCATGAATTTTAAAAAATTTCTTACGATGTACATTCCAAGCCAAAAGCGCAAAAGTGATTTTGTTCTTTGTTTCCAAGCTTGTTCAGTACCTTTGAGTGTAACAAAGGAAAGTAATAGGGATGGCCAAAAAAAGTCCCTAAGTGTATATTTGGGCCCAAATATATATAAAATGCATTTCAGATATTAATCTTTAATGAGCTACAGTGAACTGAAAAACAGAAAATTTTCACCATCCGACAGCCTTCTCCTGTGTGCCACATCTTTGACCAAAAAATTAAGTTAAAAAGGAGCAAAGTTAGATCTCTCCACTGGAATGAAAAGAGAGATCAGCACGCATATCATTGGCAAACTGCTATGATTGCACTGAAACACACAAAACTTCCCACTTTTTCAGATGCTGTATTCCCATAGAACATTTTCATAGAATACATGTACTTGTTTTACTTGACTCACAGTCACATACATGAAGAGGATTTTGGACTCAGTGGTTTTTGGTTTAACTTTTATCATCTCATTTACCCCCATTGGGAACCACCTTTGCTTTTGCTGGTTTTGCTCTGTTGTGGAATTTCTTGAAATTTATAGTTCATGGGTGCTCAATACTACTTATCTTATTAGTATCTGCTAAATAGTATAGAGTAGTGATTACTATTAATCAACTTGTAAAGGAATAGTTATAATAATTCTGACAATACTGAAAACAAAATAAGCTAAAGACATATAGTGCACTTTTTTTTTCCTGCTTTTTTTTGGTTGTTTTTTTTCTCATATAAATTTATTTATATTAGATTGTTAAAGGTAAACTGCATGGGCATGGAACATGCAAATATCACATATTATTTCAGCATGAGGTATTAAGATTAAATGGAGAAATGCATATGTAATATTCTTGCAAAAAAGATGAAATGATTTGTGAAAAACACTAGATAGTAATAAAAGTGATGTCACTATTATTTTCTTGACTTTTTCAAGAGAAAAAAGCAAAGGACCTGGTAGCAAATCATATGACAATAGGATTTTCTTCTTTGTTTTAAACACACAGTGGTATGCTTTAGTACCTGAATATCAGTGATCTCATAAGAGATACCACATACATATCTGTGAAACCTTTCCTAGAAACCTCACATTCAAACTCAGACTAATGAGCAGATATATTATCTGTTTGCTTAGGGTATCCCGGCCGGTTTTAAGGAGGTACTGGAGATCTACAACCAGCTGACCCCGAAAGTTCGTCTAGGAGGTCCCACCAATTTTGCTCCTCTCATCCGCCAGGCTATTGAAATTGTCAAAGCCACCAAGGCAGTAAGTTCACAAATCTGATCCCCCTCAAAAACCCTTATTGCGTTGTCTTTTTTTTTTTTTTTTTCTCCAGTTGAAGAGCCTAGGATGAAAAGTGGTTGAGTTCATTTTGAGAGAAATTGTCTTGCCGAAAGTAAAGTTTTTTTTTTCCTAACAACATATGTTATTCTAGTTATTCCAGTTTTACATTTTATGATGTTGAAAAG
Source organism: Peronia peronii (assembly GCA_039654565.1). Taxonomy (NCBI): domain Eukaryota; kingdom Metazoa; phylum Mollusca; class Gastropoda; order Systellommatophora; family Onchidiidae; genus Peronia; species Peronia peronii. The sequence goes on from JBCEWB010000005.1 coordinate 1,358,225, forward strand.
CTTCCAACCTTAAATTCTCTCTGTTAATTTCTAACTGATGCCCTTTTTCTTTGTTTTTCATCTGGACTTTCTTGACCTTGGCTCAAAATGTGTAAAATGACTTTTTGTTCTCAGGGCTTTGCATAGATTTTAATTGTTAATGAAATCTGATTACATTGTGGCTTTGTCATTATGACCCCACATATTCACATTACAATTATTTGGAAAGAAGTGGGCATATTCTGTACTGGAAAACTAATTGAGATGGTTACAGATATTCAGTGCTGCCATTAGCAATATGCTTATCGAACTGCAGAGTTGCCCCTGAGCCTGCCATATTTTGATGCTGTTTGTGACAATTTAGGAATACATGTTGCACATTTTATATGTATGTAGTGAGAGAAAGAAATACTGAAAGAAATTTTTGAGCTGAGACAATTTTTGTTTAGCCAGTAGTATCTCCTTTTACTCTTGAGAAATATTTAGACTTCCAAGGATTCTTTAACATGTAGAGTATAAAATTAAACCTTATGTTGCTAATACACAGGGTATCCCAAAAATAATGTATACACTTTTGAATCGTTATAACAATTCGTTATTGATTTTGACTTGTAAATAAGATTGATACAATGTTTTTGTATATTTTACTCTCAAATTTTTTAAATGTATATTCTTTCTCCTGTATCAATCTTATTTATAAGTCAAAAATCAAAAAATTGAATTGTTATAGCGATTCAAAGAGTGTTGGGACACCCTGTGTATATATATACATATATATGTATGAGACCCCTATAGTTTGCCTGTTTAGTGGAATTCTAGTGTTATCACTGTAATTACATATAGTTCAACAGCGAAGAATTATATAAACATGTTCATATTTTGGCAATGCTTTGTTAATTCCACCACTATTTTTCACTGATAGATGTTGAATTTTTGGATGACACTGAAACTTTATTAGATTCAGGGGAGATGCAAATATGAACATGTGCCATCTTTTCCTGAGAGGTACTGTGCTGTTTGTGACAACTTGTCACTTGCAAAGATTCCATTAAGGAAAGTAGATACATGAGGATTTTTCAGAATACTGTCGTTACAATGAATAATATTCATATATTTTGTATCAAGAGGGACAAAAGCTTCCTGTGAAAGGAAGGCCTAAATTCTAGAATCTAAACCATCAGTGTGAACATGCAGTGGGTCTGCTGTGTGGCCTGTCATGTTCGCATGTGATCTCTGATCTTCCATTTTGTTTACATCCTTTGATAATCTGTTAACTGATGGACATGTTCTACATATTAGGCACAGTATAGCTGTAATTGTATTGATGTATGGTTAAATCCCAATACAAACAAACAAAGCCTGATGAAAAGTTATTCTGTTTGTTCATTTCTTCTTTTGCACTCTGCTCACTTGTTCCGTCTATCATTTGCAGTACCATATCCTGGTGATCGTGGCTGATGGTCAGGTGACCAACGAGAGAGCAACTACTGAAGCGATTGTTGAGGCCTCCAACTATCCCCTCTCCATCGTCACTGTTGGAGTGGGTGATGGTCCCTGGGATACCATGGAGGTGAGAATTTTGGGGTCCTGCAACAAGGAGGTGTTAAATTTTGTCTAAGTGGTGCTAGATGACTGTTTGGTCCTGTACAGTTGTTATTACTCGTTGTTGGCAATTAATGAATGAGTGAAATAAATCATTATGAATTATTTTTACTATCCGTTATGATTGTTCGATTTTAAACTAGTAGTATTGAAAATAATTTCTACAAATTTTGTTTGTGTGAATGATTTCAGTATGGTAGAAGCATTAATTCAGAATACTGAACAAAAGAAGATGGAGCTCTGATTATTTCTTAAATTTGCCAAGCAAATCAGCAATCAAAGGTTTGGAAATGATTGTTGAAGGGGATGATGGTGGTGGCGGTGACAAACCTAGATATTATGAGAGTAGTAGAGTAATGGTTTTGCAGTATGGATGATTGATATTGGTATTGATTCATTTGGAACAATCTGTGACAATGGACCAGTTTGTTTATGGGACAAAAGATGAAGGATTCATCAAACAATGCTTCAATATGGGCTTGAATTATTCCATGAGTTGAAAATAGATGAAGTGGGCAGGAATGATACGAAAGTATAGCATTGGGTGAACCAGGTACCATGTAGAAGTAGAAGGAAACCAGTTGAGGACAATGATGATTACAGCTGTGACGGCAATATGGTAGGGACTTTGAAAGTGGTATTGAGTAATTATCAGCACAGCTTACCCCATCAAGTTTAATTTCATTGCCTTACAAGTGTATGGTTGCCTTACAAGTGTATAGTGAAGATTTCATAACCCAAAACTTTGCATTCCCCGCAGGACCATTCATTTTTTATTTCTTTTGGTCATGACATCAGTTTGTCCTCATTTAGTTCCAATTCTTTATTTAGGCCAAGCATCTCATGAAGAGGAACTCTCATAATTGAGGTGCATAACTCCTGAAAAAAAAAAAACCATCTTGTATGATCCTGTCATCTCAGTTACGTTGTCCCAGGTAAAGGCATCTCACCACAAGTTGCCTCCACCACCCGTAAAAATCTGCTACAGTTACAATACATTGCATATTTATGAGGATTCAATACAATTGTCAGTCCACATTACTTGTTTCTTTGCTTAGCAATATGTTTGAGAGAAAATTAGTCATTCTCCTTTTTTATGGTATCAGGAATTGAAATTGAGACTTGTTCTTCAAGGGAAAGGGTGAAGATAAGCAAGATGTTTGACCACTTAAAAGTTTAAATTAGCACATAGGGAGTTTACTGCATCTTTTGCTTTTGTGTTCTTCTTATGCCATGAACATGTGGCCATTTGGGTATTTGCTGATGGCATTCACAATTAGATTCTGCCATTTCTGATAGTACCCAACTGCCTCTTCTAACTGTGAAACTGAGGCTAGTTCACTCTTTTATGTTGCTAGCCCATCTTTTTTCCTAGCCCTTTTTGCCGCCACTGTTTCTTGTAGGATTATTGCAGTGAGGTTATTAGTGTTTGTGACATGACTTTATTGCTTTGTTCTAACTATACTCATTCAAAGTTGTGTACTCGCTGTATAAAATGCCCAAAAGTTGCCTGTAGCATCTCATGTCCAATGCACTATATTCTTTTTGAGCGCTACTGCACCAACAGCAGAATAATCTTGAATTTTATCCTGCTTTCATTTTACAGGAATTTGATGAGAAACTACCAGTGAGAAATTTTGACAACTTCCACTTTGTTGACTATGCCACAGTCACCAAAGAAGTAGAAAATCCCAACACTGCCTTCGCCATCCATGCCTTGAAGGAAATCCCAGACCAGTATCGTGAGATAAGGAAGCTGCAATTGCTCTAGTGACTCAAGCAGAAGAATGTTGTGGAAAAGTCTGCATGAATTACTCATGATAGGCCTGGTTGCTCAGGATTTGGGCCAAAATCATTACACTATAAAAACATCATGTCATGAAGAAACATTAAGAGAAAGAGTGAGTTTACTATCTTGAATCGAGGATGACATGAAACCGTGGGCATTAGAACCAGCATTTTCAATTTTAAAAAAAAAAAATCCCGCGTAGGAATCTATAATGTAACAAAGAGAAATGTTAATTTTGAAATAACGTTTTTTTCTTGAATATCCACTTTATATGATTTTTTAATATATTGATAGAATATTATCTTTGGTAAATTAGAATGTTTTCGAAACTTTGGTCTGTGTTTTTAATATTTTTTTGTTTTTCATGGTTGTGAAAGGAAAGTTACTCTCTCTGATTCCTTTTTTTTCTCTCTAATTTTCTAATAAAATAATAGTTATTTAAATTTGCACGTTTTGTGTGATATTACCTCCACAGATCAGAGCAGTATATCTAAATACTGTCTCGAATAATCTCTATCCTGAACAAATGAAAAATTGATATTGGTAGTGGTGATGGTCTGAAATAGGTAGTGGTATGCTGTTTTTCTGCAAACTTTTTGTCTCCTTCCCATGTAGGGACATTGGAGATATAACCAAGTGTTTGAGAACAAGATGCAACATTTAAGTATGCATTAATTTGTTCAGCTTTCAGCCAATTTTTATAGGATATCCCATCTGTGGTATTAATTTAGGCTTTGAAACTACTTCTCTGTCTTATAATGCATTTGCATGTAGTTTGAAGAGTTCAGTGGTTCAGTCTCCTAATGCATTTATCTTACAACCAGATATTACAAATATGTCTCTTCTATGCAGTTCATATATCATAAAGTATTGTTTTAGAAAGCTGTGAAAACATGGTCAGCTTTTTTTTTTTTTTCCTTTCTTTGGGTTAAAATTTTATTGTGGTTAAATTTCATTGTGGCCCTTATCATGCTCTGTGTTTGTTTCTAAGCAGTTATGTTGCCTGTGTCAGGCAACTTTTATGCCTTAATGTTTTATAGATTTCTCCAGTAAGTAAAACAATGCTGCATGTGCCTTTTATATTTTCACCAATTATAATTTTACATATCAAGTCTCTCTATCTATTTCTGTATAGTGATGTAGGAATTTGTGTAAGTTTCCTGACATACTTGGTACCTCTTTAGACAAAAAAAATCTTTTTTTTCCCTTTGGTTCTTTTTCAAATAAAATGTTTTATTTGCTTAACTGTTTGCTGGCACCCCCCCCCCCTTTTTTTTGAATTAATAAATGTCCCAGTACTTTACTCCTTTGATGCTGTCATTGTTCATGAAATTTCATTTGATAATTCTCAAAGCAGAACAAAGGAAAGGGAGTTGTTCATTACAACATATACATTCCACAACAAATAACATCAGTGATATTGCCAAAGGACCAGTGTGAAAGGTGAATTGCCCTTCATTTATAGTTCATTTCCCCTGTCATACTCATACAGGTATAAATGTCCTGAAGTGTAGTGTGTTTCAAGAATTCACTTTTAGTAGATGTGGAGCTTTGAGAGAATGCAATTACTGTTTATTTTTTTATTTTTTTTTACAGTTTTCCGGAGAAAATGTTACCATATTACAGCACATTATTATAAAAATGTGTTATAATATGAGGATATATTTCTCAGATAATCTTACATTGCTTCATTGTAAACAATGCCATGAGAATGTGCACTTGAACAAAACAATTATCATTTATTTGATTTTTATAATCCTGAAAGATTTATAGTATCAAAATATAGCTTGAAAAATTTGATGTACCTTGTCAGGTCTGCCCTTTGAATAATTTCAAATGGGAAGAAAAATATAAAGGAGAAAGAGGGAGCTAAACAGAGAGTGTGATTGAAAGAAAGATAGAGAGAGGAAGGATGGATAGGAGAAAGAAAATGGACAGACATGTAGAAGCACTTTAATTTTCTTTGGAAACTTGTTTTAGTAAGTTCTGACTCTCTTTGTTCTAATGAGTGGAATAAATAAATAGTCATTTTCGGAAAAGGTGAAAGAGAAAAAAACAATTAATAGATATTAAAAACCCTCTGTATTTGGTGTGTCTACAGGACGGGTAAGAGAGTAAAAGATTCATGCAAGTTTTATTTGCATTTCATTCTTCAAATTCTGTTTCACATTCACATAACTGGAATGAATGCTGCAAAGATTGGTTGTACCAGAACTAAAATTAAATGACTTGAATAAAAGAAATCTTGGTGTTAGATTAAGGCAGTATTATGGAAAATTCTTGCATTGTGGGTTGGAACTTTTTTCCTGGGGTATTCTACTCCTAACATTTCATTGAAAGAGAGAAGCAATTATGTACAATTAAAATATACATATACATCCATGTTATGGCAACATTAATTTTTTATTGTTTGATTTGTTCATTTAACACTTCATATAAAATTTTTTCCTCCTCACATCTAAGTATATGTATATGTATAATCTCATTCCTAGATGTTTATGTCTATTCATATAAACATATTTCAAATTTGACGAGTTATGTTTCAGATTATTTTCAGAATAAATTTGAGTGATAACTTTAAAAAAAAAAAAAGAGAATAAAAATCTGTTCTTCACAGAATATCAAACTTTTTATGTAATATGTTATATCTATTGAAACTGAATCTTTATTTTATGTGCAAGAATTTCCGATGCAAAATACTGCAGTTCATTACAAACAAAAACAACAGTTATAGATTACATTTTTATTGTTCATCACATAAATAAACATAAAATAAAAAGTTATCCCTGCATAATAAAATGTCCTGTTGCTCATCAGCTATAAAAACAAATAGTAGAACAACTTCAACAGCCACATTTTTGACAGGGCTTCCACCATGCAAATATAACTTCTAATATTCTTGTGCTAATGTAGTATGTTGTCAAACCAAAGATAAGGATTATATAATCTGTAAAATAATACTGTATCATCTCACAAGTTCACACAATACCATACTGCTTTAATACGTCTACTAGGTGTCAGTGAATTACAAATTTACAGATACTTGATAACATAAATTGCAGCCTTGTTCACAACCACTGTATTTTGTACAGCCGTGTTATGGCCATAGTCCAAACAAAACAAGGCAATCTTTATTCATATGCCATTCATTATGTTGACATATAGGCCTAATCTGCTTTACATAGTTATATTAGGACTGGACTCTTTTTTTTAGTGTTATGCTGTGGTAGATGTTGAGAAATACGACAGATGTGTCTGGGCCCAGTGATGTCTGTAAACGAAGAATCCGGTAGAAACGATTTAATGCTATTTTCAGTTGACAAACTGAGCTCAAACACAAGTGGAAGGAGGCAGTGATTTTGGATGCACAACACAACTGAAATAAAGGGAAAGATTTGGCTCATGGCACCTGGTGGAAGAGTCAGAACCAGACAATATTTAAATTGTTTTCCTCAATTAATGGAGATGGTATTAGTTCACATGGGATCAACTCCACCTTTGATTGGTTATCATGAACTGTCACTGCCTAGGCTTGTCTTGAAGTTCTTGCAGTGCAAATGACTATTTTTAGAGTCAATCACTTTGAATTTTCTTCCATGAGGAAAGATAGCAACACCTTAAAAAAAAACAAAAAAAAAACAGTTGCTGTTATGGAGAGCAGTGGTCATAATATGGCTGTGAAACGATAGCAAAATACAGTGCCTGTCAACAGACCTCACTGCTGCAAGGCTTTAAGGATAATTGTTATAGCGAGGATAGCACAGTGGTCTCCGCCTAAGAACCCGCTGCCTAAGAGCCCGGTCTACCTAAGAACTGGCCTCTGCTGCGAAATGGAATTTTTCCTCTATAATTTACCCCTCTAAGAACTCGCTCCCAAATAAAAATTCCGCCTAAGAGCCTGGTGTCGGGCCAAGATTCGCGAATACTTAAGGTGTAATTTCACATCATATTGTCCACTAGAGAGAAATGCACAGTGCTAGATGTGCAGTCAGATGGGGACAGGGGTGGAGAGAACAGATAGACGAAGGAGTAGAAGTGATGGTTGATGCATGACTGCATAATCAGGCCACATTGTGGACTAACAGTAACCATTTCTTTGTCTGACAACGCATGGGATAGCGCTTGTGATTGGCTTTATGGATAAGGAGGAATAAGTTTAGCCTCCTGACCGGTCAGTTGTTTTGCTACTTCAGTCGATCTGTAGACACGTGAGTCACTTGTGCATTATCATAGGGTAGCATAGCAATATCACGTTTTCAACACGTTATGTGAAAACTCACTCGACATTTAAATGCTGCCCAGTATTGATGTAATTGTATGCTAAAAAAAATCAGGAATTGCTATATCTAATTATAATAGGGAAGAAGGTTGTACTTATTCACACAGACAAATCTTTAACCAACGGTAACGATCAACTAATCATAGTAGTGAAGACAATCTGTGGTCATACGAGTTGTGTAACTTTTCAATCCGCCTAAGAACCCGTCCGCCTAAGAGCTCGCATTTTTTTGTCTCTCGACGACCGGGTTCTTAGGCGGAGACCACTGTATTACATATAATGTATTAAAAATAAATAATCACAACAAGTTTTGATGATAAATATATAAGTTGTATAAGAATGTGACAGCTGGACGGATCTGTTTGAGCTGAAATAAGAGGAACAGGCATTAATCTTTAATCACCAATGTTGTGCTATCCAGAATTTACAATTTTCTTTCCAACACAAAAACATATATACTTAGATCTAACAAAATGAAGAATGTAATGATAGACTTGAAATACATTTTGACATTCCATTCAGAGTTCAACTCATGAAACAAACCTCAGCAAGATAACATGAAGTGACAAAATATTCAAATGTATCAACATATATCTAGATCAGATCAGAACTTGCACAAGTAAATCTTGAAAGCTGATGTTGCGGTCATTTACATAACTAACGATTTCCATATTTAGACTTCAGCTTGGACCTCGGTTACATGGTAAATTATAAGATGAAACTTACTCACAGGTTGAGTAGTATAGCCTCAACATGTCAAAACAGTGAAAAGAATACATAAAAAGGCAATATCTTTCTGATCCTCTTCATTCCTGAATTTGACACCGTTCCCTCCGGTTCCACTTTGTTTTTAAATCACATGTAAAATTTATAAACTGCTACAAAGAAGGTATGACAAATTTTGGGATCTGTTTTTTTTAGTTCATATGTTATCTAGAAATAAAACATGTAATAAAATAAAAACAAAACAATATAAAATAAACAATTACAAGAGACTTGACTGCAATCAACAAAAATAGATCAATCTCCCAATATAAAGTCACCAAAAGTGAAACTAAAATTCAATGCTTTAGTTTAGATTTTATTAATTTTATTATTTATAGCTATGGATTATTCTAATGTAGTTATTTCACATTCACAAACCATTCTGTAAGTAGATTACAGAAGCAATTTCAGCTATATTTCTTCCTTAATGCTTGCTTTCTTATAAACAATTAAATCCAGCAATAAATCACAGAATACGATACATGAATTTCAGATACACTGCTTTCCGTATTCTTTTACTATTACATCAAATAACTAAATCTTTGTCCAAATTCACATATTATCTTCCAAGTTTTTCTTCTGCAAGATACTGCCTTTTGAATTATTATATATGTACCATAGTGATAATCTAGTTGTAATTAATATTGGTTCAGAACTAAGCTGGCTGAATGAGCCTCAAGGTTTGACAAGCTGATTGATATCATTTCAGTTGCAGTCACTAGCCTCATTAGATTCTATAAATCCAATAACAAGACATAATTACTGTCACTCCTTTGCATAGATGCAAAGATCTGGTCATTAATTGTAACATTTTCATATTCAGTTGTAGTGGTAGTCTGCATTGAATCACTACATTTTGAAATGTGCCTCTTATGACCCACTGCTAGTCCAGTGCAAGATTATGACTACTCATAATGACAATTTTGTTTTATGACAACTAATGATTCAAATCTTTCTTTCCATTTTAGTAACATGTAACAATTTTCTCCCACAATATACAAGACTGACAATACTAGAACTAGAACTCTTAAGGTTGTTTATTAGTCTTTCAGTCTCCAGGGGGATAGTTGTTACAGGCATTTTTTGACTGACATAATGTGAGGCATTTTATATTCAACACTAAAACAATAGAAAACATGACCTGAAAAATTAACACGAAATAACAAATAACACGAGTTTACAGAAAGTATCAATAAAAAGGACAACATTCGTTCTGAATATATAGCCCTTTTAAAATTTTGTTCATCAATTCCATTTTTTCACTAGGTCTATTAAATAGAAGAAAAAAAATGTTTATTACTTTTCACTAGTGTTAAATATTGACTCTGTTCAATCTCTTTCCCTGAAAACTTTATGGATAAAATTTCCTAGACCTTCAAACTAATAACTCTATCCTGGTTTTTTTTTTTTTTTATGTCACACATAGTGTACATGAAATGAGTAGAAAGTGAGAAATTCTCATTTGTAAAAGTGATATTTGGCACATTCTTTCTGATCTTTATCAGAAACTGGACGGATATCTGTGGCAAAAAATGCTCTAGCTGTATAAGATTTGGAGGGAATGTAAAATTACGAAATTTTTTCACATAGATTCACTCCTGGTTCTGTAAAACTAATAAAAAAACCAACAAAACCTAGTACATCTTGTTATTTACATACAACAACTCTGATTTTCTTTTTTCTCAACAGTTTAAAAAGAAAGAAAGAAAAAAAAAAAGCATGTGATCCCACTATCTGTCAAATTCTGTTGGTAAAATGACCAGATTCTTCTTCTTAGTAAAGCAATTGAATAAATATTTGTAATGATTTGATATATTATCATATATTAATGTAAATGGTATCAGTTGACATAAAAAAAATTGTAAAACAGGCTCTTGATAATAAAGCATAGTGGGGAGAAAAATTTGCAAAAACATGTAAACAATAATGGAAGTTCCATATTGTAATGATAATAGAAATCTGGGCCAGCTTTGATATCATACCACAAAAAGATTCCAGATATATAACAAAATGGAGCACTATTTCAGTGGGCTGATGGAAGATACAAAGAAACACATGGAATCTCTTCCCTTTTTACCTACAAGTATATTATTATTATGGTTTGTGACAATCATTCAATAAGCTGTTCAAGCAAATACCCCTCCCCCCTCCCCTTGACTATTACGCTGGCAAAGCATATATTGTTAAAATGAAAAGAAATTAAATTTGTATGATTGAGAGTTGCTACTGGATCTGTAAAAATGCAAAGGAGGGGCGAAAAAAAAAAATTAATAAATAGGAATGTTATACGTAGTTTACTTATGGACTGACATCTCTCCTTTTCAAACAAAGGCAAAAGTCAAGAAAACATAGTTCTGTGGATGTTTGATGGAATATCACTCTCCCAGTAAAACATGACTCACGAAAACAATTCTGCTTCCAACATAGTTTACAAAGTTTAAAAAATGTATCAAACAACAACAATTACTGAACATGGTTTCGCCATCAAACATACAAGGCAAACTGGTATTCTTCACATTAATTTTACTTGTTGAGCAGCACAGAGATTTCCAATCAGACACAAAGCCTCTCACTTTAGAATGCAACCAGAATAACCAAGATGCAAGGAAGATTAGATACAATATACATGTATATCAAAGCTATATAGCTTTAAAAAGTCTACTGTATAAAACAAATGTTTCAGTAAAACATAGTTGACGTAGATTATAATATCACTCCGACAAATGTATCTTTCAACTGCCATTGAAAAGGACAATAATGAGAATGAGTTGTCCCATTTGCTGTTGATGATTTGTCAGTGATGGTCATGATGATGTGAAGTTTGTATATTTATGTATATAAATATAATATGTATGTGTGCCATTATTGAATACTATATCTTTGTGTTTTTACAAAAGACAATTAAAACTGCCTTGAAAGAGACTAAAGAGACTGATTGTCTCAATAATCCAGCCTTATCTCCATGTGCTATTCACAACCCCTTCAATACAAGATTAATCAATACAGAGTGAAACCCTGAGAAAACACCATGTCAGTAATAGCAAGCCTGGACCCTTGTATCCAAGGAGATGAAGAATGCACTACAGTATAAAGATAAAAATTGATCTTGTTATCACCCAGCATTCTTATCACAATAAATGAAACAAATATGATTTACGAGTATCTTTCGCACATTTATCTTTTGTTATATTCAAAATGAGTATGACCACATTAATACATGCATGTAATTTGTGACTATAAACATTATTGCTGTTAGATTAGTGTGTTTTGGCAGCAAAGCCATTCCACTATTGCAGCCAATGATATAACATATAGACCTGACATTGCTCACTTATCTGCAGATCTGATTACCCAGCAAATAATTTCTCTTCCATTTTGCTGGTAAACCTCATTGAACTGTTCAAGTTTCAGATTTCAGAATGCTCTCAGATTTGATGTTATTACTGCATTGTCCCTAAAACATGAGCAACACTGTCAACATGTCATCTGAGACTAGCCTTCACATATTCATTTCCTAATGGTTAGTAGATAAAGAGAAATATTATATTGTACAACATATTTTGCCAATAGGATGACATGATGTCAATTTGCACAAAGTTTGTCCATCGGAATAATTACTCTCTCATCATTGTTGATGCATACCTTTGTAGTAAATTACTCTGGATAGGCTGCACATAAAACTTTGCAGAAGCTATTGGTCAGGGGATGCATCTATGCCAGTTGTCTTGAGTTTTTGCTGTTAATACTAAGGTATGGAGTCTCCAAGAGCATGGTAGGTGTAGAAATTCACAGGGCAAATTACATGCAAGCTCTGAGGAGAGGAAGATAAATGGTTACTGATATCTTCTTAAAAGAACACAATTTCCTGAATGGAAAAGTCTCCCTTTCATTACTTTCCTACCCTCCAATTTTGCAGTCAGAGTTTTGACAGTGAAGACCAAGCTGATTTTTCTTGTGTCTGAAATTTTCCTAAAACACTTTTGCACACATGTATGGCTATCTTACATGTTCACATGGAAGTATTAAATATATCATCCCCTTGCTTTCATAAAAAAACATTTGAAGTATATGAATCATTCACAATCTGAGCTAAAACATACATCTCACTGCATATAAACAAATCTGCATATCATGAATGTTGAAACATAAAAATTTTTGCATGTAGATTCAAAATATATTTCTTTGTTCTTGTTTGTTTTCCACTGGGAACAAGAGTCACAGATAATATGCAAAATCATCAAATTTGAATATGAAGCTACAGTGCAATTGTTCAGTTTCCTCTGTGTGGGTTGTCTCTTGATCGCCGTACACTGCTGTCTGCATGGGTCATTCGAAATTTGTGTTCATCAGCTTTTGGCTGGCCAGTCAGCGACACTCTGGTGATTGGCTGAGGCTGTGATTGCTGGGGTTGTTGCTGTTGCTGCTGTTGATGAGGCTGCTGTTGCTGCTGCTGTTTGATTGAGTTTGTGCTGCCACCTGTTGCTGCTACAGCCTTAGATCCTATTGAGGCACCAATGGTGATGGTTGGCAAAGTGCTGCTCACTACAGGCTTTTTCTCCGGTTTGATGGTGGTGGCTGAAAAGCAAGATGAAAGAACTGCATAAAGTTTGACTTTCTATACAATGATGTGTCAGCATGGCAGGGCTTTCATTGCGTCAAGGCTGATCATACCTTTGGCAATATCAGGGTCTCTGTATGGAAAAAAAAAAATGACAGAGTAAAAGAAGAGGACTGTTACAGTACTCCTGTAAGCCTTAACTTACAATGATGGTCAAAAGGATCAGGGGAAAGTCGCGATGAATACAGGTTAAAAAATAAACAGTAGAGGCTGATTCCCATCCACGAAATCACAACATTATTAACTGTAATTATGTCAAAAGGAACTGCTGACATTTGAGATCTTCTATGATGATATTCATTGTCATGTTTTTAATGGAAGGCTTTTATATTTCGTGATGATGTAATACGGATATCATGTTAATATGCTGTGTGCTGTTTAGAACAGATCTCGTGTGCAAAATGTTAAGAGCGAATTTTTGATCAGATCAACACTTGTTATTACAAAGGGTTGAGACCATGTTCTCCCAAGGAACATTTCATTCTCAGTCTATTCAACAGATCTGTGTCCCTGTGTCCTTTCTGAGAAGTGTGGAGAACATTACACAAGCAATTAAAAAATAGTGACACATGGAGAATTGAAATGAGCTGCGTGACATAAAAGGATGAGTAAAAAGACAGGAAAAAAAAAAAGGAAAGACTCATACAGAAATAACTTGAATTATTTTTTTTTTAACATGCAAGGTCCCCAAAATGGTGACATTATATCTCCACATTCTTAGATAAAGTAGTGAAGATTTGACTGTTTATCTTAAAGATAAACACTTTCTTCACTAAACTGAAAGCCCTTCACCTTGTGCTGTAGCAGCTGCTTGCCCAGTAGGATTGTTGCTGCTGTTGGTTTGTGAGACACTCATACGTGGTAAATTACGAGGTGGGGACTGACGTCTGGTAGATGGTGCTGTACCTATAAAAAAAAAAAGAATGGGCAAGAGTCAGGAAAACGCATGTGAAACTGCAAGTCAGAGCGTAATTCAAATGAAGAATATAAATGATTGAGATTGTGACATGTAGAAGATCCAAAAACGCACAATATTCTTTACATCTACTGGTACAGTGGTCTTCACCTAAGAACCCGCCGCCTAAGAGCCTGGTCTACCTAAGAACCCGCCCCTGCTGCGAAACGGAATTTTTCCTCTATAATTTACCCCTCTAAGAACCTGCTCCCAAATAAAAAATTTGCCTAAGAGCCTGGTGTCGGGCCAAGACGCGCGAGTACTTAAGGTGTAATTTCACACTTGAGAGAAAATGCACAATGCCAGATGAGGAGTAAAATGGGGACGGGATGAAGGGAATAGGTAGATAAAGGAGTGGAGTGATGGTTGATGTATGACTGCATAATCAGGCCACATCTGGAATTACCCTTTAAGCATTATTTTGTTTGACAACACATGGGACAGCACTTGTGATTAGCTCTCTGTGTAAGTCAAGAGCCTCCTGACTGGTCAGTTGTTTTGCTACTTCAGTCGGTCTGTAAACACTTGAGTCATTTGTGGCGCTTGCGATTATCCATAGGATAGCACAGCATTACTGGTATCAAGTTTTCATAATACCATTATGTGAAAACTCACTCAACGTTTAAACGCTGGACATTATTGATTATTGATGTAATTATACACTAAGAAAGATTGTTAGATCTAATTACAATATACACATAGGGAAGAAGGCTGTACTTATTTGTATAGATAAATCTTTAACTGACAATAACAATCAACTAGTCATAATAGTGAAGACAATCTGTGGTCAGACAGATTGTGTAATTTTTCAATCTGCCTAAGAACCCATCTGTCTAAGAGCCCGTTTTTCTTGTCTCCCGGCGACCGGGCTCTTAGGCAGAGACCACTATATTCCATTTTCAGATGTCTCTTAAAAAACATTTGAGTCATAAATTTTCAAGAAAATGTAACAATTCAACGAGAAGATGAGTTGGTTATGATTCTTTTTCAGAAACAGAGGCAAAAATGTCAAATTTTTATATCAAACACATATTGTGATAAATTGACTCAATCGGTATGTCAAATAATCATCAAACCTATCAAGCCAGATATAGCTTGTTAAAGGCATATACATATTACATAACTTTTGTATAGGAATCCTAAATCTTACCAGATTGATAAACAAAGAAGCTCAATTGAGTTAATAAAAAAATCGTTAATCCTATGAATATCTAGCAAACAAACAGTAAGACACTTTATAAAGAGACCATTAACCCTGCAAGTTCATGACAACAAAAGACTCCAAAAGGGTTCACCATTAATCCTGGAAGTATAAACACCAGACAAATATAGGAGATTTTTATACAGAAAATATTAATCCTACAAGTTTGGAATCAAAAGATCCAAACTAAACTTGTAAAGAAAGAGAATAATCAAAACAATGTATTGGAAATTTGAAAAAAAGAGAGCAGTAACTCTGCAAGTTTTGGAGACAATATGGCTAATAAAAAGTTCATTAACAAATAATCAATCCCAGAATATTCGGGTGAAACATTAAAAAAATAACAATGAAAAAAAATACACTTAATTCAAAGGCATCAGTTCTGCAAGTTTTGGCACATGCAACAATTAAAAAAAAACATGTTTGCAAAGAAACGATCAATCCTGAAAGTTATAGAAAATAAATGAGCAAAATTAAAAAAAAAAAATAATAAATAAGAATTAATCCCACAAGTTTAGGTAAAAAAACAATCCAATGGAAATCTTGAAAGAAAAACCATTTACTCTGCAAGATTTGGAAAATGTTTCACGTCATTTATTTACTGTTTCCTTTTTTTTGTGATTAACATTCTTCATGCTTATGCATGTTTTATGCAAAAGAAAAATAGGTAAACACTGAGGAATAAAAAATCACAGGGTATCCGGGGAAACAATTTGAGATGTAAACTGAGTGTATTCCTGAAGAAGGCCTAGTTTAGCTATAATTGTTGATTATTCCTTTAAATAACTTGCTATGAATCCTGCACAACTTCACATTAAAGTTTCACAATAAGCTTATCAAGGGGGACTGCAAATCCTGAAAATGAGTTTTGGGATCAAAATATCAAAATCGGACTTTTGATATTTTCAATCCTGACCTCTTCTGACATGAGAAAAATACCAGTTGGAGCCAGAAACTTTAACAATATGCTCTAAAATGGCACCAACACTATTAGACTGTATACAAAGATTTTGACAATTCAATTGAGAGTTTCTCAAAATATACATTTTTTCACCTTTTTTTTCCCTATGTTTTTTTTATTTCTGAACTGACTGACTTCAAATTTTGAATATATATTTTTCACTGCATATGTTTCAATATTATAATAAATGCATCCCTTTTTCCAAATGTTATTCCTGTTTTCGAAGGAAAATTAGATATCTGGCGGAAAATTGAGAAATGTACAGATCCATCAGCCCACATTTTCAACAATTTATGACAAACATTGTATGCATATGGCATAAAACTCAAATGCATATTGTTTTTATATATAGAGCTATTCAAATACTGTGCCAAATTCCAAATGATTATATAGGAGCCTTAGGCTTTGTAAAGAAGACACAAAATTCAGATTTGAGGCGTAAAAAGCCCTTAGTTCAGGTATTTAAAAAAATCACTTCCAGCACATGCACACCCCCCCCCCCCTCCTTAAAAGGATGACATACAGTCTTACACAAAAAATTCAAATTTCTTGGAGATAAAAAATGTGTTTGAGATTTCTGTAATTCCAGATTTCCGTGATGGTTCTTTTTACAAAGGAATTGAAGGACTGTTAATATAACGCGATTTCAACAGTATTCTAGGAATTAGCGCTCCTCAGTTCATCTACATGATATCATCCATTGTTTTTGGGACAGCGCGTTACCACCCCGCCATGTCACTGTGCATGAACTGCGTCATGTTGGATATGATTATTTCTCACAAAATTGATAGACAGCGTGTGTGGCCTAATCCACCACCCTGCTCAATTACCAGACCATCCTCTCCTGGTAATTCATCTTCAATGAAGCCCAAATTTAGATCTACACTATACTGCCTACCCCTGCCACTCCCGTACGCCTTTCGCTTGTCACCGACGGCCTGGGGCGAGCAAGTTAAAACAAAAAATGGGCCTAATCAGACATTCTGCAGCTTTGAAATCCAGTAGATGGTGATAAAATCATTCGAAAAATGCATGTTGAGAATTCCAGAAATGTGTCTTAATAATAAAAAGGAAACATAGGAATTAAAACGGGGCCGATAACTGGGTTCGACATTTCCGCGAATTCGACATTAGCATACTCAAGTTTTCTGTGCTTGACTGTATATATATTTCGATGGAAATAATCATCTTATTTGGGACACAGTGACATCTTGTTGAATTAAAATATGACATAAGCATACCACAAAAATGATTGCTTTCTCAGACTATTACACATTCTTTCCAGTCACTTGACTGGAGTCACCTGACAAGTTTACACCTCCATGTAAACTTGATGTAGAAACATTTAAAATATTTATTAAAAAACATATTGATTTTGTTGTCCAAATGATGCATTATTACTATTAATCTAATTTACATTTTCAGCCAACTTTCAGTCATGATAGACTTCACCAATAATTCATTAAAAAAAAATATTTCAAGAAATAATGCACCAATCAACTTGGTAAGAAATGAGTTTGTTCTCACATGTTACATAGTCTTAAATTTTGTACTATGCAAACACTGCACATACTGAATAAATACAAAGTCTATGTGAAGAATACCAGACTTTTTGAAAATATTTCAGAGGAATATTCATTGTTTCATTTCAGTAATGACATATTGTCACTCAAAGCATTTTCAAAAAAAGGGGCTTCACCTTTCCTGGTTCTTTTTGCCAGTAGCAGGCCTGTAGTTATGTATATACATGTATGAGAATTGTATTCTATTTTGCAATGTGCACACAACTGAACACTCATTAGTGTCAGCCAAGAAACTGCACTAGAAAACCTGATGTAAATAGATATAAAATAATGTATAACACAGAAAATGAAGTGAAATCAAACATACAACGTCAGTATGAGAGAGAATACTTGTACAATCAAGATATATTACCATCGCCTCAAACAATCTTTATTGCCAACGTGATGAATGCGTTTTTCTATAGCCCCAGTAGATTGAGTCAATATATTTATTTTTTGTCTTATTTAGTAGGCAACAACATTATTGCAACAGACGGGCATTTGTCAGCAATATGGAACAATCAGGCAGAATGATTTATGTTTAATTTTTGGCTGGTAATTCTATTAAATGAAATTCACTGATTTTCACTTTATGAGACGGTCAAGATGGTGAAGTATTGCAATTTTTGTACTGGACTTCCCTATATAACTCATGTTAAAATCTGTTCAATTGAAAATAGTAAGACAGCTCCTTACTGTAGGTCAGATCTATTGAGGAACGTGTAAAACCTTAAAAATGTGTTATTCTTATTTTTTTGTACAAGATAAACTACATAGTAAATAGATGATATCTGAAAGGAGCTCTTCAGTTTTTAGGATAAACTGTCAAATAATTTTCATTTTCTAAAGAGGGAAATTTTCAAATTTTTTATTTTGCTAAAAAATACCAGTTCTATTCTTTATTATTGGTTTTTTTGTTTTTTTTTGCTTTTGGTGACAACTGTTTTCGCTAGCAATTTTAATAGAGATGGTGTCTGCCAAATGTTGACAGTAAAAAAAAAAAAAAAAAAGGCCAAAGCTGAACCATATCATTTCTAATATTTTTCTCCTTGCTTCAGCTTGGAGAGTCTAAATTTTTCTAAAGTGAGATTTGACAGTCATATTAAAGATAGGAGTATTATAATTCAGGCCGGCTGCTTTAAAACATACCTAAGATATACAATATGCAAATCATATCACCAAAAACGCCACAGCTGGTGATCAAAATGATGTATTCTACAGCCGACTGTACTTGAATAACATTCTAATGCCTAAAATACTTAGTCAAATGCCTGAAAGGAACCATACATTTGCTGAAGAAAACTAAAACAACACAGAATATGTCTCTCCCTACATCTCAAAAATAGAAGATAAACTTAAGATTCATTGATTTTGAAAATGAACGCAATCTCTTTTATTTGAAAAAAGAAGTCATAGTACTGACAAAAAAAAGAATTTGAAATTTTACAACCTATCTCTCTTTTAAACTCACCCATAAAACAGAAATAAAAAGTGAAATAAATATTTTAAAAAAAAAAAGATGGAATTGACAAAGAATTGTCCAAAAGAAATGAGCTAACAATCTAACATCTGCAACTTAACATTCAAGAAAATGTTGTTTGTGACTGAAATGGATCTTACATGAGGTGAATATATTTTGGGAACATTCTCCATCTGTGAAATAGATAGCATGACAAAAATTGACATATTCTGGTCACGATCTTATTATTAAAATCTTGTAACATTCATGATGGAGGACTGCAAATTCAAATGATTCTAATGATTCTAAGCTTGAAATTACTGACTGCGGTCTACAGAATACATCATTTTGAACAATTTGTTTGTAGGCTAATTTTTTTTATGGGTAGTTGCTAAACATAATGTATACATAGTACAGTCTACACATATCGACATTGCTTATATCAACGATCCTGATTTTTCTCTTCTATATTATTAATGAATAAAATCCCCCATACTGACATATTTTGCCATTGTTTCTCTTATATCTAAATGTCCAGTTTTTTTTTTCTTAATTCTTAGTACACACAGCATAAATTCATGCGCTCGTCGACAAAAGTTCATTGTAAAGGTAAATAATGGTGATTACCCATTTTCCACATGTGTCACTTGTCTGAGAGGGCTGATGCTACATTGTAGCACGCCAAACAGATTTTGTTACAAAGAGCATTACTGTGTCCAGCTGGATCAATTACTAGGCCTACTATTACCAATGCTAACTACAATAGGACTGGTGGACACACAAGGTTATGTGCAGTTAGCACGTGCATGGGCTTTGTATTTGTAAGTATATAATTCATTGTGCTGGAATTCATACTGACAAGGTGGGATGGGGAAGGAGACAGGTCCTGATATCAGGTTTTTGCTCAAAATATTAAATTTTGAGTTTTTGTTTTCTTTTAGCAACTCTGCCTTGTCTGAATATAAAAATGGTATTAAAAAAAAAGTTGATAAGTCCTTTCTAAGGTGTGGGGAGGATGATCAAGTAACGGTTGACCGGCCCGTCTGCTATCCAGGCTCTTGTTCATTTGGGGCTCTATATTCAGTGACAGATCATCAATATCATGCTGGATATGGGCAAATTGTGTATGTATGGTTTGATTATGATCTCCTTCACTAATATTGGGAGCCCCAATGCCAGGGGTGGACACTGACTGACCATCTGAGGCACTGACTACATTGAATATCAGTGAAAAACCTCACTTGGGCCTCTAAAACAGACTCCCCACGGCCCAATGAGGGCGAAATATGCCCTGTTTCTGCCGTTTCAGAGTACAGTAGTGGATTGTCTGTCACAGGAAGGACAAAGACACTCATGGTTTTCACTGACGACGACATGGTGGCTATATACAGCCCTCTAAAATGACTCTAGGGAAGCTCTTTTGCTGACAGAGGTAGGGGAGCAATATTGGAGGAAAAATATGAATAGAAGCACAGGAAAAGGCAAAATAAGACATATAGTTCATGGAAAGAAGTCTAGTAGGTGAAACAAACATGTTTTGGGGTTGAAAAGCTGATCAAAAGCTCATTATGGCTGTTTTTCTAGCTGAAAAAAAACCAACTTAAAATGCATTTTTCTGAAAATGAGGTTTTTAGCACAACTGTGCGATCTATTTTTTTTATTTCTGGAGGAAATGCCAAGAAATTTGGCATAAACACAGAACAAAATAAAACAAAAAATTGATCAGAGGGAATTTCTGATAACTTTTCAAATTTTTGAGAAATTTGAGATTTTCGGGTCAAATTTTTGGAAAATCTATAACCTTTTTACATATCAATTTTAAAAATTTGTGAAAAAAAAAAAAGCCAATTATTATAAATCCAGTCTAAACATTTTTCGATATTGAGTTGAAAAGTATTATGCAAAATTTCAAGTAAATTGGCTGGAAAATGTAGAAGCTTAATTTGAGTAAAATTACACAATATCAGGCAAACAATCCAAGATGGCAGCCACTGCCATGGCAACCACAAGTTATTTCAATTTTTTTTCTATTGTTTCCCTCTAATTTGACCATGTCGAATTTGATGGTAACAGTTAAAACCATCTCCTCCCAGCAGTTTCTGATATGACTTCCAGGACCTCCCCCTCTCCACACCCCTTTTTGCAGTACACCGATAGATGAGCTCATGAAAATGGAGGCAAAGAAGAGAAAGGCTCTGACCCTAATCTACTTTCTCCAAACCATTTCTCTGTTACTATTATTATTCCCCCTCATCCTCTTACTACATATATCTCAGAGGCAATCAAAACCATCAACTGTTATTCAGTGTTACTAACTGTTACAAGAACAAACAGAGTATATGCCTGTTTTGGGCTCTCATCACTAGGTCACCTGCGACTCATCAGCGTGAGGTGATCAGATCAGATCACAAGGGAAATGGGGATGATTGGTCATGAGTGAAAAAGTTAGTCAAACAAGCAATATTCATTCGTAGAACAGACTGACATTTATCCTGAAGTTGAATAATGCTTAAAGTAGGCCTACTTTTCATTGTACGGCAGTCACATGTATATACATGTGCAATCCGCTAATATGGATATCGTAGGGATGTCAGCATGACATCAATATAAGAGAAAGTCAATTGAAGAGATAATTACAGGTTAAGGTAAAAGAAATTAGTCGGTGATAAGAAAATAATATGCAGTTATATTACCATTTTAAATTTCATTTGCCCAGTAACATCTTTGGATAATTATGTTTCAGTCTTTTATTTTGGGATTGGGGAGGCAGGGGGGGGGGAGGTTTGAATGATAATAGTAGTCTAATAGAAAAAAGATTTGGGGAAAGTAGATTTGGGTTGACGCCTTTCTCTTCTTGTCTCCATTTTTGTGAGCTCATCTGTCAGTGTACTGCATTAATGGGATCAGTATGAGAATACAGACTGTGTAGACTTGACTGAAGATTCCAGGCCAATGAAATACATCCTTGCAAATGCAAAGTCCTTGCGCATGCTAACTGTGCAGCACCTTGTGCATCCACAATCCTACTGGACAATAATAGATCTGTATCTAATAAGTGCACTTGATATGAAATACTTAAGGTGATGTGCAGTTCC
Source organism: Peronia peronii (assembly GCA_039654565.1). Classification (NCBI taxonomy): domain Eukaryota; kingdom Metazoa; phylum Mollusca; class Gastropoda; order Systellommatophora; family Onchidiidae; genus Peronia; species Peronia peronii. The sequence continues at coordinate 1,380,490 of JBCEWB010000005.1, forward strand.
TGAGAGTGATTTTTTTTAATGTTTGAACTAAGGACATTTCAAACTTCAAATTCAAGTTCAGCATGTTCAAATTAGAGATAAAATGTGGGAAAAAAATTTTGTTTTTATCTGATTGCCATGGCAATGCCACCATCTTGGATTTTGTGTTTAGAAAATTAGCTAGTTTCAAAAGCCTAAGGCTCCTAGAGTATTAAATATAATCTTTTGAAATTTGACACAATAAAAAATAATATGCATTTTTTTGTTTTTTCGTTATATGCCACACACTGTTTGTCATAAATTTTTTTAAACATGTGGGTTATGGATCTGTATATTTCTCAAATTTTTGCCACATATCCAATTTTCCTGCAAAAATATGAATAAAAGTTAGAAAAAGGGATGCATATTATTGTAATGCATGCTATAATTCAAAATTTGAAGTCAGTTGGTTCTGGACTAAAAAAGCCTAAGGGAAAAAAAAAAGGCAACAAACATATATTTTGAGAAAATCACAAGTGAATTGTCATAATCCTTCTATAGGCCTACAGTCCATAACTGGTGCCGTATTGATACCATTTTGGAGCATAAAGCAGACTGATGTTTCTGGCCCCAACTGATATTTTTCTCAAATCAAAGGACTTCAAAATATCTAAAAATAGCAAAAACCCAATTTTGATATTTTGATCCCAAAACCTCATTTTCAGGACCCACAATGCTCCTAAAATATTGCAAATTCAATTAAAAAGTTTTTACCATTTTTTTCTCCTACAGTAAAACCTTGACTTGCAGGATTAAGTGTGGTAATCATTTTGGAAACAAAAACTACAAAAAAAAAAAAAAGTTGAGAATTTTTAGTTGAAAGGCAATATCTATTAATTTGTTTATTTCAACCTTCATTTCAGTTTAACTTTCAATATCACTATATGTGATCCTACATAGATAACCCATGTAGACTTTTGATGCAGCACAAACCTTTGCTCATTCCTTGATAACAATGTATCACTAAGGCATACATTTTCACAGTAAAGTCTGTTGACTGATTTATCCACAAAGATAGAGCTAGATCTCATCTGCCTCAAGATCACGAGTAATGAACTCTGAGAGCCAGACACTTTTTAATATCAGTTCTGACCAGAAAAGACAGAGTTGTAGATTATAATCTTAAGACATGAGCTCCTCTTGCCTCTGTATCTTATGTGCAAGGTGATACAAGTTTATGCATTATTTGTCACACCACAAGAAGCCATAAGGTGTTAATTTGCCAGGCAGTTCTTGGCAAACCCACAAGAATTGTGATGAGTTGACAGGATGGATAAGCACGTTGAAAGGTGATCTTTTTTTATAATATAAAAAAAGTAAGCCCTCCTCAAACTGTATCTTGTATAATCCAGTGAGTCAATGAAAGGGCATAAACCTAAAATATGGCCAAATGTACAAACACTGGAGTGTTTGTTTTCACTGCCATAGAGTCTGACATAAGAGAGAAGTTTTACAGCATATATCAGTTCACACACAATCACTTTCATCACAGTGTCATAGTATATACTTCAGCAAAGGAAAGGAAAGAGGCACCCCACACAGAGCCCACACCAAAGCCATAAACATCTGTCTGTATTTAATATTGAGCCATTCTACATCTTGACCTGAGGGTCTGTTCCACTCAATGACATCCTTGAAGGGCGACACACTACGGATTTGTCGAGGAGCGACACAGTTGGGACTGGACCCACAGTAGAGCACTGTATACCCTCCGAGTGAGTTGAGTGGCAAGAGTGGCTGGCCTTTTCGGCTTTTATCAAAACATTCCAGGGCCAAATCTGGGGGAGACAAATAATTCAGGCTATTCAATATCTCTAACATTACTGTTTCAGCACAAGAATATGATATTCAGCTATATTCTCATTATCATGTACATGGATTTTTCATCCAGAATTATAAACAGACTAAAACAGGAGGAGCATTTTTTTAAGGAGCATGAGAAAAAAATTATTATATGTCTTGCGCCCAGGGCAAATGAGTTGGAAGTCGTGCTGGGTAAAGGCGAGTCACGGCCGTGTTTAACTATGTTCTGACTTGGGTACCAAATTTTTTTTTTCATGTTCGAAAAGGTTGAATTTTCGTTTTGCAGAATTAACCAGACTGTTGCTGACTTTGGCAGCAACTGGCAAGAGTGAATTAATCCATGAGAACCAGGCACAAAGTGGTGTAAATCTGCAGAGACTCTGAAAACACTATGGCTTCCATGAAGCCAAACAGGCACTGAAGATTGACACTGTAAAGGAAATAAAAAGCATTCACACACGATGACAATTAAAACAAATGGAAGGAATGGCAAGAAAGTCTATAGAAGGCAGATTTACAAATGTGATGTAATCTCTTAAGTAATGTAATGGGACAAGAGGCATACATTAACAATATTTGCTACCAAGAATCTGAGACAAAGAGTCCCAAACTGAAGCAAGACAATGAAGAAAGAAGAAAATTGTGAAAAAAAAAAAGATTGATGTGATGAAGAAATATAAATACATACATAGTGCATCTTCCACAACACACGGTATGGCTTCTTTCAGTGCTGAACAGTTAGTGTGGAGTGCAGGATTGGCATTGATCTCAATCAACCATACCTGAGAGAAGGAAAAACAAATCTGTTAATCAATGCAGAAATCAGATATAGTTTTCCTGGAATGTATTTCCAAATGAGTATTCTGCACTTACAGTTGTAAACATAGACTGAGTGTAATTTAAAGTCTCATAATCTATGCTTATAACTGTGGAGTTACATATACAGATAGTGTATCAACACTTGGCATTAAACATCTTAAAGCTATAAGCATTTACCATATATCAGTTTTGTCTCATATACCAAACTGATTAATGGAATATTATATTCACAAACCATATACATACCAGATCTGCCAAATGTTTTTTAAAGTGCTCTATAAATGATGACTATCAGACTATAAATTGTAACAGAACAGACTTATATGTTAACCATGTGGATTTCCATATGACACTACTTTGTAATGATATAATAAATTCAATTCATGCAATATTCAGACTTCTTAGAAACTTTCAGCCATTCATCAGCACTTCATCATATAAAAAAAACTTGAATCAGTATCTTAAAATGTTCTCATTTTTTTACTAAGTACATGGCATTACCACTCTTCATCAAGTTCTACACATTTAAATATTACCTTGGATACCAGGAACTCACCTTCATATCGGAATCAACCATAAAGTCAAGGCCATATAAATCAAAGTAGCCCAATTTTGACTGAAGCTTATGTTTGACACTGTTGAAACAGTGAAGAGTGATTCGTTGCATCTGTTTCTGTGGGTTAAAAAAAAAAAAAAAAAATGGATGTTATGGGCAGCTCATGGTATATCACAACAGAAGTTCGGAACAAGTTTTACCTTCAACTCTTCATATCCTGTGAAAACTGATCAAGTTATCTGACAATTAGTTCATGAAACATCAGATCCTAATGTTTATCATGAAGATAAGAATGCTGACAGCTTACCAAAAATATTCTATGTTCAACAATTACTTCTGGTCTCAGCAAACTCATGTCACTGTTAAGCAAATATGGAATTTGATGAGACTGTGTACTTTTAGATAACAATTGGAAAAAAAAAAAAAAGAAAAGGAAAAAAGGATAATTAGCTTCCTGATATCTGACAGACATGAGACAATTTCAAAATATTCCTCTCCATAATTTTCTAATAACTGTATATTGCTACGTTAACAAAACAAGCTAATCCTTGTAATGGGAGAGCCTGGATAATGGACAGTTTAGATACTTTCAATGTGCTTATGCTTACTGTTAAAGCTCCATAAACCCAGTCTGGTTCCAGCCCTTTCTCTTTGGCCACATGCTCATTGATATAGTCATTGAGTTTGTCCATTGTCCAGGCTGTGTCTTCCTTCACATCTTTATACAAAGGATCCTTCTTCTGCACAAACTGTCAATCATAAGGAAAAACAATGTTAGATTAGGCCACGTAAACACAGACTCTACCTCCAGCATGCAACTGCAGTGACAGTGTGTCATGTCCTGATATCATCCTTCAACACATCAAGTTTTTCTTCACAACTGATGAGTATCATTATAGACGTTTAATTGTCTAAAGCTTCATGACCTTGGCATTTATTCATAAAAGTCATGAGCTTCACTTTAAAAATTTCCTGTACTTCTTTTTCATCAAGAATTTTGCTGCAACAAATTATCTTGCAGTGTTTTTGTCAGATTTCAGTCTCTAATGCAACCAACCCTGACACATCAAAACAAGATGCAGAGGCAACTTACAAGCACCAATTCAATGCAAATACACATCACAGAGGATTTATAAATTGTGGAGAGTTATCACATCTCATTCTCATACCTGATTAGTAAGATGGATAGTGAGGTTCGTATCATCTTGGCTGTATTTTTGGCAGGACAATCTCACATAACCTTTGTGGTACAGGACTAGAAATGGGACAGTGCTGGCTATAAACATATATGAGCGTATATCAAACTTCCTTCCTTCTAGTAACAAGGGATCACGAAGGTATCTGCAAAAATAAACATCAGGAGAGGAAAGAAAGGATGAAAATCACCAAGCAGAATAGATTCATATAGAAATTTAATGTTCTGTAGACATTTTCAACTTTCGATTTCACTACTATGTTTGAATCACAAACTATCTCTGATTAACAGAATCTGTTCGTTAAAAACAAAGCAGAGGTTTGTAATTACATATCTGTCAAACTGGTTGGTATAATCTTACACTTGAAATAGCGACTGGGAATTTGCAAACAATGCATGTGAATCTTGTGCCCTTGTAGAAAGAAATATCCTTAGATAATGGAGTTCACCAATACCTCTGGGAAACCCCATCAACCCATGTTCTTGACCTTGCCTCGACTGTAAGTTTGCCTCACTTTTTGGCTTGACCCAGTTTCGTTGGGTAGGATATTTATGAATAAAATCCTTCCTATGAGTGACAGACCCATAACCTACTGAACCTAAATGCTCTCCACATAATAACAGTACTGAGCAGTGTTAATGATTTAATGACTTGGGAAACACCCAACGTACTTCTGTGTCGGGTTTTTCCCGAAATCTTGTATTCTACTATATAGAGCAGCATCCTTAATATATCATAAGACAGAAAAATCTCATGAACTGACCTTGTCAAAGTTAATCATGATGGTAAAGTTAAATTAATGCTCCTTTGCATCTCATGAACAAAATGTTGGTGAATGGTGTAACTCAATCTAAAATTCATGCAACAATATGAAATTTTTTATTTTTCTCAGGTTTTGATCTTACCTCTGTACAATCCGCATCATAGGAACTCTAGAGCTGGCCTTTGTCTGGAGTTTAGCTTCTCTCTCTGACAGAAGCTGGCTGATTTCTTCTCTGGAACGTAATAAGAAAATGCCCTTTCCTTGATTCATGCCTGTTGGTTTGCAGATCCATGTTTCACCATCTGTAAACAAGAGAAAATGTCCTATCTATGTTAGATGGAAATAAAAAAAAAAAAAAGAATTAAACCAAACAAGTTGTACTTTGGAAATATATCTTCCATCTTGAAAAAACTTTACCCTCTGAATAAATTATTGCGCTGCAGTTTTATGTGGAGTGTGAAAAAAAAAAAAACCCAACAAATCTCATTGATAAGAAATATTACTGTATCAAAACAACAAGAATATGCCAGTATGCTGGTGAATTCTGTCGAAGTGATCAGACATAGTTAATGCAAATGTTCAAATCACTTGATGATTTACCTTGTCACATAGTTGGTTGCGATGAGTTAGAACATGTTAAACAACCTTATTTAATTTGTGTGAGGGTCAAAACTGAATCGCTCTCCCTATGAAAAGAACTCATTGAACAGACAATTCTCGAAGTGATTTTTTGTTTGTTTTTTTGTTATTACAGATGGATTATTTTAACCTTTTCCATAGAATTCGGCATGTTCAAATTAGAGAATAACAGTGAAAAAAAAATTGACTTTTTTGAACGGTTCCCCTGGCAATATCGCCATCATGGACTTTGGCTTTTTGAAAATGGCTATTTTTTAAACTTATCTCCTCCATCTCAATGGAACTTAATGAAACTCAATCAACTTGTTGTTTGGCACAATATCTAAAAAGGTACAGATTTTCAGCTCTTCGTATGGAAAAGAAAATATTTTAGAAATTTTTAAAAATGCCATATAGTGAAATTTCCAATCTTGCTGTATTTGAATAATAAAAACCCTTATCCAAAACTTACAAACAGAATGGGCCAGGCATTTGTACATTTTTTTTGTGTGTTTTTTTTTTTTTGTGTGAAAATGACTGATGTCAAATTTGATTACATTTGGTTCATAAATAGGAAAGTGTAGCAAAACAATAACCAAACATGCATTTAAACTTTTTTTTAAAGTAAAGTTTTTTGTTCGGCTTTAGCCTTCAAGTAGTCTTTTTCACACACTAGTTCTCTCTCTATGACTTCTGTGTCTTTTATTGGCTTTTCCTGGATTTCTGTTCATATCTTTTCTTGAATGTAGCTCCCTATACCTTATCATTATAAGAGCTCCCATAGACTCACTCCCAGGTTCTTCAGGGTCTAAATGTGGCCTTCATATTTTTCTCCGTCAAAACCAAGAGTGTCTTGACCTTTATTTAGGCACATAGTCCATTACTCTGCTCTGAAGCAGCAGAAATAAAAGAGCATTTTACTATTTATAGGACGTGGACGCTCATTTTAGAACACCTGGTGAAAGTCTCCACAGATAATCTGTATGATTGTACGTTTTTTCACCTCAATCTGGTCATCCAATGTCCATATCTGGCACTGGGGTTCAAGATATTGCAAGAAGAGGTCATAATCAAGTGTTTAAATGCATCTTTTGCCTGCATCATCCAATAGATATGATCTACCATTGCATGCATCCTGATCGGATGAATGAATTAATGCCATTTTTATATTCAGCAAAGGCAGGACTTTTAAGAGAAAACAAAAACCCACAATCACATTTCTTGAGCTAAAAACACTATTTCAGGACACTCTGCTCCCCCTTAATATGAAACCGAACTTTTTCATGTAGATATCCTCCCCAAACGACTGATATATACATATATACAACGACTTATACAGATGTGCTGAAAGCTTGTTTGATTGTATATGCAAATAATAATACTATAAATAGAGGTAAAATAAAAAAAAGAGTGTCATCAGGTGTGGCTGCGATCGTGATGCAGAAGCCTGTCATAGAAATCGTGCTGCATATAGCTTATATCTGTATCTGTGCCAGGGGAAAGGTTCTCCCCTCCTGCGATCCCCCATGAACTGAAAATCCCAAAAGCGCATCTTTACATGTGCCATCCAGTGCGAGACTGCTTCATCTTTCACTATGTGTGGTGAAACTGTTTTTATTTATTTGATTTATGCTTTGATTATGTTGCGATACAAAAGCACATTGCAATTTTTGCAACACCTATCCACTTCATAAAAAATCCTCTTTGGTGATACTGGGAGAAGTATCATTTCTGTGTAATCACTAAAGCCCACAGAATAAACATATGACAGGACAACCACTGCCAGATAACTTTATTTGCCGTTTTCCTGGAGTCTGGATATTGACTATAATTTTTTTTGTGATTACACTAGATCTATTCTTTGTCCACAGTTGATGTTCATGTATCGATAGATCTAGAACATTCGGTACTATAAAATTCACCTTTGTATTCATTCAGGAATTTTTCTCTGTCACCTCTCTCATCCAGCTTGTAAGTTTCCGGAACAAAATCAGCCATTTTCAACCGTGGCAGTCTGCCTTTGGTCAGCAGAGTGACACGCTCATACTCTTGCAGACTGCACAAAAGACCAAGTTTGTTGGTCAGAAGCTTACAGTTCGGAATGTGATTTACAAGCTGTTCACCTGGGAAGAGAGAGAGAGAAAGAAAAAAAAAATGGGATTTACATGAACATGCTGACAAGGACACAATTCTATGAGAACAAAATTGATCCTAAATGCTGACATCACCTCTGAAATAGATCTAGATCCAAATCACGAACTTGTTCTTCCTTTCGTGAGTTCGGCATTCATCAGACAATTTGGCTTTGAAAGTTCGAATTCTAATTTTCTCAAAGCAATAGATCTAGAACTCTAGCAATGCCACTCAAGTTCAGTTTGAAGACAAGTAGATCTATGCTTTCAGGAGTCGACATTAAGCTTCATTGGCCTTTCACAGTAGAAATCACAAAATAATAGACTGGATCAAGCTTTACTGATTATCGCTAGCCTAGAATCTAACCAAACAGAAGCGACAGTTCCTTTCCATCTTCTTAATGAGCCAAGAGATCGTCTGTTACTATCAAGACATGCGAGATAACTCCTCAAAACATCAATAAAACAATAATTATTTCCCTTATCCGTAACAAAATCTATCAGAGATGAGGCGATAGAGCGGACATAAAGGTGGAAACATTTACAATAATATGCATTTTGCAATACTAACAATAGCTGTGCTTAACAGCTGGGAAAGCAATGCAAGTTCAAATCACACGGAGTTTCTCTTTTGTAATCAGTTCTCTCTAAAAATAACACCGGAAGTAAAAAAAAAAAAGGGGGGGGGGGGCGGAGTTCAGATTGAAAAAATGAGTGAGATAAAATAAATATTGGGCCCCTACATGAAGGGAGCTGTCAACTCAGTGTGATGTCTTTACGTTTATCAATAGATCTATGCTATGGATAACTATACACTGTGTAAGCTAATGCATATGTTGCATGGTTCTGCAGGAATCCTCAGGCTGGCATCATTAAGATGAACACCGCTATAAATATGTCATACCCTCCATTCCACTGTTGTTCTCCGTCGAAGAAACTTTCCCCGCAGGTAAAATAGGCCATAATCACCTTATTTATCAAAGCACACCATTCCATTTAGCATCTGTCCATATGCTTATGTGTGTATGGGGCGGTGGAGGGGGATGGGTGGGAGGTCGGGAAGTGGGATATTACTGGCCATATAAAAAAGTCGGTTGCGATGGTGAAACGAAAAAGGGGGACGCAGTGGCTCTGTGGTATGGCGTCTGCTCACGGAGAAGACGGGCCGGGATCGACTCGCGGGTTCTGCATCGGGGGATGG